>CAOKZL010000835.1:0-589716 GCA_948472985.1 Iguana delicatissima | reverse complement strand
GTAAGGAATAAAGAGCAACTGTTAAAGATACTCCTTTTGAAGTAACTGGAGAGAGTGCAGTTTATAAATGTTTGCTTCTTTGGGTCATTTGTGTTTAAATTCCTTTTTATTAGTCTCTATATATGTTCTATTGTTCCCAGTGCATTGTCATCATACTTAAGGTATTTCTTGAGAGGCCTAATGTTCAAAGCCTTCTTATCCTTCCAAAATTCAGAAACAGATTCCAACCATACATATTTATATTAATTACTGCTACCTTTCCCTCAGCATAATAGGTCCCTTGCATCCACGGGGGATACATTCCGGAACTTACCATGGATAACAAAAAATGCAGATAATAGCAAACACTATATGTTGATCACCAGGCAAGAGGGAAGGCATTGCCACCCCTTGGCTCCTCCTGGGGTCCTACCTTCCCAGTTGAGCTTCCCAAGCTCCCCATGTACCCCTCTCCATCTGCCCTGGTCCTGATCCCTCGCCTTGTACAGAAGGCAGAACGTGCAAGGCTTGTTGGGCTCTGCCGCTGTGGGCAGTCTTGGCTGAGGAAGGAGACAGACTGTGCAGCTGTACCTCCTGCTGGATTTGACATCCAGTAAGGGGGCTGCTTTTGGGAGTTCATCTCAGGCAGCTTGGTCCCCCACTGCCCTCACCTTTGTCCATGAAGCATACAGCCAACACCCTGGCGTGAGGAAGAAAGCAAGGAAAAATCCTGGCTACTGGCAGCAGCCATCATTCTGGAGCCTCAGTGTTTGTCATGTGGCGCTTTGTCCTTGAGCTGGCCCTGGCACTCAAGGGCAGCAAGCTGCACCTCAACATGTAAGTCTTCCCTTATGCTACTCTCCCCTCTGTGGGGATGCAGTTGGGCAGGGGGGACATTTTTTTGGATCACAGATAAGTGGAATTGTGGATATCCGTCCCATGGATATGGAGAATCTGCTGTATTACAAAGTAAATTAATTTTATTATTCTATAGTTTGTCACAGTAGTACTGCAGCTCTCCTAAGAGAATCAAGGATTGTATGCATAAGGCTATATCATTTTATCTTCACAACAGTCTTCCAAAGCAGGTAGAGAAACTGAGGTTGCCCACACACTCTTACAACAGGTAACAGTTGCCTGTAGTCTTACTAGAATGGTACCTGCTCAGATCAAAAGTGACCACTAGCAAGAGTATCTTATTGTATACTTGTAGTAGATTTTACTCTTAAGCAGTATAGCTTCTTTGAGTCACTACAGCTTTCTTTTCTTTTGTGAACTGTCTTTCATTTATAATGGCTTTGAAGTTGGATGAAAGCAAAGATTTGGATTATGCAAAAACTATAACCCAAAAGGAGCAACAATAAGTTGTAATAATAATCAGAATAAGTTAAACAGAGTTTATAATGTAATAATCAAAGCCAAATTGAATTAAGGTACATTTTTGCTGGCTTCTTAAAAGAGAGGACAGAATACCAGCCCATTCTCCAGTGTTCAGACTGTAGGTTTCAAAGAATAAAGACCAGCACAGTAAAATCCCTCTTCCTTTTTTGGGCACAGAGTACTGTGGAAAAGCTGCATATAAATAAATAAAACTAAACTATGTTGAGGAAAAGGGAACAAAGTTAATGGTACCCAGAACATGGCTTCACTAGGACATAATAATGCTGGAGATAGCTGTTAGTTATACTATGTAATTACACTTTACAATGTAATAAAACATTTTGCATTCTAAATTGTTTCTTATTTTGTTTCTGAACAAGGATAGATGAATATATATTTATAAACAGAAGCTTGCATTCTAATAACCATTTTAAATCAATTAGTTCAACTTGCTATAACCCAGGTTAGCTATATTAATTTCTCTTCTGTTAATGTATCCCTTATTCAGGTCATAAAATGCTGGCAACAGAGGATAGTGAAAGCATTTTTCTTGCTTCTGATTAACATGGATCGGTACATTTAATTTAATTCAGTTTTAATGGTTCTTTTGTTCCCTTTCAAGTTGTCCAGCTGTTAAGGTGGCCTATGGCAAACTTAAACCATGAAATAAAACCTGTAAAACGACAAAAACAAAATACTACAGTAAAAGAAAATGAATTTCAGAAAAATCCTGCAAAAAGTGGTAGGGCATTGTGGGCAACTATATTGTTAGCCATACTGGGCACTCATTGGGAGCAAAGTATTTTAGCAAAGCGAGGGAATATTTATCAACTTTGCAGGTAACACAAAACCAGGAGGGGTGACTAACACATTGAACAATAGGGCAGAAATTAATAAAAAGAAATTTGAAACAAATGCAAAATTCTACATTTATACCACAAAAACCAAATGCACAGGTATAGGGTGAGAGATATCTGGCTCAGCAGTATTAGATGTGAAAAGCACCTTGGGATTATTGTTAATCATAAACTGAACATGAACCAACATTGTGATGTTTAGCAAAGAAAGTGAATGCTATTTTAGCCTGTATTAATAGAAGTGTAGTTGCTGAGTCTAGGGAAGTAATAGTCCCACTATATTCTGTGTTGGTCAGCCCTCATCTGGAGTACTGTGTTCTGTTCTCTTATTCTCTCAGTTGAGTTCAGCTTATTTTAAAAAGAATATAGACAAGTTGGGGCAGGTTCAGAGAAGGGCAACATGGATGATAAAAGGTATAGACAACAAAACATGAGAAAAGGTTGAAGAAGCTGATCATGTTCAGTTTGGTGAAGAGAAGATGAGAAGGGTGACATGATTGCACTCTTTAAATACCTCAAGGGCTATCACAGAGAGGAGAGGGCAGATTTGTTCTCTGCTGTCCTACGGGGTGGGACTAGGTCTAATGGTTTTATGTTACAGGAGAGTAGATTTGGATCCAACATTAGAAGGAACATCTTAACTATAAGAGTGGTGTGGCAATGGAACCAATTATCTAGAGCAGCGGTTCTCAACCTGTGGGTCGTGACCCCTTTGGGGGTCAAACAACCCTTTCACAGGGGTCACCTAAGACCATCGGAAAATATGTATTTCCGATGGTCTTAGGCTCCATTCCCTCCTTGGTGGTGGTGCGCAAGTGCGAGCCATGCACTCGCATCCTCCTGCCCCCTTTGGCGGGAGTGCGTGCGGCTGCACACACTCCTGCCAAAAGGGGCAGGAGGACACGAGTGCGTGGCTCGCACTTGCACACCACCACTCCTGGGCCTTTTCCGCACGTTACCTTATCGCGGAGGTGGGGGGTGCCCTCTCTTCACTGCTCCTTCATCCCGCAGCTGGCTTCCTGGTTGCGTGACCGCCCTGCGCCTTCCTTCCGCAGTGCAGCCTGGGAGCTGTAGGGTAAGGATTGCATTTGGGAAAAGCAGTGGTATGGGATGTATGTGTTTCCAGTTCCTGGTAACCAAAGTAGGCCCTTAGGAGGACTGAGTTGTAGACAGGAAGCCAGCTGCAGGACGAAGGAGCAGAAAAGAGAGTGCCTCGCGCAAGAACATGTTTCCAGCAGAAACGAGAGCGAAGCAGAAGCAGAGCCTAGGGGAGGTTCTCGGAGTTTTTTCCCAGGAGAGACGCGCGGCTCCTCTTTCCCTCCTGCCTGCCCCCCTGTTCCTGGCCGGTGAGGCGGCCTTTGCCGGGGGGGAGGCATTGTAAATAATAAATAAATAATTTTATGGTTGGGGGTCACCACAACATGAGGAACTGTATTAAAGGGTCGCGGCATTAGGAAGGTTGAGAACCACTGATCTAGAGGGTTGATGGTGCCTCTTTCTCTGTACATCTTCGGAACGAAGCTGGACAGCTACCTGACAGAGATACTGTAGCTGGAGTTCCTGCACACAGTCAGGGGTTGGACCTGTTGGTCCATAAAGCCCCTTGTAACTTGATGATTCTGAGAGTCTGTAGCTCTAAGATGAAAAATATAAGGAGACAAATCTAATAAGAGCATGAAAAATTTCATGATAGGAAGAACCTGCTCTGTACTCTCTGAACACAGTAATGATGGGATGCAAAGCAAAGCTTCACCAGCTGCCCTCCCTCTGCTGATGCTCTTCCCACCATGGCAGCGAAAGGCCTCTTGCTGCCAGATGTAAGGAATAATCATCGCTGGCTGGAGGAGGTGCAGAGAAGCACAATAGTGGATTTCATGGTATTCTTCCAGTAAGTACCAGGTAACTTCCAGTGTAAATGCTCATAATGCATTTGAGTGTTAGGGCACTGTGGGCAATTACAGTGTTATCCATACATGACACTTATTGTCATACTGTAAACAGAACACCGGACAGCAGCAGTAGCAATGGCCAAGACTTCCACCTGATAATGTGGCCCTAGATAAAATCTAGATCATTCTAGATGAGCAAAAAGCTTCTGTTTTTCACAAAAGTGTGCAACACAGGTGACCCACTTGCCAGTGGACACCAGAGATTAATTGATCTCCAAGTATGGCATTGTCTGCCAATGAAACTGATCTAAAGGGAGGAGGACTCCATCAAAGTGGCAAAGGATTTGGCACTATATCAATGTGAATTGGGTGTGTTGGGGAGTGTGTGGTGGCATGTCAGGAAGGGATTTCTCAGTGGGAACAGCAGACAGTAGGTAGTTGGATGTGTGACTGGAACTGGCTGTGTAGATGAACTACATTATGTCCTCCTGGGCATAGGCATGTAATAGTGCACGGATTGCTGTGTCAAGGTGGCCTCTACAAACTACTGAGCTAAACTAATTTTTTTACAGCTTGACCATCCGTCCGTCTCTTTCTTTCTCTCTGTCTCTCTCTTTCATCACAAACACACACAGAATAAATGTTGTGATACCCCAGGATTGTCTGACTTTCACATCCATACACTATGACAAGTCTTATAAACTGATCTGAGAGAAATCTTCAGCTTACTCTACCTCTGTATTTTCTGTATATTGGGTGAGCCTCTAAGCCAATAATTAGGACTTTCCTTAGTAAAGATGTTGAAGCAAATACCTTATGCTCTTCCATGAAGGCTTTCCTATAAAATGTTTTGCTGTAGACCTCTTTGAAGACAGCTCCTTCAAAATGCTAGCTACTGTATTTGATTGGAGATGACAGCCTTAACTGGTTAAAGATCTTTATACAGTCATATATGTAGAGACACATTGTGTTTGGAAATGTGCATGCAGCAGCAGCAAAGGGAGTGAGCAAAGATGGAGCATGCTTGGTTTTCTGCCTGAATTGAGATGGATGACAGTAATCACAGAGACAGTACATTGGCCTTTTCGACTGTGCCCACCTACTGATGATGCTGTCATGTTCTGCGCCAGGCTGCCATCCCCCTTGACAGAGAAGCCTCCATTTTGGCATTGCTCAGAATAATTAGGGGTGGCATAACTTCACAGCTGTTTTGGTGTTAAAGGGGTGTGTGGGTGGGTGCAGGCAGAAGGGGAGGAGGGACTGAAACAAAGCCAAACAAAAGCAGGAATTAAATATGCTGTCGTTGAGGACAACAGTTATTGTTTCCAGTCCCAGCACTAGCCAAGGATATGAAGCAGAAAACGCACCTGGAAAATTGGTTCGTTATTAAGAGGTATAGGAAGAGTAGCCATTAAAGAGATCCAAATAGTTATTGACAGAAGAATTCATACTGTACGTTGCACTTGAGGAGTGTATTTTATAATTTCCATAATGTCACCCCTCCATTAGAAAAATCCTATCACTGTGTAGTGCAGGTGCAGAAGGCTACACTTTTATATTATGGTAAATTTTCATAATCATTAACCAAATCAAAGTTCTGGGGTGTCCAGGTGTCCAGTAGTTCACTTGAATTGAGAATTATCATATAAGGGTCAACCATCATGGCTGCCTTTGGGGAAGCAGACCTAATCTACCATATACCAGTAGCAAACCACTGCATGCAAAAGAATTTAAAATTAAATGTATATGTAATTATTTTTTGTTGAATTGCATATTGCAATGTACTCTTTTTTTAAAAAAAGTAAAGGCAATATAAACTGTTGTTCTTTACAGGAAGAATGCCATGGAGATACAATAAAGTTTTCTATATTTCAATAAATTACTGTGCATTATCATTGTGCTGTGACATGCAGGATCAAATGTCTGCATAATTGTGATGACATGCTACCTTGAGCTGATATTGAAGACTCTCTTTAGAGGCATACTTCACTTAATGAAATAGATGTATTCCTGAGCATTTCTTCTTAAAAAACAACAACATTGGTAACAAAGGCAGAAATAGCATGGAAAGTATAGGGATAGGTTGCTATGTGACAAAAACAAAAAGGCATTTAAACATGTAAGCTTTTTGTCCCAAATTAATAATATGCACATATGAAACAAAACAACCAGGTCTGGTTAGCCTTATATAAATAAACAAAAACATTTTCAACCTTGTAGAGACTGTCTGAACACTGCTTCCAAATACATTTAGAGTTTAGTTTTCTTCCCACCAAGTTCCAGGTTTCATTTTGATGGCCACAATTATAGATCTCTGTTTTCTTTAACATGCTGAAGGTAGCTGATGAGGCAGGCTTATCTGTTTTGCAATTCACACATACTTAGTAAGGAATTCTGGAGGCAACTGCTGTTTACCATGCCTGTTGTAGGCAAGTACATGCAGCTGTTGCAAAATCTCATTCTTCCCATCTCAAGCTTTATTGCACCATTTACTACAGACATATTGCCACTACCTTCCACTCAAAGTCTGTGTTTTTCCAGCGTTCCTTCACCATCCTCCAAACTCTGATACTGGTTTTTAAAACAAATGAAAAAAACAAACCTCCAAGCTACACAGAAACAAAGAGGAAAAGAACAGTTGAGGCAGGCAGAAAAATAATTTGTGAAAAGAGCTTCACTGTCAGAGGCTTCATTAATTGAGGTACCCCAGCATAATATTTATTTCTGTCAGTTTTCTTTCAGTTTTCATTCTACACTTTATGGTGGAGGAAAGAGCTTTGGACTTTGAGACTTTAATTGTTAATGGTAAGGGTAATTTTGGGATTACAAATGAGAAAAAGAGAGAGGTAATCAACTCCCTTTGCAATGATAAATTACCTTTGTTCATGAAAAGAAAATGTGGTTCATTAAATGTTGTAAGCTAGATACAAAAAGCTGTTCCTGCTTCACCCCCAAAAAAGTGTGGAGAGGCTGGGGAGTATAACCTTCTGTCCCTTCACCAGAGTAGCCTGTACAAAATTGTTCAAAATTCTACAGCCACATGAACTTCTAATAGAGATCAACTGTTACTATTTTGGAGTCTGAAACTAGGAGCCCTCAAAGTCCATTATCCACGCTGCAATGTATATTAAGTTCTAAATAACTTGGGTTGTACGTGTCCCATAAACTGCTTCATCACAATCTCTATATAGGTGTTTCTCAGCCCTGGACCTCCAGAGGTTGTTGGGCTGTAATACCCATTATCCCCAGCCAACTTGGTCTATCTGAGCGTTAGGGGAATTGCAGACCAATGAAAACTAGGGGAACAAGGTTGGCAGCCACTCTTTGTAATAAATAATTGTATGACCAAGCTCTGAAGGGTCTCTGGAAATGGGAGACGGCCTAGTTTTTAATGAGCAGTGTTAAGAAAATATGGGGATCTTTTAATGTATTTCATTGTCTAATAGATTACATTTAAATTGGAGTTTTGACACTGATTTTGCAGGGTGGGTATTTTAATAAATTGTTTCCCATCCTTTATTTTCAAGATGGGATCGTATAGAAATTGAGTTTAGGGATCAGTGGGAAGAAGCATTACATATTTGTGAGTGTACTTTAACACATTCTACTGTCACTACAAGTCTGCTTCATGCGCTCATAATGATGTTGCCAAAGTTCATATTTTTTGACTCAGAAATAAAAGCCATAATGTTAACTTCTAACAGAAAGAAAGCATTACAGCCTCAAAAGTGCTTAGATTTTAATCTGAAATCTTAACAAAATCAAATCTTCCCTCTCACCCTCCTACCTAGTTCAAAATTTCTCTTCTTTCCTTCTCATCTACTCACTTTTCTTGCATTTTCTTTTCCATCACTGAGCATCAGGCATGTTAGGTTTTCAAGCCAGGCATGTGGGAGCCGTGGAAAATTTATTTTTCCCAGAGAATCTGATCTGACAACTGTCCATTGTGTTGGAAAAATTAAATTTTCCAGTGCTTTTATGACTTGCAGCATGTTGGACATCAAGAAGGAAAAGAAATTCCTCTCTCTCCTCCTTTCATCTGCTATCCTGCCACCATCACTTAGAGAGAGCAGCCAGGTAAATGAATGTGAGAATGGGCAGGCTAGCTGGCAGGGAGAAGCTTGGAGAGGGACTGGATCCTTTTATATTTCTGGCAGCATAATCAGTTTGGCTCAGAGCTGGATTTCAAACACCAAGTGATTTTGCAAGTGTTGAGGAGAATAGTTCGCTCATTCCAAACCCAATTCTGGATCCGTTTGAAAGAGCCCATCCAATGACTGCTTATAAAATGAATCACACATTATTGCTATATCTAATGCACAAGACATTTTCCAGAGTAACATAAGCATGGTCTCTACCTCAGGGAACTTACAAGCTAAATGCTGGGTGTGAGACAATAAATAGAAAGAAGGGAAACTAAAGCTTACTAAAATTGTTATTAAAACTTTTGTCATTTCCACATTGAAAAATAGAAATGTCACATTTTGTTCAGGTGCCCCACAGGAAGTTTCATTCCCCCTGAATCCATAATACAACACTTTGGATACAATAGCTCTGGCAGAGTTCCCAAGCTGACATGTCCTTGCTCAGAACAGATTATTGTTCTTTGGAAAGGAATGATGCAATGTAGGGATCCCCGTATGAGCATCACTTCCATCCTGGCAAGTACTCTGCTCTGAATCTCAGCCTAATAGTACCTTCCATCTGGACAGGACAGGATGCAAACAGCAAGGGTTGGATAAGCTTCAGAGAAGATCTGAAGTAAAACTGACGTGCTGACCTTAGGTTCTGAGACTTTAGTCAGCAGTTAGTCCTGATGCATGTGAGAGAGTACTCGGAGTAAAATGTTGGCAGAAGTTGGTAAAGATAGAGGCAAATATGAAGCCTCTTCTATTGTGAATAGTGTACTGCTTTTTAGATATGTGTGTATAGCCAAATTGTTTTAATTGTAAATGTGATGAAAGAGCTTTACATCTCTGTGCAAAAGTGCTGTATCTTCACTTGTAAAAGAGTATCATATAGGTGCATTCAAAAACAAATGACAGCTATGTGTTGAGTGGGTTCTCAATGGAAAACCAGGGCTTTCCTGCATAATATAATTAATTATGGTGCAATGATAACCTCTGTTTTGTGTCCTTGTGCTTTTCTGTTTGATTATGTTACAACATGATATTATCAGTTATGCTCAGAAATAGTGATGGGACAGAATCTGAAAAACTACTGGTTCTTACACTAATCTGTCTATCCAAGCAAGTCCAATTAAGATTGGACCCAGGCAGCTTCATATCCTGTCCTAACCTGATTTGAGCCTTTCATTTCACTTTCCTTTTAGGTGAGGCAGGGATATCTTCCTTTAGACTTTGGAAAAGCCTGTAAACTTATGTATTAGCATCCAAAGATGGGGGGAAATAGAAAACTTTAAGGGCGTTATTCCTATGCTTAGTCTTAAAGGGGCTGCAGATTCTCTCTGCTCCCTTTTTTCCCTTTTCATTTATCTTCAAATGTGAAATATAGTTTTCCTTCTTAATCTTTTTTTTCTCAGCAGTATGGTGAGTCCAGTGGAAATTTGCTAGAATTGGGAGAATGTTATCTAAGGCTCATATTGTAGGGATCCTATGCAACTGGACTGGCCAAATTAAATCCAGATTCTAGGCATTCTACTGGTACTTGTCAGGGCCATTAGCTGGCCTGAATTCTAAGTTTTTTATTTAAAAATAAGTCCCTAGCCCGTTTGGAAGTAGACTGCAGAAAAGGACTCTAGTCTTGGAGGAAAAGAGCTTGCTTTTGCTACACTAACCACACAGGTAAAAGTTGCCATTTGGACATTGCTAGGATGGAACCAGCATGATGTAATACACTGGACTACGACCCTGGAAGGAGTCGTGGTGTGTTTGCTTTTGACAGCTATAAGCATGCCAGCGGGGCAAAGACATGGCAATAATTCCAGGGCTTCCAGAGGAATCTCAGTTCCATTTTACTTTCCCCAGGCTTCTTGAGAGTTGAACTGGATGCTCCCAGAAGGAAAGGAGACAAATGCATAGATAGATAAAACCTCATTGGGGACAGGCAGATATTTACTGCGGATCTTAAAAAGACTGTGGGTCTTTATTGTAAGTTCAGTAAAATAGAATTTTCACTGTCTGGTTTTCCTTTCTGGCCATTATTGTTGTTTGCTTCATTTCATAATTATCCATAAAAATAATTTTGTCATAGAGAAAAGAGAGGTATAAAAATACTATCCGTACTGGGTATCTGATATACCAAGCACGCCACTGCCTTGCTGATTTCACATTCTTGTTAGTTACTGCTATGACTAACCATACCAGATGTGTTTCTCTGTGAAGTACAAAAGATGACACAGTTTTCTTGAAGAGTTTTTGGGTCAAGCTGATTGCAACCTCTGGTAAACCTATGAATAAGACCTCCAAATCTCCCTGTTATCAACAGCCCTGCTAAGGTCTTGCACCTTCACGACCATAATCATCATCGTCATCATCATTTATACCCTGCTTTTCTCCTCTAGAGGACTCAAAGCAGCTCCAAGCGACCATGGCTTCTAATGTAATGCAGTCCTCCTCTTTTACTTCTGCATTTTATATTACCAAGAATTACTCTCTTTTCTAATGAGCCCTATCTTCTCATGATATCTTGAAAGTATGACTGCCCCAGTTTAGTCATCTTGACTTCTAGGGAAAGTTGCTTTAATACCCATTTATTTGTTGTTTTGGCAGTCCATAGTGTCTGCCAAACTCTCCTCTTGCATCACGGTTCAAATGAGTTGATTCTCTTCTCACCAGCTTTCTTCACTGTCCAGCTTTTAGAACCATATGTGGAAATTGGAAATACAATGGCATGGATAATCCTCACTTTGGTATTGAATTATATATCTTTATGCTTGAGGATCTTGTGTAGTTCCTTCATAGCTGCTCTTCCAAGTCCTAGTCTTTGATTTCTTGACTGCAGTGTCCATTTTGATTAATGACTGACCTAAGGTATAGCAAATCTTGAACTATATCAATGTCTTCTTAATCTGCTTTAAAGTTGTGTAAATCATCTGTGGTCATTATTTTTGTTTTCTTAATGTTTAGCTGTAACACTGCCTTTGCAGTCTCATCTTTGACTTTCTTAATAGTCCTTCCAAGTCTTTGCTATTTTCTGTAAGTAATACGTCATCTGCATATCTTAAATTGTTGATATTCATTCCTCCAATTTTCATGCCATCTTTCTCTGAGTCCAATCCAGCTTTATGTATGATACATTCAACAAACAAATTAAACAGTTAAAATAGGGTCATAAAATAAATACATAAAATAAAATAAAAATAGGGTCCTCTGATCCCCTTGTGGACTGCAAACCATTCTCATTCTCAATATTCTGTCCTGACATTGGCCTTTTGTCCTGAATACAGATTATGCATCAAGAAAATCGAGTTTGTGGTGAACCCATTTTTTGAGCGAGATCCATAGTTTTTCATGATCGATAGAAAGCCTTTACTATTATCTATAAAGCACAGGCTGATTTTCTTCTGAAATTCCCTCATTGTCCAACATATGTTTGCAATATGATCCTTAGTACATCCGTTTCTGAACCCTGTTTAGATGTCTGGCATTTCTAGTAAAAGACTTTGTTGTAAAATTTTGAACATCACTTTGCTTTTATGGGATATTAATACATTGGTCCAGTAGTTACTGCAACCTCTGGAGTTCACTTTCTTGGGGACTGAGTGTATACTGAGCATTCCAAGCTATGGAAAAAGCTGTGTTTTCTATATTTTTTGCAGACTTTAGTTAGAATCTGAGTGGATTCTGTCTCTGTAGCTTGAAGCAACTCCATTGGTATGCCAGCTATTACTGGAGATTTATTTCTCCCAAGATCTTTGAGCCAAGCTTCCACTTCACTTTCTGAAATTGTGGGTTCATCTTCAAAAGATTTTTCCTTGAATGAATCTGTCATCCTTTCATATCATTCTTCAAGTTTTTTCCATTGTGTTTTTATTTCTTCTTGCATTTATAGTGTTTTCATCTCCTGGTCATATAGCAGTCCTGTTCTTGGTTTAAATTTCCCTTTGACTTCTCAGATCTTGTTGAAGAGGTATCTAGTTTTTCCTTTGTTGTTCTCATCTTCTGTTTCTCTGCATTGATTGTGATAGCAGTTCTCTTTGTCCCTGTGCACAAGTTGCTGAACAACTGCATTCAAGGTTCTGACCCTATTTCTGTGACCTTTTACTTGTCAACTATTATTAACTATTTGAAGAGTTTTGTTTATCATCCAATGAGGCTTTTCTTTCTTTTTGTTGCAGATAATGTCTTTTTGCATTCTTCTCTGACAATGTGCCTGGCTTCAGTCCAGAATTCTGGCTTCTGGTCAATTAGGTTTAATAAATGTGAATATATTTTTTAGATTATCTGTAAATTCTATACCAATGTTCTTCAGGATGATGATTTATTGAGTGTTCTTCTTTAGCTTTACTCTAATTTTTGATATTAGTAGTTCATGATCACTGCCACAATCTGCTACTGGTTCTTGTTTTTTTGCAAAGGGAGTGGAGCTTCTCAATTTTCTGCTTCCAATTATTTCGTCCAGTTGGTTTTTATACATCTGGGCATTATTTCTTTAACAGAAACTTTGGTACCAGAAACAGAGCTAACATGACAAGAATAGGGATAGATTCCTGCAAAACAAGAGCAGTTCAACATGTTTCAGCAAACTTTGCATTTGAAACTAACACTGTGTGCATGTGAAATGAAACAACTATGTCATATAAGCCTTCCACAAGTAAACAAAAAATTTTTTGAATCTTCTTGAGGCTATATGAAATCTTCTTCTGAAATGCATCCAGAGATGAATTTTGCTTTCACCAGCCTCCACTTTTTTGTTATTTCTGTTTTGGTGGCCAAACATACCGCTCTGTGCCTTTTAAAAATGCTAGGGAATACCTGGAAAGGCAGGCTGGTCTCCCTTTTCTTTCTGTTCACACACACTCAATAAGAGATTCTGGAGGCAGATGCTTTTTTTATCTTGCCTCTTGTAGGCAAGTGCACATAGCTACAGTAGGATTGGTTAGAGCAGAATTCCATTCTTTCCCAACTCTAGCTTTGTTGCACTGATTATTGCAGACAAACTGCTGCAACCTGATATGAAAAGTATATTTGTCCAGCCTTCTCAGTTCTGATCTTTTTTTAAAAAAAAAAACTCCCAGCTAGATGGAGTCACAGGAGGAAAGAAGGGGAACTGAGCAGCTGTAAAAAGACTTTGTAAAAGGGAGCTTCTTTGTCAGAGGGCTTGTTAAGGGAGGTATGCCTCTATACAGTCATCTTTTTGGTTACCTGAAGAATGTGTTTGTGATGAACATACTATTAGCCTCACAAAATTCGATCAGTTGCTCTCCTACTTCATTACTTGATCCTAGGCCAAATTCTCCAAAAATGCTTAGTGCTCTTTTGTTTCTTGCTTTTGCGTTCCATTTGCCTATTAATTGTAATCAATTTCCTCCTGGACTCCAGCACAGAATCTTTCAGTTTCTTCCTCTTCTGCCTCTGTAATTGGGGCAGAAACTTGGATTATGGTTATATTGATGGGTTTCCCTGAAGTCTTATTAATAATTTTTGGTCAGACTTTGAGTTATATCCCCTGCCCGCATTTGCCTCATGTCACCTAACTACTAATGCCACCCCATTTCTTCTTAGATTTTCATTTCCTGAATAAAGGATGGTACAAATATCTGACTCAAAATGTCCCATTTCTGTCCACTTTAGCTCACTCATCCCAAGCATTGTTATGTTTATACATTCCAATTCTTATCTTACAGTGTCTAGCTTCTCTTGAGTCATACTTCTCACATTCCATGTTCCTATAGTATGTATTATAGGAGCTGCATCTTCAGACTTTCCTTTTACCCCTGAGTACATCAACAGCTGAACGTCCTTTCAGCTTGAGTCCAGCTGCATTCTTAGTTACAGTTCGACTTGTCCTCTACCCTTCTGTAGCTTATTGAGTGCCTTCCAACCTGGGAGTCTCATCTTCTGGCACTGTCTCTTGCTTCATTTTGGATTGTCTTATGATAGACTATTCATGGTAAACAACATTCAGAAGTGGTTTACTGGTGCCTTCTGTGGTGCATTAACATATGTTAGCTCTGGTGCCACTGCTGTTGCCTTTGTCTCTGAGAGATCCTCTGCCAGTGTCACTCCCCACTATTGCTCCTGCCCAGCAGCTCTTTGGCACATTTATTTAGGCTCCTCAGCAAAAGCCTGTCTGACGTAGGAGACCCTACCAACAGCAGGGCAACTATCAGCATAGTGCCTTGACTTGCCGAAACACACAATCCCACCACTATGGAAAGGTAGCATTTGGGTAGGTTGGAAAGTACACGAAGTATTAATATAATCTTGTAAAGTATAGCAAGGGTTAATATCACAGAACTGTGTTAAAACTTAATCTTTCAGCCCTTGAAAACCATTTGTTCTTGGTTCATACTATTCCTAGGCTGTAGAGCAAATGAAAATTGTTATGAAGGAAAAATGAAAGTTGTGCCATTTGGATCCCCCCCCCCCGATGATTATCCTGTTGGTCTTATACTGGCAGGCATGCCTGCTGCTTAACAGAAGGTGAATAATGCCTTCATCAGAGACGCTACAAATCTCTCAATTCAAATATGACATTTTGGTGGCACACATTAATCCAAACCACAGACTGAGCAACTTTAAACAACAATGATAAATGTCAGAAATTATTTATGTCTGACAAATTGCCTGTACACAACTATATTATCCTTGCTGTTTCCTTCTGTTAATTACCTGTCATGCATCCACAGTAACAACGTGCCACTTTATAGCATGTTAATGCCTACTATAAAAGCCCAGGAGTACCTTGGGCTGAGATATGTTATCATATCATATTATTTGAGAACATTACCAGAAACTGAAGGGGAGAGGGAAGAGGGGAGGGATTGTGCGGGCAATCTCCATTGCTTCCTTCTACATTTTGAAACCTAAAGGACTATAGAGGAAAGTACATGCAATCATTCTCAGACAAATTCTTTTCTCCTAGGTAGAAAAAGGCACCATGTGATGTTTTAGATGGGATAGCAATCATGGGACAGTGGGTAAGGCAGACGTAGCAACAGCAATAGGAATAGGCAGCTAACAGAACCATCCCTACTGTTAAATAGAGTAGGGTAATCAAAGTGTGGGCTTTGAGCTGCATGTGGCCCCAACTACTTTTGCTCTCTCTCCACTCAAAGCAATCAGACCTCCAGATATTTTAAATTGCACCAAACCACAACAGCTTGAGTATATTTGTCTTGTAGAACCCACAGTGCCTGCAAAGAGGAAAAATCAGCCAAAAATAAAACTAAATCAAAATTAGAAGTGAAGAAAATAAAGCTAAATTAAAAGTACGGGCCCTTGAAAAGGGGTTGTGACAAAGGAATGAACATTGGTCCCTGGCTCAAGACAATTGCCTACTCTTGAAGCAGATTTAGGTGGCAGATGTGCAGCATTGATACTAGAGTGTTGTAAGACAAAAATGTGTACATCCTATGGCCAATATTGCATCTTCGTGCTAGTATGCTGCTCTCAGGTGTTGTGGAGGAGGGATGGCTGAGACCATAACTGATGAAGTAGGATTTACTTGCCAGTCTGGACAACTTATGTAAGCATAGTGTGTATAGTGGTAAATTCTAAAATGAAGATGCTCATTGTAATTGTCCCCATAGCCACACTGCCAAAGAGGAGTTAGTGGTGTTGATTGGTATTGATAAACCAGTTCTAGAAATGTTAATCTTTACTGGGAAGAGCCATCTCGAAATAGTTCACATGGTAACAGAAGTGGCTACCAGCAATATCTTGTTGCTTTGAAAATCCCCCTTCCCCACATACTGTAAGAATTAAAAATAAGCTCCAAGGGAATAGGGAAGTCTGAGTGAAGAGTTTTGATTATATTACATCACTGGACAGGGCTTCAGCAGACTATCACTATCACTCCCCTTGATTTTAACTGTGGGATGTACCCCATGAAAACATATGACACAATGGAATATAAGTCTATTATCATGAAAAGAAGGGCTATCAACAGCTACTAAGACAGGAAAAAGGGAAATACGGGATCTGACTCACAGGACTGATAATTAACAAGCAACAGAGCCAGGAATTAAATAGAAAAACTGTGTGTGTGTGGTTGTATGTACTGAATAAATTATTTAAAAAATTGCAGTAAAACCACAGTCAGTAAAGTATACTAAATACATAATCTATACAGTTTTAGAATTCTAAAGGCATAATAGATGTGAATGTCTGTTTGGCATGATTTTTTTTACTGGTAGAAGACAAATGACTATAAGTGTAAACAAGCCAACGCTTGGACAAAGGCCAGTTGTGTTTCAACACTGCTTTCTTCATCTGTGGCCAGTACTGAAATCCATTATATCTAGTTATCTTCTCATTCTTTCCACCAGTCCAAGCCAAACATATCATGGTAGAATTGCTCATGTAACAGGAATAAAAATGCCTCTTACCTTCTTCAGCCATAGCCTCACCAATGCTCTTTCAGTTTCTACCATCAGAAAGATTCATACCAAATGCTCCTTCACATCTAGTGTGCCTTCAGTATTACAAAATTATATGAATTACATCTTTAATGTACATTATTGACTGTGTGGATTTACTGCCAATTGAGCTTTTTAATTTATTCAATGTGTGTGTGTGTGTGTGTGTGTGTGTGAGAGTGAGCGCATTTGACTTATTTATTTCCTGACTCTGTTGATTTGTTAATTACCAATGGTTGCTGTTCTTCATGACTGTATATTATTGCCAGTATTGGAGGTACTACTATTATTAGTTGCTGGAGAAAATGTATGGGAGAGTGCTGTTGCAATCATGTTTACTTTCTAGACTTCTCATAAGGCATCTGATTGTTCACTTGCTGAACAGGATCCTTATCTTAATGAGTTTTTGTTCTGATCCAGCAGGACTCTTTTTATGTTCATAATAAATTTCTTAGTTTTTAAGGTACCGCAAAATTCTTTGATGTTTTTGCTGCAACAGACTAACACAGCTATGCTTCTGGTGATTTTCCTCAATAGTTTAAAAAATAACATTTATAGACAAAAATATTGGAGGACCTGAAATCTGCTGTGCAAAACTTCCAGCTAGAAAGCAGACTTTCAGACAGATGCAAAGTCATTCCCTGGCACTTTTTAAATAATCACTTAATGGAGCTCCTGATTCTTCTTTGAGAGAATCTGTGCTTTATTTCAGGACTTGAATTTAACATGCCATGAAACCATTGTAACATTTTCACTGCTTTGAAGCTTCTGCTACAGCAGTCTTTTCCACAAGACTGCTAAAGTTAATGAGGAATGGTTCCCTTTCTTTCCAAGGAGAATATCTTCCAGCAGATTGTATTGTCATAAATGGAGCAAAAAGAAAAGGCAAACCCATTGGAGAGGGATCTTCTTTTACAGTTTGTTCTGCTGTGGTAGTTAAGGGACATATACTCTTATTCCTGAGGTACAAATTATTTATGTATGTGAAAAAAGCTCTAATCATTGTTATTTAATGGAGAAACTGGAATACTTAGGCTGCAATTCTATACTTATTTACCCTTGTACAGGCATGTTGAATATTTTTGAGTAGATATAAATAAGCTGGCGTGGTCAGTGGCTCACTAGTGTTCTGTGGCTAGATATATGGCTTCCATTGCTGTGCTTTCTTTTTCTTTTATCATTATTTGATTTATCTGTGTTGTACTGGTTGATGGATGTTTCACTAGCATATTGTTTTGTGTTTAGTTTAAAACTGATATGGAAATATAAATGTTATTAAATAGAACAACTTAAATAAAATATATGACTGCAGTGTAGATCTGCCCTTTCTGTCTGAAGAATTCACTTGACCTCTGTATATTCTGCTCTTGGCCATGCTGTTAGCCAGATTTCAAGGCCATAGCAGGACAAACATGGGGCTCCAGCTAATCTGTGTTAAATAGACTAAACTTTAAGATCTTGTGACTTATTATTTATTTATTTATTTAGAGTATTTATATACCCTGATTTTCAATCACAAAGAATCACAAAGGTTCACAAAGGTTCACAGGGCAGCTTCCAATTAGATAGTTTGACAGTTCCTTGCTCCCAGTCTTGTGATCTAAGCAAGACATAATACACAATGAAAAGGAAATGGTGGAGTGGAAGTTAAGCTCAACATTCCTGGCTGTTCTCTTTACTTCTGAGACACCATGTCAGTTGGGAAGGAGGGTGGGGTTCTCACCAGCTGCTGGAGCTTACACACGATGGAGTTGTGCCGGGTTACTCTTATTCTTCCTCAGAAGCCACAGCAGTAGTGATTGTAACAGAGGGAGGGTCCCTCACCAATAGAGCTGTGCCTGGCTGTTCTTATTCCTCAGAGTCCACATCATTGGCAGTTGGAATGGAGGAAATGGCTCTCAGCTGCTGGGGCCAAAAGATACTATGGAGCTGTACCTGGCTGCTCTTCTTGTGGAACAAAATTTAAAATTAAAAAAATGAGCATCAAGATTATGATTTGTGTTATGATTCTATATGACTTAAGAAAACTAAATGTACAGTGACCCTTTCACATTTGCAAGGTTTGGGGGCCTCAAACCTTCATGAAAGTGGAAAAAACATGAAACCCCCCCCCCACACAATTCCCCTCTGGAACTCCCCCATCCCATTCCTTTGCCTTTGGCCCTAGTGTTCCCAGAGGGAAGAAAAAAGACAAGATAAATGGCTTACTAGTACTTTCCTCTCAGGCAGAAAAGAGTGGAGTTCTGGCGTTCTATGTACTTCCAGCAGCCATCTTGAGAAAGGAAGGTGGGAGCAAAGAGAGCACCTGACCAATCAGCAGCATTTACACAACAGTATGTGCAGCCACATGGCAGAGAGGACACACTTCTAGCGATGGAAGGAGAACTTTTGCTCACCCAAAAGGAAAAAAACTTCAATTTTAAACACAAGCGTTGCAAGTCTGGGGTGAGGAATGCAAAGGAATGGGAGGAGAAAAATGGGGAGGAGCATGTGCCTTATGAATAATCAAATTTGTGAAAGTCAAATCCATGAATGTGGAGGGAGGACTGTATAAACAAATGTGGCCCACTTTATACGGTTATTTTCTTATTTAGCTAATTATTAAAATCCTATTCAGTCTGTGGCTTCTGATGAGGTTACAGTGGCTCAGCAGACATTACCTATACTCTTGTAAATTGATATTTGTGAGGGATGGAAATATACTTTTCCTTGAAAGAAAACAACAACATTAAAACATACATTCTGAGGATCCTAATTGTATGCATAACCCTTCCTTATGCATATCCTGTGATTTCTGCTGTCTGCAGCTATCCTAAATTGTATCTACCAGGAGGCAATACATGCAAATCAATATACATGCATGCTGACTTCTTATCTAATGTGTTTGTGCAATACATACTACAGTTTTCTTGGTCATGTGTTTGTATTGCCTGGGAGGCTCCATCCAATGTCGTTCTGCGAAAACTTTTGCTTGCCAAGAAATTAAAATAAAATGTGGCCATGGAGGTTTGGTACATAACAACAGAGTGGAAATAACATTTAAAAAAAACAGAAGTGCAGCAAGGATTTCCACTGCTTGGAGATTTGGGCCATCGCTACTTAATTTTCATTTCACTAGAATTTCCCAAAAGTCCTCCTCCCATCTCTCTCTCTCTCACACACTCTGAAAACTTACATTTACTAATCTCATTGGAAACACTGTACACCTTCTCCCATTCTTGTAACACTTCATCCTTTTCACTCAGTTCTTACAACCCCCTGAATTGTTTGAACCCCTGCATAACCACTGTAGTCTCTTGTTCCACATCCTGTAGTAGTTTTGGGCTTCGGAAGTTATGGAAAAGCCCATTATTAGTAAGATGCACAAAACTGTTTACACTCTTCCCACTTTCTCATATCAACCTCAAGATTCAGAAGCATTGCTTTTACATAGCTTTGTGAACTTCTCAGGAGTTGATTCTGCCTTTTCACTTTTGTAACTATTGCTGAAGTGGCACCCTGTGTTTTTAACTGCTGTGTGGAAAAGCTTTGCATTTAGATCTAAATCTGATACATAGCTCTAATAGCAAGAGAACATTTGTGCATTTGCATGTGGTATATTGTTGTATGGTATATTGTTGCCAGAACTGAATGAAGAATGTTGACTTTTGACAATGTTCTCTGATCAGTGTTTTCATCCAGTTAAGTGTAAATATTTTGGTAGACTCTGATTTCTGCCACTATTTATTATACAAAAATGTATTTGTTATTTGATTAATTGAAAACCAGTTTGTATGCACATTACTTAAATGTGGTGCTTCTTTGAGTGATGGACACATCACAGATTTATAATAATGGCTGGTTGCTAAGGGAGATGTGAACATCTCCTTGTTCCGTCCCACTCTAATAAGTATTTTGACTAGGCCAAGAGAGAAATGATTTAATTGCTGTGGGAGGCTTTCTTTGAGAGTGTAGTTCTTTTGAAAATTGTGCAGTGTGAATGGCCTGGCACCTGGGTCAGCGACAGCAGAAAAGCTATACTATGATAGCAATTGTAACCTAAGAGGTGTTATACAGCTCATGCGCAGAAGATATCCAGGTTATATACTGGAGTGCAGCTTTGAAAGGAGTGAATAAGCATCAGATCTAGGAATTGGTCATGCTGGCTGAAGGATCTTGGAAGCTGTAGGAGAAAAGGAATTGGGCTGATCTCTTATCAGTGTTGTTACACTGTGTTGTATGCCTTCCAGCTGATGGAAGCTCTAAGCCAAACCTATTACAAAGTTTTCTCAGCAAGGTTTGTTCAGGGGAAGAGTTGTCTTTGCCTTCCTCTGAGGCTGAGAGAGTGTGACTTTTCCAAGGTAATCCAGTGGGTTTCCATGACCAAATGGGAATTTGGACGCTGGTCTCCAAAGTCATAGTCTAGCTCTCAAGCCACTATATCATGCTGGCTCTCTTATCAAGGTACATGCATTCAAATAATAGTAAAGTGTGCCCCTACCCCCAAAATAGAAGGAATGGAGTGCTAACTTGTAAAAAATAAAATTACATTTTACAGCTCAGGAGAAAAAGAACTTGTTAATTCATGCATATATATTGTTTGATCTGTCACTGCTTGATTACTGAGCACTTAATATTCAGCAGACTGTGGCCCCTAATGAGTACTGTGGTTGAGTATTATGTCGCAGTGCCCATTTCTAGGTGCTCTGTCATGCTAACTTCCAACTTCAAGTGCTCAGGTGTATATCCAGTAGTTGATTATTGAGACAGGACTGTAACTGTATTGGTGTACAGTCCACATTGCTGCCCAACAGTTTCCATGCCTGCGCTTTTAGAAGGGATCATTGTAAAGGCAGTGTTCTCTTCCCCCAGACAGTTTTCTTGAGGTACTTCAGTTTTCAGCAGCTCAGGATTTCACGGTGTCCAGGACAACTAGGGCCTGTCATGCCCTGCTTTCAAGACCTAGACCTAGACTATGACTCAGAGACTGAAATAGTGTTGAACAGGCGAAGACAGTACAACCTGCCCCAGAGACAATACAGGGGGAAGTTCCAGCTCCAGCAGAGAGCCCTGCCCCTTCTGACATAGAAGATAACTCACCTATTCCCAACTTTGCCAAGCATAGACACCAAAAGGAAAGCATACACAGATCTCAACGAATTTATAACTGACAGCAGTTAATTAGGCATCAGCTGCATTGGCCTGTGAATGTATAAAAGCTCACCAATTCCCCTCAGAACTTGTCAGTGATTAACTGACCATTTCTCCTGCTGTATCTTCAATCTCTGATTTAGGATTGTATTGACTGTGTTTTGATTCATGAATATTGCTAGGAATGTTGTTATGCTTCGTATGTGTTTCAAGTCTGTTTTCCTACTAGATTAAAATAAGGAATAATATTGTGGAACTTCTGCTTATTGCTCGCCCTTATCAGCTGTTTGTTGACTGAATCTGTGGACTGAGAGTGGACAGCGCCTGTCTCAGTTGCTGTCTTTTTCCACTTGTATTTGTGGGGCTGTGGTCCTCGTGGGGCAGAATGGTGGCGATCTTGGGATGAGGAATGCCATCATATTGATAAGGAACAGATTTACTGGGACCCCTTACCTCTATAGGGACACACAGATTGCACTCAGGTACTGGATGATCCCAGTAAAATTTTGATTCTTGACTTCCTCCTGCCACGGTTTGTAGTTGTGTGGAAGCCCTGCTAGATCTCTAGAATGAAATATTAGTCAGGTGACTCATATGTGATTGGTGTGGTTCACACCCTCTGTTGTGATTGTGACCTCAAGCTCAGAATTAGAAGAGGATGAATAAAAAGGCAGTCATCATAAAAATGTCTTGGTGCTTTAAAGATCCACAGTCTTTTGACAGAAGAGTGGAATGTAGGGGGGGGGGGAGTAGAGTGGCTGGAGAGATCTGAAAGCATTTGTTGGCGCAAGATGGAGCCTTTCCCAGAGCTCACCTGAATTTTTCTTTGGTGCTGCTTTCTTTCTCCTTATGATACTAACTGTGTGGAGGCTAAAAAGTGAGGGAGGGTGATGAGGGAAGAGCAGTAAGGAAAACATAGAGTCCGGCCAGGTGTTGTGTTAGAAGTGTCTTCTTACCTCAGAGTTGACTGATCTTTCCTTCATCATTGATAAGTAAAGAACAAATAGCAGATGTCATGTTATTTGTTATTGTTAACACCTCAGGAAGCAGAGAGCAGATAACAGATTTTCCATGGGCTGTTTGGCTCCTGTGAACAGTCTCTTTGTAGAAGGTTTGCTGGTGATGTGGCTGTGTGACACATACCAGAGGAAACAAGGAGGGAGGGTTATTTATGTAACACCATGGCAAGAAATATTTGCCTGACAGAATTAAAGAAAGCTGTAATGCTATGAATGCTTGAAATAAATGCCCAGAGCTGAAGTTAAATGAAGTACAATTGTAGTGACGAATACTGTATTAGGAAGAGAAAAAAAGAGAATATGGTTCTGGTATACTGGGAAAACAAAGTGAGGGGGACTCAGACCTGAGCAGTCAACTTTTTGGAAGCAAATTTTGAAGAAAATGAGGGACAGTGCAACCTCTTTGAATCATTTTTATGTCAAGAACTAAAACTCTTTAATAGTATGGAATATTATGGTCTTCCCATGGGAGTGATTCAGATACTTCATTTATGAAACAGTTTAATTAGTGTACTTCAGCAATCCAAGTCCATGCAGACCCACAGCTTTACTCTGTTGAGGAACCAGTGCCAGAAAAGAGCTCCTTTTCTTTCTTGATGTATTTGGAAGGAAGGAAGAGAGAGAGAGAGAAAGAGCACAGAATGCAGCTGAATGTGCAAGCTCAGAGGCACAATCTTGGAGTACAGGTACTAGAGTGACATATTGTCCTTCAAAAGGGGATGTTGTAGCGAGTGCTGCACTTCATGGTCATGCCTCTCAATTTGTGCATGCATCTCCCTTACTTCTAGTCTCTTTCATTCTCTTTATGGCAATTCTTCACAGCAGAAGTCATAGTTGGATGGCTGTAGGTGGAGCTGTTAAAGAAGCTGGCAAGCCCTTTACGTGGGTTGTAAAGAGCCATAAAGGGGTAACAGAGAGAAAAAGAGAAAAGAGAGGGAGACAGGGAAAAGAAGGAGAAGCAAAATAGGAAAGATAGGGGATAAAGGAGAGAGACAGGAAGAAATAATGAAATGGATGTGTACACATGAGACTGGATAGTGTATATGGCTACAGCAGGGATTGGAACTGTGTGGCCCTCCAGATATTGTTGGACTACATGTCCCAGCAGCCTTAGTCAGCATAGCCAAGGGTGAGGAATTCTGGAGTTACAGTGCTAACACAATCCTGATCTCTCACTTACCTGTGTTGATTGAATGATCCACTGCTGAGATGTAACAGAATGATAAATTCCAGGACAGCGGCTCAGTTAACAACATGGCAACAACCATTCCCTGTGACTGGTTGTTTTGAGCTTCCAGAAACTTTTAATTACTTAACTCATTCATTTCTTGTAGCAGACTAGTTGTTTTCTCAAAGCATACATGTGTACACTGCTATACAGTTTGAGAATTAAGATTTTCACTGCAAAACAACTGTTGACACCCATTTTTTTGTTATTGCTAACAAGATTTTATTTTTATCTTGGAATTTTTGTATTTTTGAAGATGTATCAGTCTTGCATATGACTAGAATGATATTGCAAGAATCACATGGGAACTGGTATTGCACACTGAAAAATACTCCAGATATTTTAATTTTTCACAGACCCAGTCTCATGTTTTCCAACAACTATCTTCTCGTCTGAAATTCTGATAACAGAATCTTACCAAATGTTATACTTAGGTCAGAACATGTATTACTTTTCCACCTGTATAAAAGATTTCATTATTGCCCCCTCTTTCCCAGACTCAGAGAGATTCTTCTTACATGTGGACTGCATAACTTTCCAAAAGAAACAGCTGAAACTATTTTCTCCAAATGATTTTGGGTCAGTAATTTCTGGTACAGCATTGACTTCAGTGTTAATATATGGCTGTAAAGTGAAAGGGTTTTAAAAGATAGCTTTGGCGCATTGGCAGTTGTATTATGCTAGGTGTTCTTATGCTGATGTTGAGTGAGACTTCATCTATTGGTCCAATTATCCAAGTGGTGCACTGATTTTTTTTTTTTAATGAAATAAGTGACATGTATTTCTAGACACAAAAAAAGGGAGGATGACAGAGTGAAGAATAATAGACAATCCTCAGCTATATATATACTTGAATGGAGGTTGAATTTCAACATTCTAATAATATGTTGCCAGTAATGTTTTTTCAAGAGATTAAAGAAATTTACATTCTAATATTCATTCTTTATTAAAACAACAACAGCGGCAGCATTTGCTATTCTTTGGACTAGAATCAGTGGGCATCTTCCTATGGCAAATTAATATCTCCAGCCCATTGAAGATGCTAAATAATATGAATACATAATAATTTTTACACATTTTAAATATCTGAACTTCCCAGTGTTCTTTAGAACTGATGTAGGAGTTTAAAACCAGAGATATTTTTTGTCTGCGTCAAAAATGAAAGCTGTAATGTGGTGAAATGCAGTACTTGTTTAACAGTGCAGAACATTATGACTAAAGTAAGAAAAAAAAGTAGAAACTTAAATCCAACTGAAAACTGAAAGAAATATTTCCATTGCTAGAACTGGCATACAATTCTTGAAGAGTCTAGAAAGCTAGTCTTACTGGAGAGACTGAAAAATTCTCCTTTGAAAAATTTCCAACCTGTTACCATTTATCATTGTGGGTAAGAAAGCTAGAAGCTTCCAAAGTGGTAGAATTTTCTGTTGTGACTTTTTAATAACAATGGGAGCTTTTTATCATGTTCTGCAGATATTATGTGGCAAGAAAATTATAGATGCTTTGCTGTTATATAGTTGGAATATGCACAGTAAATAGCACACAGAGAGCTGGTTGTTTGAAGGGGATATTCCCATTCCATTATTTGCTTACATTGATTGGTGAGGAAGGTCATTTGTACTGCGTATTATTACCCTTAAATGAAGGAAATGGCAAACTTCTTCTGACTAAAGCTTGTCAGGAAATTCTATGACAGGGTCACCACAAGTCAGAGTCAACTTGAAGGCACATAACAACAAAAACAACTGTGGTGGCTACTTTGAGTTCCATTTTGGGAGAAAGGTGGGATATAAATTTAATAAATCAAAGCAAAGGCAAGACTTTGATAGCAAGTTGTACTGACTTTAGTTTTGGAAGTTATGGGAAGCCAGATGCCATCAACAGGCTCTCTCTCCTCTTTTCTCATTGTCCCCTACTTTTATTCCTTCTGCTTGGACCCCAGTACTCATTACCATCTAAGGGAAAGGAAGCTCTTCCTGCTCTTCCTCATCTAGATCAGAGGGAGTCCTAGTAGGACCAAGTGACATTGTAGTACGGTTGAAGTGAGGGCTAAGCTAGTGTTCAGCAACGCAAGATGCCACTCAATTGGGCTCCTTCAACTATAATGAAATGGAAACCGGAGCTGTGATTGGAATTGAAGTCTGCTGCCTGTAGAGGGCACTCCCATGGAACAGGTTGGTCTGTAGTAATAGGTAGTGATATTCTTAAGATAGCCTTTCACAACCTTTTTACCTTGAAATAACTTTCAGATCTCAGGGATTTTTTTAAAAAAGTTTATTCAGTTACAATCTTGCATGGAACCCCTAATGAAGACTTATGGAACCCTAGGGTTACATGGAACTTTGGTTGAGAAGCCCTTCTGTAAGGTCTCAAATAGGAATCTTTCCCAATTCTGTGGAGCTGCTGTGAGTTGAACATGGGACCTTCTCGAAACAGAGCTTATGCATTCATTGAGGTATACCTTTTCTTTTGTTGCTTCTCTGGCTCATTGTATCCTGGAGAATACTGTTTGAACCCATTTTGATTAGGAGAATTTTTAAAATTAATTCCAAAATTGGAGCATAAACAATTATTCAGTGGAACATTTGGCTCTTTTAGTTCAGTTTATTTGCATCTGTTTTGCCTCTTGTTACTGATACAGATGTACAGATTTATAAAACAGCCCCCCAAAATGGAAATTTGATATGATAGTATATATCATTACCTCATTGTTATTTATTTTGCAGTATTTTATCCATGTACTTGTGTACATGGATAATGTAAGTATGGGTGGGAATGACATTAAAGAACCTAAAACTCTTGACAAATTTTGCATGTATGGTGCCTCTGAAAAATATGCAGATGTAAGAAGGTTTTTTTTAAAAAAAAAATCAATGAAGTATGTCTATTTCCTTGATTCACCTTCACAAATAAGACAAAGGAATTTGAAATTCAAAAACTGGGGAGAAACTGAGACAAAGAGACATTTGGAAGTATACCTAGCTGAGATAATAGAGTGTCCAGTACAGAGTCTTCACTTGTAAGCATGCGGAAAACAAGCATGCTTTTTCAGTGTAAAGGGTTACCATTTTTTGCACATTTTAATTATTATTATTTTTTTATGTAGAGAGAAAATGGCTGGAGTCAAAAAGTCATAAAATGATTTTCTCTGATTGAAGGCAATATGAATGAATGGCTCATGCCAACCCAGCAGCTTCTAAATTGGTACACCTTGTTAAATATAAAAGGCAAGCTAATTTTTTATTTAGTAGATATAACGCATTCAATGCAGATTGTGGAAAAATACAGCAATTAACTCTGTTTAGTAGATGTCACCTTTGTTCTTTTTGTAGCCTAATATGCCAAGCCTGCCTGCCTGCAACTATACAGAAATGTTTCATGCAGGAAGCACACATAGATTTCCTGTTGAGCGATGTGATTATCACTGTTTTTAAATCATAACCACAGAGTCCATAAGAACTATATCTTCCTTCTTGGTATTCTCATTAACATCAGCTAATCCTTGACAGTATTAAATTTGTAGGTATATATGTGTCTGTGTATATATGGAGTGTGTGTGTGTGTGTGTGTGTGTGTGTAACATGGCCTTGTCTGTGATCCCAGTTACAGCTAAGCAACTCCTTTCTTATTAAGAGTGAGCTGCATCACACTGCAGTGAGGACTTTATAAGTGGTTAATTTATTAATCATGTGCAACATAGAAGCTACTTCACTGAATGTGAACTTACAACTCATCTTCTTCCCCAATGGTAATAGAAGTGCATCATTTGTGTCCATGACAACATACAGAAACTATTTGTCACGGTGAGGTTCAGTACATTGCAACCACATAACAGAATTCATTTTCCAAGTTGTCACATTCCCTTTCAGAAGGGACTTAGTTCAGTAGTAGAGTGCATGTTTTGCATGTACCAGGTGCGGTGCCATATAACTCTACTTAAGAAAGATCTCCAGTAGCAGAGTTGGCATAGACCTCTTCCTAAGACCATGGAGACCTGCTAGACAGGGCAAGCTAGGGGTGGATGAATCTGTCTGTTTGGATTTCTGTCTTCATTCTGTCCTGTTTCTGCATAAGCTTGCAAAAGTCTGGAGGAAAATTAATATGCATTTTCATGTACATTCCTCCTAATATTTGCATTTTGGGTACATTTCTGCAAGCAATTTCCCCTAATATTTATTTTTCTACATTTTTCACTAATAGGCACCTCCCCAATGTAGACATGTTCAAGCAAAGGGGTAAAAGACAAGACTAAAACCAGGCTAAAAAATCCCTGGCATCAAAAAGTCATCAAGGCTAGCTTTTCTGAGTATGGAGGCCAGGGTCCCATGGGGCTCCACACTAGCATGTCTGTTGTCTACACTAGCAGTGGTACTTTTAATAGTGTGTGTAAGGAGATCTCTAAGATCTCTTTTCACAGCAAGTTACTTGTTGGCACAATAGTCTGTGGTATTGACCCTGTAAAAGTGGGGTACATGTCAATAAATTTGTTGTAATTTTGTAATAAAATTGTTATTTTTGTTATTACTGTTATTAATTTTCTGTTCTTTTATGTGGGCAAGGGAGTATATTTCATAAAGATGCCTGTATTAGTATTTGAAAAGAGCTATTATGTTTCCTCCCCCCACAATTCACATTCTATTTAAGCTCTAGCTAGGTAAGATGAAATCCCATTGTTTGCAGTCCCACCTTGTCTTATGTTTGAACTCTCCTGACCCTAGAAGATGACTTGTATTTAAAGAGAGCCTACAAGCAGAAGGAGGCTTGAAATTGCTTGTCCAATGTTTTGTTTTCAAGTTAAGCCACCACCACTGCTGCTGCTACTCTGCTATTGCTCTTTAATGAATTGATCTGAAGGAGGCAGTCATGGGTGAGGCCATGCCTGGAAGAAGCATGTGAATGTATTAAAATAAGCTGTCAACAGGGATAGAATTATAACAGAATTGCAGTGTATCAGTGATATGTGGTTCTAGGTAGCTTTCTAGAATGGGCAGTTTACAGAATAGGCATGGGTAGTCTTCCAAAGATTTCCACATTTCCATTTCAGATTCTGGCTCATCAGATTCTTAACTGTTACACTGTAGTAAACATGCATGTGACACAACATTGTGACCCATATTTAAATCCTTGCTACAATAAAATGAGTTGCTGTTGACTTTTTGCAAAGATGCAGAGGTTAAAGTTGTTACATGGCTATACAACCCTACACACCTTACTTTCTCATTTATGAAACCTCAACTCAGAAACTCTTCTATTAATTTAGATTGTTATTAAGGCAGTTGAAAACAACAGCACCATTAACAACATAATCATTCTAAAAAGTTAAGCAATCAGATATAAAGACTGATATTCATTCCTTTCCTAAAGGAAAGGAGAGTGAGAATTGGAGAGAATTGGCGTTCCAAGGCAAGTGCATTCTGAAATCTGGAATTAACACAGGATGAGGTCCCCTGCTCCATTCCCAACAGGTTTCTGCAGGTAATGGTATCCTTAAGAGGACCCTTCTGAAGATCTTAGAAACTGGGCAGGTTGATAATGAGACTAGAACCCCAGTAACTCAGTACTTTCTATGTCCAATCCAGCCAGGCGGTTGAGCACAGTACCATAGCGGATGGTATCAAAAGTTGCTGAGAATTCTTTGAGGACTAACTTAGCCATGCTCTCTCCTTCCAACTTATTCCACAGAATTGGGCATCTATCAAGATGAGAAAAGCAGTCTTGCCCTCCTGAGTGCTGCTGACATTTAGCTCTGTTTCTTCCCATTATCAGGATCAGTGGGCCTGTGCCATTTCTCAGCCAGTGTATGGATTTGTGGTGGGCTGGATGAGAGCCAGCAAAATGAAACTGAAGCCCAAGAATACAAAAGTTCTGTGACCTGTCCTAAATGAGTTAACTGTCCCTGGAAAAGTAGGTAATGTAGCTTGAGAATATTCCTGAATTCATCCTTTGTTATTTTTGAGACTGAAGTAGTGCCAATGGCTTCTAATACTGTTCTTGAAGGTGGATAAGTTGGCTACAGTAGTTCATGCACTGATTATAGCCCTCGCAAATGACACAAAAGCTGCAGAATGCAATAGCTAGACTGCTGTTGTCATATTAAAAAAAAAACTGCAATGGCAGTTTTAAAGTAACTGCGCTGGCTTCCAATATGCTTCCAGTCCAGGATCAAGGTGTTAGCCTTAAATAGAACCTTGATATCTGTGGCAGCATTTCTTCATATACATACTTGCTTAATCAGCACTTGGAAACATTATGTTGGACTGCAGCTCTTTGAATCCCACAGCCAGCATGGCCAGGGCCATGCTATCAGAGGGATTCTAGAAGCTGTAGACCAAAAAAAAGGTAAAATTTTCAAGTTCTACCAAGTATCAAGATGCAATCAGGATGGATCTCCTTTTTGTTCCGTAGTAATGCAATATATGAATACATGAGAATACTTTCTTGACTCTGGTATCCCAGTTATGGAATGGGAGGGCTAGCTGGTACTGTGGCTTCATTCTGGCACCAAATTAAGAGTTAGCTGTTGGCATATCTTTTTTAAACTGCAGTGTGTTCCTTTGGTTTTATGGTTTTTACATCAAATTAATTTTACTGATTTTATTCTGTATTGAGATCCAGGGGTGCATTAGAATCAGATTCATCAAGAGAGATGAATCTGACATTGTTACTGTTGAGTTTTAAGCACATAATCTGATCTGGCCAAGACTTTTAAATTTGGGCTTGCTAAATGAATTTCATTTTGGGAAGGGGTCAGTTTTAACAATTTCTTGAGTTTTTTGTTTGTTTGTTTTTGTATTGAATAACTTCAATATTGTAAGCTGCCTTTATAGTAGGTGAAAATAAGATACACACAAATAAATACATATATACATTGTGGTTTAGTGACTGGTGTATTTGACTGGGATCTGAAAAATCAAAGTTCTGCTGAGCTATGAAAGTCACTTGAACCACTCACTTTCTCTCAGGTTGTTCACCTCACAAGGTTGCTCTGCAGATAAAATGGGGAGGAAAGAATCACATACCTTGAGCTCGTTTGGGGGAAATCAAGATATAATTATAAGTAACTTAGAAGTAAGCAAAATACAGATTAACTAATAGACTGGTTGCCTTCTCTTGAATAAATAATACATGGATAGTGCCCCTGACTTCTCCATTCATAAATCCATCATCAAATTATTTCCCTGATCATGTACAGCTTGCTCTAGGAACCAGCGTCAGAGGCGATTATTCCATCTGACCAGCCTATGACACAACAATTTCAGCCTCTGATTCTGATTCCTACTGTGTTAATGGCTTGAGAAGATTACCCTGTACTCTTTGGATTGGTTTGTAAACAGAACTGCTGTGTCTGTTTAGAAGACTCCCCTATGGAGTGTGAGGGCTGAAGGGGGAAAAAACAGACATCATAAGTGGTTTAAAACAGTCCAAGGTCAGAAGCAAAGAATTGCTAGACAGCAATCTGTGCTTCTGAGTAGGATACAATCTCCACTTGTATGTAGGTGAAGTCACAGAGGAATTATACATTTTCTTACAGTTCTGATATCACTGTATAAGGATATCAGTATGCGTTTTAATAATCTTATTGTGGCATTCATGTCTTCTTTACATAACTTTCCATCCCACTATAACCACTGGGGTATATGTATATCTGAAGAAAGTACTGAGTTGAAACATACTTTTAAAGAAATTTGAAAAATGCTTTCATAGAAGTCATTTCTTCTTCTGATGTATGCACTTTTCTTCAGTCCTCTTATTGCCCAGTCAAATAGGCTTGTAGGACTTTGAAACAGCATAGAAACTTAAAAACCTGTTTCGTAGATAAAAAATTGGAATAAGCACATAGATTGTGAGCAGTGGTCTGTGGACCTTTTTGCACTACATTGTTGTGGTGCTATTATTCCATTTTCAACATCCTGTCGAATTCTGGGATTTGTAGCTTAATGATGCCAAAAAACTCTGTGGCTGAGAATTTTAAATTCCCTTCCCTAAACTTCAAACCCCAGGATTCCATAGGATATTGAAAGTGGAATAATAACACTATAACAGAGTTGTACGGAAAGGCCCTATCTTTCAAATCACATATACTTCCAGTTGACTCTGTCTGACAGGGACCTCCCAGTTAATCCTCTGTTCTCTCTCTTTTTCAGCTGCTTTTAAAATGCCCTGGTTTCTCTCTCCTCCTCCTGCTTCTCCTATTTGACCTCAGCTTACTTCAGTTGTTGCAAACTGAGTTCTAACTGCAAAAATAATTAGCATTCAGTTAACTCAGTGGAGGTAGGGAAGGAGAGCAAGCAGAATCTTGCCCTTCCAAGTAGACCCAGGCAAAAGTAACTTCTGCAATCTGTCCTAGCTTGTTTTTAATTCTTCATTAATAACTTTTGCTGTCTTGGTCACAACCTCATTGCATTGCTTGGCCACACATTTTCATTTTGAGGGTATGAAGTGACCGACTGCTCTGAAAACTCCAATCACAGTTCCTTTAATAATATTCACAGTCTCCTTATCCAGCCACAGACAAAGCATAAACAGGTGCCAAAACATATATCCCTTTGTAATCTCTTCTTGGAGACACTGAAGGAGGACAAAATATATTTGGAATACTAAACCAAGAAGTGTTGTGTGGGCAAAACCTTGGTTTTGATAGTTTTTTAAAATGCCTGCTTAACATAACAGAAATCCTTCTCTTAAATGCTTTTATTTTTAAGGCACCTTTCATGTTTAGCTGAACTGGCATAGGTGCTACTTCACCTTACATAATGATGTGAATATTGTGTATGCCACAGAGTTCTGCTACTGTGGGCCTCCTGAATTCCTGTGGTTTACTTCCACAGTGGTTTATAGGTAGAATTACAGTAAATATAGTTGCGCTTCAAGAGCAGTCTTTCCCTGTTTTCCTGTTACTCCCAACGTAATAAATATCATATGTTGCTACTTTTATGGGCTGCCAAATCAGCTTTGACTTAATCGCAACCCTGTGAGTAAGATCCTACTAAGAAATCTTGTTATTAACTGTACCTCAGGCCTTGTAAACTCAGGGCTATGGCTTTCTTGGTTGAATCATTCTACTTGTACTGAGGTCTTCCTCTATTCCTACTGTCTTAGACTTTTCACAGCATTATCATCTTTTCCAGTGATCATGTAATCTCATGGTATGTCTAAAGTACAGTAGCCTCAGTTTAGTCACTTTGGTTTCTAGTGAGAAAATATAGGCAAATGAAACAACCACAGGCACAGAGAAGTTTGCATTCTTTCACTCGCCTATTGTTATGCCCTTACTCCCAGACAGACGTACTTAATGTGGTAGCGATGTCTATATATTGTCACATTTTTGTTATGTTTTCCAAATGCCTACAATACCAAACTTTTCAGTGCATTTTTTCTTAATGTACTCCTTTTAGTATGTATTTCAGCAGTAGCCGAAACATGTTTTTTGTGCATTTTTCAAAGGGTTGTTTGAGTTGTGTGCATTTATTCATGTATAATTTATAAAGGAGAGAGAAAAAATGAATACGCCAGTCACAGTTTCTCCTTGATGACAGGAAAGTGAAAGTTATTGCATGCTTTCATTAAGCAGTTTTACAGACCACAAAAAGCATTAATTTTAAAAAAAGAAGAGAGCATAGGAATCATAGAATCATAGGGCTGGAAGAGACCACAGGGGCCATCAAGTCCAACCCCTGCCATGCAGGAATACACAGTCAAAGCATTCCCAACAGCTGGCCATTCATCCTCTCTTTAGAAACCTCTAAAGAAGGAGACTCTGCCACACTCCAAGGCAGTGTATTCCACTATTGAACAGCTCTTACCTGTCAAGTAATTCTTCCTAAGTTTAGATGGAATCCCTTTTCCTGAGATTTAAAGCCACTTCTTAGTATCCTAGGCCCTTTTCACACGGGGTAATTAAAACGGTGTAGTGCGACCTCTAACGGAGGTCGTCTACACCGTGGAGTGCACTGGGTCGTTTATAATTTTGAGGTTCTACACCTCAAACCGCTCTGAAGCGACTGGAAGTGGTGGTGCCGTGTGTTTTTTAAAAACCTCTTTGCAAGAGGCATGGAGCTTGCAGCCCCGTACAACTCCGTCGCAGCGCCCTGTAGATTTGCAAGCACGCGCAAGTGCGTGGCTGCAGATCTGCCGGGGGCGGACTTCTGGACTGGCGAGCTTCTCCGATTGGTGGAGAGCCTCTGCCAGCCGTAAGCTGCCATTTTGGACACCGCAGGACATCGCAGGAGTGTGGAGCAGCGAACTCGCGCTGCTCTGCGTGACGACGGACTTACCCAGCTGCCAGTAAGCTCGGTTTCAGCACATTTTCCCCTGTTTCTCCCTCCACATGTGGAAAGTGCCCTAGTCTCTGGAGTAGCAGAAAACAGGCTTTCTCTATCCTCCAAATGACATCTCTTCAAATATTTAAATGTAGCTGTCATGTCACCTCTTAACCTTCTCTTGTCCAGACTAAATATATCCAGCTCCCTCACAGAGCATGGTTTTCAGGACTTTTTACCATTTTGGTTGCTTCTTCAGGACATGTTCCAGCTTGTCAATATTCTTGAACTGTGGTGCCCAGAACTGGACATAATATTCCAGCAAAATAGACTAGTACTGTTATTTCCCTTGACATAGACATTGTACTCCTATTAATCAGCCCAGAATTGCATTGGGTTTTTTTAGCTGCTGAATCACACTGTTGACTGATGTTCAGTTTGTGGTCTCCTAAGGCCCTTTCTGCATGAGGCGAGTGAATCGCTCCGTGCTGTTACTTACTGGTTCTTCTCTCTTCAAAGCAACACGGACTTTCCCTTAAGCCCTTCTGCAGGGCTCCTCTGTTTGTTGGAGGGCGAATTGGAGCAGCGCAAGGTCCGTAGATCCGCACTGCTGAGGCTGAAAATGGTGGCTTCCTGTTCTTCATGGGCCCAGACCAACCGCTGACGCTGACCACGCCCACAGCCCGCCCTCCGCTGATTGCAGGCTCACATTGGTGCGAGCTTGCGCATCTGCACAACTGAGCAGGAACGAAATGGCGTGCTCCAGAAGATTGAAAGACCGGATTTTTCCGGGTCTTCACTTAGCATGCTGGAGGATCATTTGGGGGCATTTTGGATCAGACTAAGGTGTGGAACTAAGGCAAATAGTCCAAACCAAGTCCGATCCAAGGTGCGGACGACCTCTGTGACAGGACGCCTTGGCCCATTTTAACTTCCTTGTGTGGAAAGGGCCTAAGATTGCTAGATCCCTTTCACACGCACTGTGGTCAAGCCAGGTGTCATCCATGTTATATCTGTGTATTTCATTATTTTTGCCCAAGTGTGGTACCTTACATTTCTCCTTGTTGAAATTCATTTAGTTAGTTTCGAATCTGTTAAAGTTATTTTGAATTCTGATCCTGTCCTCCAGGGTGTTAGCTACCTCTCCTAATTTGGTGTTACCTGCAAATTTGATGAGCATGCCCTCTATTCCCTCTTTCAAGTCATTGATAAAGATGTTGAATACCACTGGGCCCAGGACAGAACCCTGTGGCACCCCACTGGTCACTTCTCTCCAGGATGAAGAGGAACCACTGGTGAGTACACTTTGGGTTCAGTCAGTCAACCAGTTACAAATCCACCTAACAATAGCATTTTCTAGCCCAGATTTTACTACCTTGTTTGCAAGAATATCGTGGGGGAACCATGTCAAAGGCCTTTCTGAAGCCAAGATTTGTTATATCCACAGTGTTCCCTTCATCTACCAAGGTAATAACTCTATCAAAAAAAGAGATAAGATTAGTCTGGCATGACTTGTTTTTGAGAAGCCCTTATTGACTTTTAGTAATCACAGCATTCCTTTCTTAGTGCTTACAGACTTTCTGTTTAATGATCTGCTCTAAAATCTTTCTAGATATTGATGTCAAACTTACTGCACAATAATTGTTTAGATCCACTTTTTCCCCTTTTTGAAGACAGAGACAATATTTGCTCTGCAGAGGCTTCAGTCTGCGGGCACTTCACCTGTTCTCCTGGAATTCTCAAAGGTTATTGCTAGTGGTTCTGAGATTACTTCTACCATTTCTTTTAATACCTTTGGCTTTAGTTCATCTGGTCCTGTAGACTTGAATTCATTTAGAGTAGCCAGGTATTCCTGTATTACTTCTTTATCTATGCTGTGCTGCATTTTCCCTACTATATCATCTGCTCCATTTCCCCCAGATAGAGCATTGTTTTCCTTCTGAGACAAGACTGAGGCAAAGAAAGTGTTGAGTAGTTCTACCTTTTCTCTGTTCCCTGTAGCATTCCACTGTCTTTTCTACACACTTGCCCTACCATTTCCTTGTTCTGTTCTGTTCTGTTTGTTTTGTTTGCTAGACATAACCAAAAAAGTCCTTCTTACTGTTTTTAATCTCTCTAGAAAGCCTGAGCTTGTTCTTTGCCTTGCTGGCTATTTGTTTGATTTCCTCTTTGGTGATTTCCCCTTTTTTCCAATTCTTGTACATTTCTGTTTTAAATATTATTACTACCATATTTGCCAGTATATTAGACACACCAGCATATAAGATGCACCCCACTTTTCAAGGGAGATTTTTCAGGAAAAATGTTTTTAGTTCTCTGGTGAGCAAAATGCACAGTAAAGTAGGGGAAGAAAACGAGTGTTGCACCAGGAGAGGAGGGGAATGAAAAGAATGCTGCACTACCACCCCTCTCTTCCTGTTTGCTTGAGCAGAAACTCCCAGCAGAGTCAAAATGCACAGGAGAAGAGTGGAAAGTAAAGAGAAACTGTAGAAATATCTATGTTCCTATAGATCAAGACTTCCACTACTCCCTCCTTTCCTGTTTTGCTTGGGCAGGGAGAACTCTTTTCACTCTCCCTCCCTTCCCTATGTTTTTAGCAGCGGATAATGAATCCATGGATATGTTTTTAGCATTACCGTATTTGCTAGTGTATAAGATGCACCCCATTTTCAGAGGGTATTTTTTAGAGAAAAAACATGTGTATTATATGCCAGTTGAAAATCCTTTAGACACCATAGGATCACACCCAGTATCCCCATAAGTTTACTGAAATCAGCTTTCTTAAAGTCTAGAATTCATGTCTGACTACACTTCGCTTCTCCTTTCCAAACTCCAGGATAATATGGTCACTTCCACTTAAGTATCTGGCTACTTCCACCCCATTAACCAGGTCATAATTGTTGGTTAGGATCAGATCTAAAATAGCTGACCCTCCTTGTTGCCTCTTGTATCTTTTGGACAATGAAACTGTCTGCAAGACAAGTGAGGAATTTGTTTGACCTGATACTCTTGGAAGAGTTTGACTTCTAGAAAATATTAGGATAGTTGAAATCTCCCATTACTGTTACATCTCTCCTTTTTGAATATTTTGCCATCTTTTCTTCGAAGGCATCATCCAAATCCTCAATCTGGCTTGGGTGTCTGTAGTAGATCCCCAGAATGACTTTACTGTTTTTCCTTCCCACTTAATTTTTACCCATATGCTCTCAACTTGGCTTCCAGGATTTAAGTCATGGATCTCTTCACAGATGTACATGTCCTTGACTGCTCCTCCTCCTTTCCCATTTGGTCTATTTTTCTGAAATACGTTATACCCCTGTATTGCTATATTCCAATCATGAAAGTCATCCCACTAGGTGATGATTTCTTCTCAATCCCTGGAAGGAGCTATAATTAGCTGGTCTAATCGACCTGCCATACTCCTTCACAATCCCCATTGGTGTAGTCTTGGTACAACTTCAGATGAATATAAGAGCGTAATAGGCTTCTCGGCCCCCAGTTGGGTTGTTAAGGTGGCATTCCCATTAGTGCTGGTGCACTAGGGTTGCCAGGTGACAAACAGGACAGGGCAATGGTGCACTCCAGTGCTATAGTTTTGTGAAAATGCGTTACAGTGTCAAGTTGCCAGGATTTTCTTTTAACTCTGCAGGTGCCCTTTTAAAATTGATTTACCGCCATTTAATGCTAGCAGTTATTATTTAAGTGTAGTCTACAGCTCAGTGAATAATTATAGACATTCCTGGAAGTGAGAAGTTGTTGCTCTGAGCCAGGTGCTAACAGGACAGTGGAAACACTCCTCATCACTTCCCACATTCCTGAGAAGACATTGCTATATCCACTCACTAAGAGGCATTTTCAAGGAGAAGCAGCTATATTCCTATCAGCAGATTAAAATAATTTATTGATTATAAAAAATGGTAATCAAATCTTTAAAAATCATGGTAACAAAGGACCCCATGTATGCACGTTGTGTTCCTTAAAAGGAAAGTAGAATGTAAATGTGGCAGTTTCCTAAATATTTGTGCATATTATCAATGCAAAAGACATTCACTCATTACAGTGACCCTATTCAGTTTTTCAGAAGATGTGTTGACTGAGTCAGGGAACCCATTGGTTCTGCTTATCATGTAAGCAAAGACAGTAGTATTGATAGACAAAAAAAGGGCTAGGGATGTACCAGCAGTGGGGAAAGAAGTAAAAAGGATAGCAGCAGCAACATGAATCTGCTGACTCCATGCTGCCTCTATCTCAGATGCTAGGCTTGGGGGGAGGGTCCTTGGAGCCATAGCAATCTGAGAAGGATGACAGAAACATTTGCCTTTGCTGTGGCACTGACAATTGTCTAAGCCATCCTTCCCACAGCACTCTGGCTCGAAGGAACCCTCCCCTACAAGACATTCATTCAGGATACAGGTGGCATGGAACTTGCAGCCTCTTCTTGCTGCCATCTTTAGTGATTCTCTCTGCAAGCACTGAAAAGGCACAACTACATGCACTAGCAGGATTCTGGCTGAACATGTGGGTAGAAGATCCAAATGTGTCCACTGCCACATGTTGCTATTTCCTTTGTACAAAGAACCTACACACCCATGAAATGTGGAGAGCAGCATGTGAAAACAGATTCCACACAATTTCTGAATAAGGTGGGGTTGGCATGTGTAGGTTTTGTCTGCCATTTTCAAAAACTGAAAATGATGGTCCAGCAACTTGTGGTTATTTTAGGGGAAGTTTTTAGCTGTTTCAGAGTAATTTCCAAAAAAAGAGAGAGAGAGGCTCCAAGAGATCTTTTTGGCTGAAAATTCCTTTCTTTATTTGCCTATTTGAAAAAAAATGGGAGAAGGGAGTCCAGGGATTGTGACAGTTACATAGGGCCTTCCTCAAGCCACACCTTTGGAACAGATAGGCACTGTACTGTAAACACATTAATGCCCCTAGTTTACAGTGCAGATCCAAGATGAGAGAAAGTATGGCCCCTCCAGATATTTCTAGAGTCCAGTTCCAGTCAGTTCCTGATAGCAAGACTGTTAATTTACTTTCATGAAATGCTGGCAGCTATTACTGAGCATCTGGGTTGTGAAATGACCATTATAATCTTGTACAGCATTCAGACTTCATACATGTGTTTCATATAATTAAACTTGTATGTTTTAATCCCTGCTTATAATATTAATAATGGTAGTGATCAGTCATCATTATATTAAAATTAAACATTTTATTTAACCCTTGATCTGCAGGAATTAACCAGGTATGCTCAAAAATAGAAAGAGAGATTTAGTAGTTCAGGTATGACCACCCTGCAACACAAATGTTCAGAATAGCAGAGGAAATCTGGAAGCTTGATTATTCTTAAGGAAAGCAGTCTAGAGCTGAATTACTGCACTAGGATACAGTAGGACTCCTGTATCTGTGGGGGATTGGTTCCAGGGCCCCAGTGGATACTGAAATCCATGGATAGGAGCGAACACCCTGTCCCCTGCCTGCCCCCCACTGATCAAGGTGGCGAGGAGGTGGGATCGCGCTCTTTGCTCCTTTCCTGCGCGCCATAATCAGCCCGGGGTGAGGGACAGGAGGGGGTGAGAGACAGGAGGATGCGAGGGAATGATTGCGTGCCCTCATCTCCTTCCTGCCCACCGCTAGGGTGATCAGGCCCAGACCGAGGGGCAGGAGGTGGTGAGGGGGGCAATCACGCACTTCTCGCCTCTTTCCTGCCTGCCACCACCATGATCAGGCCTGGAGTGAGAGGCAGGAGGAGGCGAGGGGCGCGATTGCACGCCTCTTGCCATTTTGCTGCCTACCACCAAGACAATCAGGCCAGGACAAGGGGCAAGAGGCAGTGAGGGGTGCGATCCCATGCTCCTCGCTTCTGTCCTGCCCACCACCACCACAATGGTGGCAGCAGGGAGCCAATCACAGATAACAGAATCAGCGGATAATGAATCCATGGATAAGGGGTCATACTGTATCTCCCTCTGCCTACATTGCTACCTTCTTCATTTGCAATGCACTTTTTCCTGCCTTTGCATATGCACCATATTATAGCTCAATACTTTAGGATTTGACATGTGGCACATGTATAAAAAACGCTGACTATGACTGTTCTAAACTATGACAGGTAGTATAAATTATGGCACTGAAAATCTCTGAGGGCCTTTCTCACAGTTTTCCCACAGAATGAGTCATACCTTCCAGCAGTCCCAATTTGTCAGGGATAGTCCCAGTTAATCTTCTATCATCCCAGTTTTTCAGCTGCTTTTAAAGTGTCTCAGTTTCTCTGTCTTCCTTCCACTTTCCCCCTTTGTCCCTGCCTTACTTCAGTAGCTGCTAAAGTGGTTTGTACTTAATTAACTTAGTAGGGTGAAAGGAGAGGAAAGGGCAGAATCTTTCCCTTCCCTGTAGACTTCGGCAAAGGCAACAATGTGGTCATCTCAACCACACTCTGATGTTGCATGATCACACATGTCCTGATTTTCATCCGTGAAAACTGGGCATGGTAAATGTAGTGCTTAAAATTAGGGTTATCCAATGACATTTTGGTGCCTATCATGCCTGGCTCTAAGGAAGGACCCCGTAAATACTTTGTGTTACTCCTGTTCATCTTTAAAGCTTGGGGGGGGGGGAATTTAGACTAAAAATTTCAGAATAGCTCAGCCAGTATCAATAGCTGCCATTCTGAGAGGGAGGTTCTGAGACTTGTAATTCAAAAAGTAACTTCTAAAGGCCTGATTGCTTGTTATCTGACTCAGTATACTTATCTTGGCACATGAAGTAGCTGGCCTGCCTTAAAATACAACCACTCCCTGGCCAATATGTATTTTCATCATACTTACTATCCAAACAGTGATCACAGAGATTACGTCAGAAGTGACTTACCTGTTTCTGCTACTACAAGGTGAACAAGGATCGCCCATTTGTGGCTGAAGACATGCAAAATTTGTGCCAAAGGCAAAGATTCTTGCTTAGCTTTATCCAGGAGAAATGGAGTCATCACAGGGAGTTTCTATCAGAAAACCAAATGATTATCACTGGCTCTAGGGTTGCATTTCTTCTACTGTAATCCTTTCCTCCCTGTTAATTAAATTCAAGGCAATCTAGGCATTGTCTCATCATCTTGTCCCAAACTGTAAAGTTCTTTATTCTGGAAGCAGATAACTGATGAATTATTAATCTTTTAAAAGAGGTTTTCAGAGTTGCAGATCTCACACTAATTCACCAGTTTGGCCTCTAGCACTGCCAACAGTCTTTAGCTCTTGATAGCATCAAAGGCATTTATAAAGTAAGACCTGTAACACATACAAATGTTAGAACAGTTTTAGCTAAAGTGAGGATTTTATTATCAATTCCATATCATGGGTACTTATTGCCTCTATTTTTTTAATTTTTAGATGTAAAAATATTGCTGTTGCAGAGAAATATGCAGAAATGACATCAAGCCCCACCCATGTTATTAACCATCATGGTGTAGTGGTTTGAGCATCAGCCTACCACTTGGAGACCAGGGTTGGAATCCCCACTTGGCCATGTAAATCTACTTGGCAAGCTTGGGCAGGTCACACTCTCTCAGCTGCAGAGGAATGCAAAGGCAAACCCCTTCTGACCAAATCCTGCCAAGATAGCTAGGTCTGCCTTAGGGTTGCTGTATGTCAGAAACAGGTTGAAGGCACACAACAACAATAACACAGGCCTATCAAAGAAGGATATGGAATATTTTATTTATTTATTTGATTTATATCCCACTTGTCTCCTGAATGGGACTCAAAGCAGCTTACAGTGTAAATTAAAATAGAACATCTAAAATACTATGGAGTACAAAAGTTTTAAAAACCCATTAAATGATAGTAAAAATAGTATCTAAAAATAGGATAGAGATAAAAAGAAGGGAATGTAAGATGGTAAAGGTAGAGAGAAAGTTGACATGGTCTCTGAGATAGGTGACAATGGAAAATCATTGCCAGATGGAATACAAGACAGATGAGAGAATTTCAACTGGTTTTGCTTGTCATATGCATGACAAGCAACAGCTGCTGAAAAATCCCTTTTCCATCTTGTATTTCACCTGGCACTCCTACTATGGAATAAACCAGAGTACTGCTGTAAAGCATTAGGAATGCAGCCTTGGTATACTGTGTCATGCCTCTATGAAAATATGAATTCAGTTTTGCTGGGAAAATTAGGAGTCCAGTCCTGGTGGTATATTGTGTCAGGCCTCTGGTGAACATTTGAGTTCAGTTCAGCCTCAGTTTCCTGACATCCAAATGAGCTGAATTTAGTATCAGTTCACAACCATCAGACAAGGAATGTCAAATCCACATTTGATAAATGAGCTTTCCTCCTTCCTGCTGCACCCAAGTGGTCTGGCATGCAAACAAGGTGCTGGCTTATAGAGTGTATGCTTTTCTTATATTACTTCTCAGTCTACTTTTGAAAGGGATCTGCTGTGTTTGTACTGGAGGCAATTAAAAGCTAAGACAAGGCTAAGCAGAATTCATATCACAAGGCTAATGCTTTACAATATGCAATTGAGCCAAGGTGAATTTATTTTGGGCCTAATTTATTTTTTGAATCTCATTTGTACTTTCCATGCTCCAAGGGACATGATCTGTCCCCTCTGCCCCACTCTTGACTTACACAGTCTGTGATACCATATGCTATTTTAGTACTTCTAGCCTTCCACAAAGTACTAGAAACTGAAACTGAAATACTGAATTGGTAACTACAGAAGAGCACTATTTGCAAGATATATGAGTGTGTCCTTTTTTAATCCAATAGAATATTTTATTATTAGGACTATTTTTCTCTACTATTATAAATCAAATAAAAAAATCAGAAAGTGGCTTACCTAAAAGCTTTGGAAGCTATTCAGGACCAGAACCATATTGTGAGTAGATTTTGTCCATTTATTTCTGGAAGAGAAATTCGGTGGGTTATGCACTCCAGTCTTGGTGTGTGTGTTTTCTATATGACCATATACCCAGCACTAATTGCCACCAAATCCCACAGAAGAGTATACAGGCTTCTCCCACTTATCTGACAGGTTAGGGACCAGATCACTGTCAGAAAACATAGTTGGTTGAAAAGCAGAACCAAGTACTATACTGTAGGGAGCAGGAAGGACTTATGGATGCTCACTTGGGACTGACTGTGCACATGCTGCTTGCAAAGTCTCTCAACCAGCTTAGTGCCATTTTTTCTGTTCTCAGCTTGCCTTGCAAGCAGCATATGCATGCAAGCAGTTCCAAGTAAGCCTCTGTAGGCAAGAACTGATGAAAGAGCAGAACCCTAGTCGAATTAATAGAACTTGTCCTTAATTTGGAAGCGTCAAAAGAGCAAGTAATCAGATAAAGGGCATCAAAAGGTGGGGGCTTCCTGTACAGGACTGTTTACAGTTTATTTTGTATCATGGCCTATGGGTTTGTGAAAAGAGGACTTTTGTGGGCATAGAAGGCAACAACAGTGTGTTAAGATCTGGGGACAAGTTAGTGTGTATGTGTCTGTATTTAAAGTGTTTTGTTATTTCTCATCCTTGACTTGAATGCAGTACAAGATTACAGTGACCACTGAAAATTAGTAATCCTGTGTGCCGGCTATCCCAATCTGCCAAAACAGCCCTCCATTTTTGTTACATACTTCTTGTAACTAGTTGTCTCTGTTTTTCTTTCTGCTTTTTCCCGAATCCATTTGGAGACGCCTTGATGAAATTTTGCTACTGTGTGTTGCAAGATGCCTTGATGAAATTTTGCTACTGTATGTTGCAAGAATTGTCATTCTTCATGCTTCTACTTCCTCTTCAAAATCTCTAGAAATTAGATTTATTGAAGATGTCTTTTTGTGTGTTTTTGTGTGTGTGTGTTTTTTTATTCCTTGCTTTTAGGGCATGTATGCCTTAGTGTACATCCATTTGTACCTTTAAAGCATGAGGCATCCACATATAGGGTCAGAACACCCTCATGGCTTACAAATTGGCAAATCTTTACTTACAATTCTTTACTTGAAAATAAGAGCTTACTACCAGGTAAACAAGTGCAGGATCATAGCCTTTCTGTGAAATCCTCATCTGTGTATTCAGATGTGCTGTTGTTGTTAGGTATCTTCAAGTTCTTTCTGACTTATGGAGACCCTAAGGCTAAGTTATCATGGGGTTTTCTGGGGCTTGAGGGTATGTGACATGCCCAAAGTCACTCAGTGGTTTTTTATAGCTGAGCAGGGAACTGAACCTTGGTCTCAAGGGTCATAGTCCAATGCTCAGACTACCACACCATGCTGGCTCTCATTCAGAAGTAAGCATCACTCTTTTCAGTGGGGCTTCCTAGCCAGTACATGGGCATAGGGTTATAGCCTCAGGAAGTAAGTCCCATTTAACAGAGTGGAATTTCCAAGTAAAAACGGGTGGAATCATGCTGGTAGTCCTCATTCATTTTGACTCACTTGGAATGTGAATGACTGTCTATAATACTCCAAATGTAAAGGTGGTAACCATAGGTTATCTGATTTAAATATTCATTTCAGATAAACAAAAGTTTCTGTTAATGTTGAAGATGCCCTAGACGTGTTTCCTCACCACAAAGCCTATTAGAATTGATTCTGAAGTAGAAGATTTTAAAAAATTCTCTAGAATTTGAAGCAAAACTGTAGCAATTTGTTATTAATTGTAGAACTCAGGTGAAACAGAAATACAGGCCTGATGCGAGCAGACAAACATACCAAGAACATAAGTGGATTAAATGACCAAGGTTGTAGTTTCAGATGCTTAGTTTTCCGGCTTCATGGTATACAGCTTGAGTCCACACTTTATCACCCTATATCAGTAGTTCTCAACCTGTGGGTCCCCAGATGTTTGTGGACTTCAGTTCCCAGAAGCCCCAGCCACTATGGTCAATGCTCAGGGCTTCTGGGAGCTGAAGTCCATAAACATCTGGGGACCCACAGGTTGAGAACCACTGCCCTATATGATCCTTTCTAAACTCTATGATCCTCATAGGAGGCCCTTTTCTCAGTCCCACCACCTTCCCAGGTATATTTTGTGTGAAGAAGGGAGAGGGTTTGCTCAGTGCCTGCTCCAAGATTTTAGAACTCCTTTCCTTAAGTGGTTAGGATAGCTCTCTCTCCTTGCTGTCCATCTGCTAGCAAGAAAAAGCTTTTCCAAGAAGCTTTAAGGAATTGACTGTAATGGCCTTTAATGGTATGCTGTCTGTTGATTTTTAATCTCCTGTTTTTCATTTTATATGTTAATTGCATTTCGATATAATTTTTATATATTTTACTGATGGTTTTGTATATATATTTAATCTATATTTCTTTGAATATTTTGGCAGATGCTTTGCATTATTATTTTTTTTATCAGCTGCCTTATCAGTTATTTTTGTCAACTGCCTTGAGTTATTGGGGAAAACATGCAATATCAATGGTCTTTTGAGAACTGAAATAATTCCAGCTTTGCAGCAAAGCAAGCGTTCTTGCTGAGTTCAATGGCAATTCCTAACATGTATGTATAACCAAAACAAGAATTTTAGATGAATTTTCTTTCTTATACATCACCATATCTAAGCAATCTTCTTCTTTCCAATTCACCTTTTTTATCTTTTACTGAAATAAGAGGTGAGACAGAAAGTGCCGTTTAGTGGACCTGCTGGCTGTATTGGAGCTGCCTTTTCTCACTGCATATGCTCTTTCCTTTTCTCCTTACCCCAGCCCAGTTTCTCATAGCTGTCACTGTTAATATATGTGAGAGATTAAGTCTTGATAAAATCTCTAGCTCTCAAGTCCCAATTCTAATGACTGATATAAACATAAGGAAACATAAGAGGCATCACCGGCCTGTTCATTAAGTGGCACAAAAAGCCATTTTAATGAAACTAAAGCATTTTATTCGTGCTTCCAAGTTTCTCTCTTCTCTCTGCACACTCCAGATTCTGTTTTAGGTACATATGTTGTTCAAATGCTCCATAAGGAGTAAACATTTATAAAATTTAGTTTTGTATGGATCAATAACATGGTTTTTTTAATTTCGTATATCTGATTATCTGTCTAAAATATATAAAATTTACTAAAATGAGAGTATCTTTATTACAGCAAAATACCATTGGTTTGGCTTCTCTGATTTATGACGCTGTAAAGAACAAGAGCTATAAAGAGCAAGGGATATCATAATGAACACAGCACACAAACACTTTGACTCTGACAGGATAAGATTTTGCACGTGTGCACCACAGGTACATCCCACAGATCCTCCTGTAATGTGGAAAGAGCCATCTATATTTGGATCTAGGCTGGATTTCTCTCCCCAAATATCAAAATATGTGAAATCAACTCTCTGCATCCACACATACACAAAATAGTTAGAAAACAAGTCTAGGGATGAGAAGAGCAAATTGGAAATAAAGAGTCAGTATCAGTTGATTAGATATAACCAACAAATGGCTTTTAGGGAACTATCTGGCTGGTGGGTGTCATTGCCTGGGACTCTGATGCCCTCTCCAGTATAAGAGGAGGGAAGACTGGATTTACAAACCCAGCAGCGGAGATCTTCTAGAATGATAATCCTGCCATAGGAGAGGATCTTCACAAGTCAGCAGTACTTCCATCCTCCATATTGTGGAAGAAGCCCCACCATTCTCTTCCTATCCAGAAACCATATCCTCAAAAACACCTGTAGCTTTGAATAGGCCATCCCCTTATACCAGTCTCTTTTGCAGTTCTTGATAACCTGTTAGGCTCAGAAAAGACAGCAGGATGATGCAAAGATGGAAGTGAGCTAGTAGGATCTTGGAGGAAGTATCAGTCTTGCTCCAGGGAGCCCTCAGTTCCCACTGTGGTGATCTTGGACCCTTTATTTAGCTGTCATACTCACCTACCTCTTGAAGATATTGAAAGATAAAATTGCAGCTGTCGGGGAAGGCAACAGAAAAACTTGGATGCAAATGAAATAAATAATTAAATAGGATCCTCATCTCTTTTTTTAATGACTTCCTTCGCCAGTTACAAAGGAAATCACTGACAGTGAAAAAGGAGGCCAAGACATTGGAAAAGATCTACTGAAAGGAAGGCAAGATAAATTCATTTTATGTAAATAAATACAATTTAGAAGTCATCATTGATATAGAGGGAATGGGATCCACATTCATTCCTACCACTGTCTGCATACTGATGCTTTTGTATTAGGGATACCAAACATATTCACTAAAATGTTTTCCTTGACCAGAGAGAATATCTCAACATAGTAAAAGCGAGTTTTTTCACTTATTGTGTGAGTGCAAAGGGGTGGTTTCCTTCGAATTTATTCAAGAAACTTTTGTACAAAATAAGACTTCTCTCTCACCCTGTTTAGAAAAGTACAGAGCAAACACAAAGCAATAGGATTATTGTTAAAAAAAATTGCACACAGCCCTTCTAAATGCTTATTATTTTTAAAAGTTCATTTAACAAAATTCACTTTCAAAATGTTTACAAAAATACATTACAAAAAGACACAAAAACTTTTTTTTTCATTTCACCCAACAAGGAAATATTTCTTTTATTATTATTTTAATGATTCAGTGAGTTGAGTGAGGATTTAAATCCCTGTTTTATATGTTTCAGCTACTTATCTTGCCAAAGAGAAGTCTATATTTGACAAAATTATACCAAGTGGACACCAAATCCAGTCACATTGTTCGCAGTTTATATTAGCTGATGGAAGGATACAGAATCAGTGCCAAGATCTGAAATGAAGCTAAGGAGTTTAGGAATAGAAATTGGGAAAACTTCCATGGCAAACTGTAACCAAGTTTTCTGCGTGGAGGGAAGTAAGTGCCCCCCACCTATTAATTTAAACCACTGCAGTTCTGCTTCACTCTTAACGTTGATGAGAAAACTCATTTTCATTTTTAAAAGTTTGTTTCTTTGACATTGGAGATTGCTGTGGCACAAACAGCAGGTATCAAAAGTTCCCCTGTGTATGATGTCCTCTTTTGCATGCATATGTCTTTTCTTTGGATGTTGGCTTACATCACTTGGCATTTGCTCCCTAATTTTAATAGGTATTCCCATTAAATGATGTCAAGATTGAGGTTTTTTTGTAAGAGAAAAATAGAGGCAGTGAGCTTTTCTCTTGCAATTTCTAAATAGTTGTGTGAGATTACTGTTGTAGCCATAACAGTGCTTGGCCAGCACTGTAATGTCCAGAGTTTCCTTGCGATGCCAGCAAAATGCCACAGATAGTTACATTTCACTGCTTCAAGAGTTGTTACACTTCATTCTGAGTACTAATTTGCCAGTGCAGCAGCCCGTTAAATGCTTGACTAAAATTAAACCCTTTTTTTTCTAGAAAGAACTGGGGCATTTTTTGTGTTACTGTTGTTATAAGGCGTGACAAAGCACTGTGAATTAGTTTGGTATTGATTATGTATAATGCATGTCTATTTATAGAAGTATTTGATGGCAAAGTTTCTTTTTCCATTTAACAATACCTTCCTATTTTGCATAACTATATCTGTAGATAAGCACTTCTAGTTCTTACAATGGATGATAACTGTGCCAGTGGTTATTAGCCATAATAACAGAAAAAATGTAATTTTCATGTACAGATGCTGTATAATCTGAAAAGTTCGTATTTCCAGACCATGGAATGAGATGTGAATTTGGAGTGCTCATGCTGCTAATTACTTCTTGTTTGTTCTCATATTCTGATTCTCAGGTTCTAGAGGCAAACATCAGGAAATAGTTGACTCTGTGTACTACTTTATACTTACCAGGGGCTTCTGGCTGTGTCCTGACAGATTGATACATTAGATATGGGGAGCGGAATCTGTATTTTGGCACATGTTGCTGGACTAGAACTCTCTTTTTTTCTGGATGACTGACCATGCAGACTGGAACTGACAGTAACTGGAGTTCAACAAGACCTGACAGAATGTAGGTCCCTTAGTTCTGGAGAAGGTTGACCTTTGGAGACATTTTCAGTAAGGAACATCTCATGATCTTATATAGTACATAAACAATTTTTTGCCACAATTCAGTACTTAGACTCCCAGCTCTGATTTATTTTATGTTTACCATAAAATACCTCATTCTCAATAGTCCTAAATGACCATTTTCTATAACAGATAATGCTTTCTAGAGGAAGAGTTCTAACTGTTGCCCTACCCTTGTTGCACTGATTTTAACCTAATGTTTCAATCTGTTTCATTTTCATCATTTGACTTGAAGCACTTTCTCTCCTATTTAAATTCAGTGGGCAACTGCAGTGGGACTGGGGCCATATTTAGGGATGTGGGACTCATTGGGGGGGCACACTTTTTTGAAAAAAAAATCTTTATTATCTTTTCAGGAGGGAGGGGTAGGAGAGTTTGGAGGTGGTTGAAACAGGCTGAGCAAAGAGGATTTAAGGCAGGGTTCTGTTGAAGGTGGTTGAGCAAAGAGGATTTAATGGAGGGTTCTATTGAAGGGAATAGAGTGATCAGGATGTACATCAGGACTTCAAGCCAGAGGGGATGGAAGGAAAGTTGAGAGCATTTGGAGGGACCAATAAGATTGTGGCTGGAAACTGAGGGTGAACAAGCAGCAAGGTCGTTAAGCAGGCACTGTAGAGAAGGATTGAAGAAGGAGGTAGGAAGGTGTGGGAGCTTCAGTAAGTTGCTGCAGTAAGCAGAGGATTGTTTACACCAAGGTGCAGCAAGTGACTATTTAACTATTTATATTTTATTTTTATTAAAATTCCATCTATTTACACACATATTTCTGCTTGTCATATTCTTTTTTCAGATTGTATAAAAACATATGGCTCATTATAGATTATACTTATCATACTGTATATTTATACTTATAATACAATACTTATGATACTTATGTAGCTTGTAATAGATAAATACTTGTACTGCTTATAATGCTTATAATACAGTCATCCATTTTTCCTATGTTCTATCAAGGATCTTCTCTTTGCTTTCATGTAATCTTCTTACATTCAGTTTCTCTCATCAATTCCTGTAAACCAATTGGGAGAGAAACCCAGAGATCCTACTTCAGATCCTTCTCTATATTCCCTTATCTTTCATTTCCTACTTTCTTTTACTTGGTTATTCTCCCCCTCTTATACCTGTTACCTCTATACAGTTACATTATTGTTGACTAGCCAACAAAAAGAATTTCTTAACCTTATTTGTCATGGGCAGCTACCAAACGCTCTTATTCTTCACGCATTACTATTTCATATTTAATTGTCTTCTTGGCATAACTTTAACCAATTATTCTCTATGTATTTCTTCACTTCCATCATTTGATTTTCTTTTCCTCTCCTTCTTCCTCCCTTCATTGCGCAAGATAAACTTTCTAGGGACACATACTCTTGTAATTTCTTTAACCTTTCTTCCAAGTCAAGTATTTCATTTCTTTTCCAATATTTTTCATATGCTATTCTGGCTGCTGTGACCATGTATAGTATCTTATTTTTATGTTTATGATATTCTTTATCCACTTGATGCAGCATATTCAAGAGAAAGATTTCTGGTGTTAATGGTATTTTTATATGCAAGATCTCCATAATACTATTTAACTATTTAATGTAGTGATGGTATCTCAGCTTTTGCAGAGAATTACCTCTTTTGCAGAGTTTTGTGAGACTTCACTTCTGAGTCTGACAGGCCGCCTATGGCCCGCACGCCACAGTTTGCCCCCCCCCCGCTGTAACACAGATATATTGCTTTTTTATTGTTGTATATATGACCATTCTTTTCCTGTTTTTAGTTAGTTCACTTCTTTTGTTTCATCTTGGTGTCAGATTGTTTACAGCAATTTCCATATTTGGATCATTTGCATTACCGTTAATTATTTTCTTTCTTAGCAAGTTTTTACTTTCAGACTGAATCTCATTGTTTCATTTAAAGCTTTGCTTTCTGAAAATTAAAGCTTTCAGAAGTGAATGCCATGGTGACAAGTTCTGTGTAATTTTCTGAAGTTTTTTTCTGGAAATAATGTAGCTTTCTCATTTTCTTTTGTTAACATTCACTTAAACTATTATTTTAAAAAAATGTTTACCAAGATAGTAATGAGTAACTTGATATCTGCACAAATTTAAATATATGTAAATTTGCCCAATGGACATTCTCCTCTTTTCACTGTTGCAAAAGATTTTTGAAAATACACATCTTAGAGAAATTTTTAGTCAGTGGGGAAATACTGTGTTTACTATTACAGAAATCTAGCTAGATGTTTTAGGTATATCTATTTATTTGCATTAAAAATATTTGTATTTCCAGCTTTTCATTTAGAGAAACTTAGAGGGGTCTGAGGGGAAAACCTGACACACAAAAATCAGTACAGAATATTAAAGCTGAACACCATTGGGTGTATCCAAAAGTCTTAAACACTGTAGAGTTCCAAGTATAAAAGTATCAGATATGAATGCAAAGTCATGAGTGTGGATTTATATAAGCTACTAAGAAGTCTTAATATTTGGTCTCCACATTATTTTCTCATGTTGGCTGCTTCGGGTTTGCGGTAGCACACAATCATAATCTAATACACAAAAATAACAACAACAATAAACTCTAACAAAAAGTAAAATGCTAACAGAATTTGCTATTTTATGACACTGATCTTCACAAAAGAAGACAATGGCCATTTCTATCCTACACTGTTAAAGTACATTACTCCACTTTCAGCATACTGTGGAATTTTGGAGTTTGGAGTTTACTGAAGCCAAAGAGCTCTCTGGCTGAGGATTCTAAATGCCCCTCTCTGAACTGCAAACCCCAGGATTCCACGGGATGTCGAAAGTGGAATAATAGCACAATACCAGTGTACTGTGGAAATGGCCAGTGTTGTTCTCCCATCATTTAAACTTGTTTTGGAATATGTATCCTTCCTTGTATACTTTTTCAGAGATTTCTCTGTGGACTGGAAATTTCCATTCTTTTGCAGTCCCTTAGAATCATAGAATAATAAGAATCTTAAGAAGTAGTTCAATTCCCTGCCATGAAGGAATGCCCAACTAAAGCAGCCCTTAAAAATGCCCATCCAGTTTCTGTTTAATGACCTCTAAAGAACACCATTCTATAAAGCAGTCCATTGCACTGTCAAACAGTTCTTACAGCAAATATATTCTTTGTAATGTTTAGGTGGAATCTCTTCTCTTGTCATTTTGACCCATTAGTTTGTGTTCTAGTTTCTGAGGGCAAATTTATTTCTTAAAACGAAATATGTATTGAGAACCTAGGAAATGAAAACACTAAAACCATGATAATAATGAGCAGCAACCTCCACTAATCCCCTCTGCCAGTTAAAAACTGTAAGTTTTTGTATCACTATGCAGCCTTTAGATCCATAAATGCTACAAAGAGCTTGCCGTACATGGGTCTTGAGTATTTCTCTGCAAGATGGGCTAATACTAAACAGTGGCCATTGGTAAAATGGTTTTCTCTAAGCACTGCTTGAGTCTGCTATTCTGCTCAAGAAAGAGGGTTAATTTGGAAAAAAGAAAGTGAGCAGAGAGTTTGCCCACTATGGACACCAAACTTATTGGTCTTTAGTTTGCAGGATCTTTAACTTGGCCTTTTTTTATAAATAGGAACTACAATTGCTAGATTCCAGCCATTTATAATCTATATAATGGAAAGGAAGAAGAGAAAGACTGAAGTGTGGAGGGTGTTGTCTTTTCCATAGTGGTTTTTATACCACTATGGAAAAGATAACACCCTCCGCATTTCAGTCTTTCTCTTCTTCTTTTCCATTATGTAGATACCATTTCATGCAATCTTAAATTCATGGCTGCCCAGTCTGTGAGACAACCCTCCAAACATACATGATTTTGAGAGGTAACTGTCTTAAATAAGTATGTGCCTGTACATGTGGCAGACTTAGGTGACACATGATGTTGCGCATGAGGATGGCATCATGATAAATTGATCTATGAACTGAGGGTGAGAGAAACTGCACATCTTACAAAGTCCATCAGGAATGTCCTAATGAAATATGATCAAGAGCTTCCTAAACTCACAAAGCTCCATTTACTCGTTCATCATACTGAGTCAAAACATGGAAACAAGAGCGTGCTAACATTAGCTTCATGTTGCTAGTTTTGTCTTTCTCCTCATGTGGAGAGCTCTAATTTGGAGAGTTTTCTCTATGTATGTTCTCCAAGCAATTTGGAACCGAGGGGAGAAAAACAGATTTCTAATTTTTGGTGAACATAAATACTGGTATGTAGGAAATGTTCTCCTATTCATACTCATCACTTTCCATGTAAGGAGAGTAGAACTAGAAACAGAGGGGTTGGGGTTAGCGTGTTGCTTTGATATGCTTACATAACCAGTAATTTTTTAAAAAAAATTATGGTACTGTTCTTAAGGCATTTTCACTAAACTGTAACTGCAATATTAAAGTCAAATTGGGAAATACTGGTTTCTATTTTGTTTGCTGCAAAAGGCTAATGATTATTTCCAATATTTCCAATATGCTGGTTAGAAAAATAATATATTCATTTTTTTTCTAAACTGAAGTGAAATACAACCCACTTAATTACCAGCAGATAAACATAGTGATTCTTCTACCTTGAAAAACCTGAACACATTTGTAGTTAGCTAATTAAAAGATGACATAAATGACTGTTCAGAATAAGGAAAGACAGAGAGATGGGAGGGAAGTGAAAGAAGTGGATTGTTATTGTCACTTTCTTATGTAATGAAGCATTCCAGAAAAAAAACGACTTGTGAAAAATTATACGGAAAAGAGCAGCAATTAGCTCAGTAATGTCTGTTAAACCAAGCCCACCTCTTTTGTGTAGATATCAGGAGGCTAGGAAGGAAAATGCTGTTTCTCAGACTACTACAGATGGTGTCAACATCCTGGTTTTCTAATGACTAGAGCAACAGTAACATGTTTAGGGCTCTGACCTCCATGTAAAGTGACATACATGGAAATGTTACTTTGGAGAGCTCTAACTTCCTGTTTCCCTTGGTCACCAAAACTAGATGTAGGCCAAGAAAATAATTTTTCTAAGCTGTGTACACTATCCCTATTTTCTGACCCTATCTCTGCTAAAATATTGTTGCTATTTTGTCTCAATCTTTAATCTTTGGGAGACACTTTATTAAAATTTCCTGGAATGAATTACTGGATTTGTAGTTCTTAAATTCTCTGAGAATTAGGAATTCTACACATGTCTATTCAAAAGTAAATCCCATTGATGTTCAATAAGTCTTTCTCCTATATATGTGAATGCAGCCTCTGAGGGGAGTATAACTTTAGCATATGTATTTTATATCAGTACAGAGCCTGTCACTTCATAGTCTGGTTGTTGGGACAGTTAGTCTTCACCTTTTAACACTATGGTAATGTGTGTGGGATGACAGTGGTTTTGCTAATGTATCTTGGATCCAAAGAATTAATGAACAATCCTTCAACTTTTATGTTATTGCAGGATGTGGTATTGCATAGTAAAGAAATATGCAGATGATTGAGTAGAGCCTTTGGCAATGTGCTATGGTGGAGAGGAGAGCAGTGTGTCTGTGTATAAGAATTAAAGATGCTAAAAATGTGTCCCTGTTCTTCCCTGTGAAATGTTGGAGAACATATGGAGCTAAACATACGTTACACACAAGCACAAATGTCTAAGCCGTGGTGCTGTTTTTATAAAATAGAAAAGTACTTTAGGAGGTGGAAAATTAAAGCAGAGAAGTGTCAAGGGGGCAAGGATTTAAGCTTTTCTATTAGAGGTGATAATATCATGCTTCCATTTGCCAATAATCCATTTTCTATTTCCACTAAAGTTTTAGGAAAACGGGTGAGAAAGGAGGCATTGTGGCTGGTATTCACCTTATTTTATGATTTATCTTTCCTGAATTATTGTCCCATGTTCTAATACATTGCCACCATAGACAGTCCTAATTTCAAGACACTAGAGAATCCACCGAAGAGCTCTCAAATATTCCTTAGCTTTGACATTTCTGAGACCAACATGCTGTTTTTGGAAGGAAAAAAAAAGAATGGGGGAGAGAGGAGAGAGAGATACACAGGGAATATGGAGGAAGAAGGACTATTTTTATACTCCCTTCTGTCTTCTAGCTAGTTATGGTGTCACAACAGCATGTGCTTCTCATCAGTTAAGCCAGACAGTGTTCTCCTTTTCTTTTTTAGTATCCAAAAAAAGAAATCTGAGGTTTTGGTTGATTCTGATGATTGCACCTATTGTTGGAAAGTCTCCTTCCTCATCCAGTAAACTGGATTCTTCTGATATAAACTGCTGTTGAGAATCTGATGACTACAGAACTGTAAACAAATTTGCAGTTTTCTGATTCAAACTATACCATATTCATTGAAGCACAGTTGTCCATAATGTAATATTCCTGAAGAACTGCAAACCTGCCAGCATTTCTGTGTGTGTTAGTGTGTAGCTGGAAGCACTGGACAAAACCATTCACCTTCTAAATAAACAGACATTTTACAGTTTTAATGAGTGGGGCAGATTGAGGGTGGATGTGTATGGTAGGGGCTTTCCAGAGGTTGCCATTGGTCAACTATTGACTGGGGAGGATAGATATTTACAGTCAAGAAACACAAAGGGCATGCAGGGCATGCAAGATTCTCCAGTAGGCTCTCAACTTCTCCTCTCAAAGCCAATCTTTCTTCTTTATGTTTGTGTTTTGACAGACCAGAAGTTAGTGTCAGTTTCTTAACAAGCTTAGGTTTTTGACCTGTCTCTCACGGGCTCCACTTCTCCCATAAGGTAGTACATGTATGCATGTATGCATATGCGCACACACACACACACGGACACACACCCTTGTTGTATCCCTTCAAATCATTTCTGACTTATGGGGACCCCAGGGTGAACCTATCACATTGTTTTCTAGGGCTGAGAATGTGTAGCGTGCCCAAGGTCACCCAGTGGGTTTCCATAGTGGAGTGGGGAATCAAACCCTGGTCTCCAGGGCCATAGTCCAATGCTCAAACCACTAACCATGCTGGTTCTCACGTGTATATGATTGCCCTGCATATAACTAGCCATAAAAAGGTGACAACCTCTTTGGACAAGATGAAGTACAAAGTAAATACATGCCGTCTAGATTTTATTGCCTGAGAAGGCAGCATGCAGCTTTCAGGCCTTGATAACTGGAGCGAGGCGATACATTTCAGATGATATTATAGATGTCAAAATGTGTGATATTATTCTATATCATTGTGAGATTTGCAGTCCTGAATGTTTTAGGGGTAGTGGAACAGAAATGCATTCAGAAATTATTTAGCTTTCTATTTAGATAAAAACAGATCATGGGACATTTATTGCATACAGTAGATTAACTCACTGCTGTCTCCTAAGTATAACTAGTAATCCAGAGTCACCGGTTTCCCTCCTCTTCCCTTGGAGTACAAGGAACTACTGTAGGACGGTTATAACAGCCATGCAAGGAAACTGTATATAATTCTATTAATAAGAACATTGTATTAGCAATAGTACCTGTGTATTTCCTAAATGAGTAGTCAAGGTTCCGCAGACTATATGGCACATACATTGCACACACTGCCTAATAAAAGTTCACTGTTAGAGCACTAGAAGATCTGCACTGCATGGCGAGAGATGTAATTGCCACAGATTTATTGCACAGATTCCGTGTTATGGAATCCAGTGAAGAAAGAGCAACAATCAAAGCTCATGACATATTGGCTAGCATATTCAACTCTGAACAAGTTGTCCAGTCCTGTATTATATACATCCATGGAATTCTTGTGCTACATTGGCAGAATATATAAATAGCAGGGAACCAGCTTTCTTCTCTTTCTGTCTAGCAGTCTATGAATCTTTGAATGCTGTTGGAGTTAAACTGACCTATTTTTAAAATTTTGCAATTGTAAGAAAATCTTGGAATAGCCTTTGTTTGATGGTTTGAATACAGCAGGATATATGATAGTACTGCAGACTGGCATATAGGGCCTGACTCTCAACTAAACTAGGAAGATTTGCAGTAAAGCATGCAGCAGCTATTCTATATCTAGGTCAGGATTGATAAATGCAGCATTTGTAGTGCTGTGGCTTTACAGCGAGGCACCCCCCATGCCTTCTCTTTCTTGTGCAAATAGAATGTGTATTTAAATCTACATATACCAAAATTGCAGCAGTCAAATGCTTTTACCTACCCACGCTTAGCAGTCTGTAATTGGAGCCAATCATCTACATTTAGAAAGTTAGGAACACTTTGAATAATGCTGTGGTGGCCACACAAGTGTACATCTGTACATTTTTAAACAACTATGGAAACTGTTAGTGTTAGAGTGCTTCTAAACAGAGTCAAAATTACTATGAGTCAAAAGAGATTGTACAGCAATTTCATCTTTCCTTCCTCATTGGAGTATGGCAAGGAAAAGGACAGAAGAAGTGAGGTATGGGTGAGTTAAATGAAGGATGACACCTGAAACCTGCTGTAAAATTCTGTGAATGAAGCAGGTTGATTGTACAATAAAAGCTGCTTCTTGAACCATGGTTAGTGTTTTTGGTATCTCTTGAGATCCTGTAGTTTATTTGCCTCAGTGGTATGTAAATAGAGTTTATTCTAGATCTAATTATATAACAATTTAGGACAATTGTTCCTGAAAGGTTTCTTGACCCTTGCATGTTTTCTTTGTACCATGCCAGCAGAATAGAAGCATCCATGCAGCTTTTTCTTCGGAACTCACATGATAAATTGCCAGATACATTGAACTGAAAGGGTAGAGAAAGAGTGCCACAGTCACTCTTTCTGAGCAAACATGTGCAGCTGTGGCATTATAGAGAGCTGAAGGGTTTCCTTATGGGATGGAAGTTTTTGAGCTGTGACTAGATTTATTGTGTTGAGAACATCCAGGACCACTCAAGTGCACAAGCAACACTAATATTTGTCAGAGGGGAGAGATGGGAACTTCTGAAGTAGCAAGTAAACCAAATGGCACAAGCCAAAACGTCTTGAGGGGTTCATAGAGGATGCTCCAGGGATTGTTATGCCAGGCCATGGAAAATCCTGTAGAAACAAGAATTCATCCAGTGAAAGTGTCCCCTCACCACCACTACCATCTTAAAAACACAATATGGTTTAAGCAAAAGATGACCATCAGAATTAAACTATTAATAGTGTTAAAAGCAGTATAAAGCATACAATTAAAGAAGAATGAAAAAGTAGTTTGTAAAGTTAAATATAGTGTATCACTGTATTAAAAGCTCCTTTAAAAAAAAGCTAGTTGTCAAAAGCCTGTTGGAATAAAAATACTTTGCCTGCTGATGGAAGAACAGCGAGGAGATGATCATTCTGTCCTTTCCAGGGAAACAGAAGCCACTGAGAAGGCCCTGTCTTGCATCCTTAACTAGACATACATGTGATGGTGATGAGATTAAGAAAAGAGCCTCTCATAAAGATCTCGAACTTGGCCATACTCTTGTGGAGAAAAATGATCTGTTAGCCTGGACCTAAGTGGTGTAAGGCTTTATCGGTCGCTAGATACATGGTGGGCTATAAATATTTTAATAAATAAAATACATTCATATCCAGCATTTTGTACACTCAAGAAACCGGCTGTAGAGGTGTGGGAAACCATCCAGAGTGCATTTTAAGCATACTGATGAGATCTCATGGCCAGAATCCTGTTGGCAGTCCTAACTGAACCAACTAGACCAGTGGTTCTCAACCTGTGGGTCCCCAGATGTTTGTGGACTTCAGCTCCCAGAAGCCCCAGCCACTATGGTCAATGCTCAGAGCTTCTGGGAGCTGAAGTCCAAAAACATCTGGGGACCCACAGGTTGAGAACCACTGAACTAGACCAATAGAACCAATTGTGAGTCATGTAAATTCCATTTATCCAATGGGGCTGCTCTAGTTGAAACTCCTGAATACGTTCAGTCTCATGTGTACAACACTAGTTGGAGGCACTAAGATGAGATAGCTGGTAATGTTAGATCCAGATAGTGTTTGTTTAAAGCCTTTTATCCCTCTCCTCAGTCAGAAAGACCCTTGGGGTAACATCCATAGTCACTACCTGCAGGCTCATAATAAAAAGGATATGACAGATAAGGGAAAAGAGATGGAGAGGACAGGGGGAAAGCAAGTAGTCTTTCAGCAGCGCTCATGCAGTGGAGTGACCTTGCTTCTGTCTTCCTCTGTTATGGCTACTGGAATGGCTTCAGATCATGATGAAGGTAGATGATGAAGATTATTTTTTTATTTTTCATTTTTAGGGGGCCTGGTGGCATAGCCTTTTTCCCTGTCCCATCTCCTTGTCTTGTATCCTGGAGTCCATACTGATTCAGTATAGGAAGGAAAGGAAGATTTCTTTTTCCTCACATGTTATTACTTTTTACAGATTTGAAGAATAGACAGAGATAATGCATTATAGTGGCTCCTCTATTTTTACAAGGGTTTAGGGCACAGAACAGCACCCTTATGAAAGTGGAAAAAATGTAACTCCCCAAGTGACCCCTCTCCCATTCCCTTCTCGGGCTCCCCCTTTCTATTCCCTTGCCTTTTGCGTGCTGGAGTCATAGGCAAGGAATGAGACGAGGGAGCTCTGGAGGGGAGGAGGAAAGTCTCTTCCCTTTTGCCACAGTGCGAGTTCTCAGTGCCAGGGTCAGAAGCAAGAGAATTGGAGGGGGAAGCTCTGGAGGGGAGAAGGAAAGTGTCTAGGAACTTTTCTTCCTTCTCTACACCCAGCAAAATGCAAGGGAATGAGAGGAAGAGAATCAGGGAGAAGGTATATGCACACCTCACTAATAATCAAATTTGTGAAGGCCAAACCCACAAATGTGGAGGGATGACTGTATTTTATTAATCACAATTGACTACATAGGAATTATGAAAATATAATATCAGTGTAAGCTTGTAGTGATGTTTACATTAGTATTAAAATAACACTGTGCTTGTACTTGGCTTTATTCCAACATTCTGTGCTTTGCTGTTGATTTTAGGAATAATTTGCCTGCGAACGTTAGGTTCATTTTGGTAGATGTCTTCCCCTATTGTTTGGTTCTCTTCACTATGGGATATGAAGTCCTTACAATATGCTATACAGTGACTCCTCTGCCTTTGTGAGGGTTTGGGGCACAGAACCTTCATGAAAGTGGAAAAACTATTAATAACTCCCCCATGCTTCCCCTCCCATTCCCTTCCAGGGCTGCCACCTCCCATTCTCTTGCCTTTTGCCACAATGCTGGTGCCTTTCTTCTTTGTGCCAGGGTAAAAGGCAAGAGAATGAGGGAGGAGGCACACGTGTCTTCCCACCATTTCCTTTCCTTTTGCCCAAGCACAAAGAAGGAAGGCACATGCCCCGGGGCAAATGACAGGAGAATGGGGGAGGAAGGCATATATGCACCTTCTTTCTCTGTGCATGATGCTCCCTTCTGCTATTCCCTTGACTTTGCCCTGGGCAAAAGGCAAGGGGATGGGCGAAGAAGAATGTGTGGGGGGAAGGCATGCACATGCTTCACAACTAATCAAATTAGCAAAAGTCAAACCCGTGAATGTGAAGGGAGGACTATAGTAGTTTATCTGGAAATGGACTTATTTAGCCTCTGATTATGTATCATTTGGGAGATCCAGAAGATAATACATGAAACAACATCAGAGCAAGGGATGAGATTATTCCATATGACAGTTGTATACTCATCTACATCTGGAATGAATTTACTCCGCCTGATCATTAATGTAAAAAACTAGGCTATTCTTTTGGTTTCTGTTTTCCATATGACAGCTCTGGCTAAACTGAGTCTCTAATACAACATAGCTAATGGCATCCATTACTTGTAATTGAACTTTTTATTAAAGGAATGATTGCAGAAAGAAAAACTAATTAGAATTAAAGAAATTTGTCTGATTGCTCTCTTTTATGATCTTGTTGTTGAAGGCCAATTGAATGACAGTCTAAATTGTTCGTCATGCGTCAGCATCTCATCACAGGCAGCAATGAGCAGGGCAGAGAACAAAATTGTGGCAAACAGGCGCAGCAGAGTAATGTATAAGATATTGTACATTACAGGTAGATAATACCTTTCAAAAAACAGGACAACTTATAATGATTTAGCAAAACAATGACTGTTGTTGTTTGGTGGTGATGGTTGTTGTTGTTGTCGCTGCTGTGTGCCTTCAAGTCATTTCTGACCTATGGCAATCCTAAGGCGACCCTACCAAGAGGATTTTCTTGCCAAGATTTGGTCAGAGGGGATTTGTCATTGCCTTTCTCTGAGGCTGAGAGTATGACTTGCCGAAGGCCACCCAGTGGCTTTCTAATGGCTGAGTGGGGATTTGAACCGTGGTCTCCAGAGTTGTAGTCCAACACTCAAACTACTATACTACACTGGCTGTCACTACTGCTGCTACTTATTACTATTTTGTCCTCATAAGAAGTACAAAGTATATTAAGTTGAGTGACTATGTGACCCATTGATTGCCCTACTCCATATTCAACATATAAAAGTATAACAAGAGAATTTAAGAATGTTCCTTTTTGATGTGATTAAAAGCCCATCTATTCCAGCATCCTGTTCCCTACAATCACCAAACAGATGCAAACTCACAAGCCGTACATGAAGGCAATATCATCTTTCCTCAGTTGTCTCACAGCAGCTAGCTCTTAGGCACAGAGGTTTTGAACCTGGAGGCTGCTATAATGATCCATAAATTCTGAACTAAATTGATTTTCCTGTGCAAAGAAGGCACAAAATCATGCCAGACTAATCTTATATTTTTTTTAAAAAAAAGAGAGAGTTAGAAGCTTTATCAGGAGGATGCCGTAGATGTTCAGTATCTTGATTACAGTAAAGGCTGTGACAAGTCCCCCGCTATTATTTCCCTGTAGATAAACTGGTAAAATGTGGTCTAGTTCAGTGCTACCCAAAGTTGTAGTCAGTGGACTGATGAACCATTGACTGCTGATCCACTGCATATTTCCAGGAAAGAAATAAGGGTTGTACCCAGTGGGCTGAAAAATGGTACTAGTACCTAGCACATTGGGAAAAACACCCTGCCTGTCTGCCACATGAAATGGCTTAAGAAGTGCCAATCTGTACAATGCTACAGTTGGATTTGTAGCTGGTTTATGGATTGAATCAAAAGGGTACTCACCAATGGGCCCTTGTTATAATAGAATGAAGTTACAAATGGATGCTAAAGAGTTCTGTTCTGGGCCTAGTTTTGTTCAAAATTGTTATAGGTTCCTCAGATGAAGAAACATAGGGTATGTTCATAAAATTTACAGATGGCATCAAACTGAGAAGGGTAACTAATATTTCCCAAAAAGAGAATTGTGGTTCAGGATGACTTAGCATGTTGGAGAACTGTGCTAAACTAACAAAATTAATTTCAATGGAAATAAAATATTAGGTACTAGATTTAGGTAGAAGAAATCGGATGCTCAACTACAGAATAATTGACCCCAGGCTTGACATTAGTATGTGCAGGGGAAAAGGGGGTTCTAGTAAACTACAAGTGAACACAAGTTAGGTAGTGTGATGTGATAGGATGGCCAGAAGAAATCCAGTGCAGCTCTAGTCTCCACCAACAGAACTATAGTGTCCAAATCAAGGAAAATAATAGCACTATTGTACTATTGGCAGAACATGTTTGAAAGATTTTGTTCAGTTCTGGGTACCACAATATAAGAAGGATATTAACAGGCTTACATGTGTTCAAAGGAACTTGGCCTGCAAAATCAAGCCCATGAGGAATAGTTGAGGTAGCTACATATGTTTAGTCTGGAGAACAGAAGATTGAGAAGTGACATGATATCCTTCTTTAAATATCTGAAGGACCATCATGTAGAAGATGAAATAAGCCTGTTTTCAGCTACTTCAGAGGATAGGACCTGAACTAGTATAAAAAGAGATTGGATGGTTACCTGTCAAGGACTGTACTTTAGTTGTGGGTTTCTGAACTCACAGGACATTGAAGTGAATGACCCTAGGATCCGTTCCAGCTCTGTGACTCTACTTTGTATTTTCAAAGGCACGGGCCATTTCTTCTGCAGGCATATTATTCACTGAAGTTGTTAAGAAAGGACTATGGCTCTTCAGAACATGGTTGAATTGTACCTTATAAAACATTGACCAAAAACGGAAAAAAGAGCCAAAAGTTCTGCTTGGGCTTCAGTGTCCTCAAAGTGCTCCTGTGGCATAAGAAATATAACAACTTTACCTACTACACAGATGGAATTAAGAAAAAGTATTACATTTGTCCGATCTTCCTAATCTATGGCAAGGAGTCAGAGTTTGGAATATAATAACTATTGTGCATTTGATTGGGAGATAGCAGTGTGATAAAAGAGCATTTGTCATGCACTAGAAACAAGACAACTAACTTTGTTGTGCACAGACTAATATGTACAGAATGGGAAAAGGAATAAATGGTAAGAGAATGTCGTGGGGAACATTGCGCACTGATTTTAAGATCAACAGTGGATATGCATGGAAAACAACATACAGCCGGGTATAATAATGATAATAAAAGGTTAACATTCCACCAACTTTTTACGGAAACTGTTGGGATTGTTCAGTGTAGTTTATGTTTGTCATACTTTCCATGTTTTTTACTCAAATACTAATAAGATATTCAGGACTAGAGTTTGGAATTAACATGTTGTTTAATTTGTTTCGTTATCATCGCTTCTCGGCCTTTTGGCTAAGATCAAGTGTAGTGTAGTTATTAATTCACTATTTTTTTTTCTCATGAGTTCACCTAACTTTCGCAATTAGTGTTAAATCAATGCTGAAGTTAAAAAAAAATGTTTTGATGGTTCAGGTCATTAGAATTTCTCAGAATTCATTAGAGTGGGCACCTCTCCCTTTGTCACATTTAGGAAAACCAGAAGGATTGCTGTTTCAGAAGAAATGTTAGAATTGGAGGAAATGCATCACAAGCCTGTCTTGTTACCTAGGCTAATTAATGTTAAAAAGTCCAACACATTTCAGCCTGTGTATGTTCTTAGGGCCTTCTTTGAGGGCTGTCTATAATTTGTCCAGCAGTTAATTTGAGAGATCCTGATCCAGAGAATATTTGATTCTAAATAAATTTAGAATCTAAATAGATTTAGATTCCAAACAGGTCATGCCTTAAGAGCATATACAGGCCAAAAAGCACTGGGATTTGTTTTTACCAGTAAAACTATACTCTTTTGAGCATCTTGAAATGTGTCCCCAGTTTCTTCTGTGGTTTTCATTGGGTGTTGCTTCCTTTGTTAATCTTTTTGAAGACAGCAAGAAGGAGGAGGGATAAGCAGAAGAACTTTCTGAAGCCCAAGTCAGATAGGTAGCTTTGCCATGTAGAACGGCTAGGTTCAAGATAAGAGAAAAAATAGGAGAAGGGGAAAAGTGAGTCTTGTAATGGAATGAGGGAAGGAGAGAGCAATTTGTGTGCTTAGCAGAAGACCAAGGCCCACAACCAGACAGTACTCTTTCAAAATGTTCCCCTGCATGGCGTGGCCCTATATGGAAGAGAAATGTTTGGATTTTTTGCAGGGAAGGAATATATTGTGACTCTCATTAGAAACTTTTGCTCCTAGCTGATTATGTTCTGGATTGATATCTATTGTGTATTATGGTATAATATACAATTATTAATTATATAACATTATTTGGGTCTTTACGGAATGCCTTTTTAGGCCCGAAAGATAGGTACTTTCCCCCTCCCATAGTCCTGTGTAAGAGGAAGATGTAGAGAGTCTTCCGGTTACATTAGGACTCTCTTCAATAACTTCTCCTCCTCTAATGATTATATTTTAGAAAGATATTTATTACTTTATAATGTATCATTTATTGTATAATGCACAATTATTATATAATATTATTTGGGGCTAACTGTAATGAACCTCTGTGCAGTTCTTTAATTTATTGCTCACAAAGTGTTAGGTTCCTGGATAATTTGTTGAAAGGTTTTCCTAAAACTAATCATGATCGATGAGTTAATGGCAACGCATAAATAAAATTATATCAGTTACACTTTCTGCCAATGAATTAATTTCCCATTTCTAAAATTATCAAATGTACTATATAAAAGTCAATGTTTGTCTGCACATTTGTCTGTTTGTCTGCATCAGCATATGATTGGCTGTGTGAGGCAAGAAGACCTCATATGATTGACTGGCCGTGAAGATTCCATGGAATCCTGGGGTTTGGCAGTTTAGGGAGGGGCCCTTAGAATTCGCAGCTAGAGAGCTCTGGGGCCTTTGGCTGGTTGCTATGGAGATGGGGCCTACCATCAGTAAGGATGCCAGAAAACTTTTGGGAGGTATATGTGAAAAAAATTAAAGTGGCATACACAACATAGCCCATTTCCATACTGCACTGTCATAGTGCTATTATTCCACTTTCGACATCCTATGGAATACTGGGACTTGTAGTTCATAGAGGGGCATTTAAAAATTCTCAGCTAGAATGCTCTTTGACCTCAGTAAACTACAAACTCCAGAGTTCCACAGGATGTTGAAAGTGGAATAATAGCACTATAACAGTGTAGTGCAGAAACGGCTATAGTTACAAGGTCTTGCCTCACACAGTAGATTGTATGAGTTCCATATGTGAGGAATCTTAAAGTTGAAATTCAAAACAAAAAATGCTTCAGAAAAATGTAAAGCCATTGCACAAATTCAACAGAAAGGGGGAAAAAAGCCAGCACATTGCCAGAGAACACAGATTGAGTTGGGGACTATGGGAAAAGTTACAGGTATCGGAATAGGCCTATTGCTATGGAGACAAGGCCTAGCAGCAAGAAGTAGGAGGACAGTGTATTCCCGCAGGAACCCAACCTCTATATGTTAACAACTCTGAATACAGATTGGATTGAGGAATATGAGGAAATGTTACAGGTACTGGAATTGGGCAGTTGCTCTGGAGATGAGGCCTAGCAGCAGGGAGGAGAGTGTATTTCCTCAGGAACCCAAACTGTGTATGTAAATAACTCTGAATAGAGATTGCAGTGGAAAATATGGAGAAAAGTTACAGGTACTGGAGAAGACAGTTGGGTGAACTCTTTAAGAGGAAAGTAAAATTCTGGGCAATGCCAGGTAAATACGCTAGTTAATGTATAAACTTAGTGTTCCAAGCTCTAATCAGTACCTCATAGACTTGTACCTTATATTTTGGGAGGGCAAGGCAGTATGTTACTAATTACTGAACAATATTTCCTGGTTTGAGCTTATTATATGAGTTTACCTTAAACTAAGTTACTTTATTGTGTTCTTGGAAAATGCAGTACATTGATTTGAGTAGTGAGTTTCTTTATATTTCTAACTGGAATGTTCATTAGAATAAAGTGTTGTTTCTTGTATATGTGTGTTTGTGCATGCATTTGCATGCATCCACATGTACATGCGTACTGACTGTCTGTCTTCCTTTAACTGCTGCATAACATGGAAATATCTAGCAAGTGCATCCTTTTTCATCATCCTAATACAGTAATGACGGGAGGTCATCCGTCTTGTCACAAAGTTAAAGGTACAGAGACAAAATGTGTAGCAAACATCCAGTTGATGTTTCGCCATTTTCATTTAGAAAAAAATAAACCTATTTCAGATTATTCTTCCAGAAATCTCTCAGAATTCATTATCCAGAGAGAATAGCCTCTTCTGAACTGGATTCAACGTCTAGTTTCTTTACTTGCTCAAGTGGTGAATGAGAGGAAGATGTGAGACAAAAGGGAATAAGAAGTCACTCAAAGATCACGGTTCTTCATTTGCTTCTCTTTTATAACTGGTGCAAATAGGCATGTAGACAATGCTCATTTGCTTAATCTGATGTGGCGTGAGCAGTTCTTTAGAGAAATATTGTGACCTGGAAATAAAGTATGCTTTCCTCTGGAACCTGTTATTCCTTTGCATCAGGCATGTTATCTGTAGCACATGCACTGAGAAACCAAGCAGTATTTTGCTGCGCCAGTTGTATTCTGTCAGTAAGTTGCATGGCCAAGCAGTGATGACTGGTGGCAGAACAGCTTCATTACCTTGGATAACTCCTTTAAAGTTTGGACTCTCCTCTATTGGAGGTCTTTAAGCAGAGATTGAATGGTGATCTCTCAGGGATGCTTTAGCAGTAGATTGCTGCATGCCAGGGGGTTGGATTAGCTGACCCTTGCATTCTCTTCCAACTGTCTGATTAAATCTCCTTGCACCATTCCTTTTTCATATGGAAATATGTGAATCCATTCTACTTTCAGCTTTAAGATCTGTGTGACAGTGGAGGACAGGGGTAAGTGTAATCACAGATATAGCATCCAGTCTTCTACAAGTGGATATAAGGCCTTTCAAATCCCCGTCATTTTGCCAAAGCTTTTCTCAGCCTGGAGCTTTTATTTCAATTAGTTATAAAGGAAATCTGCCAACATTCTTAGCGAAAGTTTCCCCACTCAGAAGTGACCTCTTCGTCTTCAAGTGTCATTGCTGGTGTGCTTGCAACCTGACTAATTAACATGGATTGTTTAGTATCTGCAGATCAGCTCTGAAGCTAATTTGTAATATTTCATAGATTACATAGTGGAAGGGAAATATTATTAAAGCTATACGTGGGTGTGGAAGGAACTATCCTGCAAATCAGCCAGATGATAATCAGGTGATTTGATTCATAATTTGGAAATTGTTTAAGGAAATGTGGTTTGTCTGCTTACTAATCTATTAAAGACATGTCCTTTGGTTTCTGATTTAATTTTTCAAGGATATAAAACTAAAAGTCTTGTGTGATACGTAGTAAAAACCAAAATGTTAAATTAACCCATCAAAGAGCTAATTAACCAATCACAGAGCCTCATATTTATTTATTTTTGTCTGCATTTTAATTTGTTCTATTTATATCTCACCCTTTCATAAAAACCCCATGGTGGGTAACAAAAAGGTTGAAACAAATTAACAACACAACTTTTTAAAAAAATGATAAAACCAATTTAAAAATCATCACACAAGGTAAGTAACAGCAGTAGATTCAGTCATATTCATTTATAGTAACAATTCACCACTTATAAGCACCTATGTCTGGCTTAGCCTGGTGCTACATTTTCAAAAATGCTGGTGTCAGGCTCAACTCTAGGGAAAGGGCATTCCAAGGTCCAGGCACCATAACAGTTGTCTTATCTTGTGTCACCACTCAGTGTATTTCTCCCAGTGGTGGAACAACAAGATGGGCCTCTCCTCTAAAGATACGAAGATTATTAGGCTGTTATAGAGAGGTCATTTGTCAATGGTATCTTAATAGCATTCCAATTTATACAAATGGGTATCTTCTTAAAACATTATCATTATTAATTTGTATTATTCATATACATTATCTAGCCAGTATTGTGATATGTAACTAAACATTCACATTCTTGACTTTTAGTATTTCTTAGCTGTTGCATCCTCTGAAATCAACAGATATCTTCCATCTAGAGACAGGAATAACCATTTTATCACATCTGTACACTGGACTAGGTTAATTTGGATAGACACAGTATAGAGGATAATATCTGCCAGAAACTATATTTCACAGGATATATTCTTGTTGTTTCTGAGTGACCTCCCAGCAGTGGATCAGTACCTTTGATCTTAGTATCCTGAGTGGGAAGGTCTGGGAGGCACTCGTCTGAAGTAGTTCCAGTCCTTCCTTGAGTCCCAGTTTCAGAAGGTAATGTTTGAGGACTGGTGATGTTTAGCTTCTTGACAATTGGTGTAGATGAATTCTATTCTGTCTCCTCCTAATGTTATTTAATGTGTTATTTAATACCTGTGTGGAATTCTGTGCTGGGAGAGGGTCTCTGAAGGTTTTAGAATATGCCACAGAACATGGATGAAACACAGACTTCTACATTTTTATCCAACATGAAGGGAAGTATTGGTTTTTAGACCAGTGCATAGGCCCTTTTTTGGATGTATTCTTCCAGCTAGTGCAGATATTTCTGTCTTGGAGTACTCTTGTCTGCAAAGTATCTGTTCTACTCAAAGGTGGTTTTATTCATCATCTCTGAATTTTTATACTCTTTGAATTGTTGTTATAATTTTTAGAAATATGATATAATATTTAATATTGTATAGTAGTTTAAAATTTTTGTGAACTGATTTGAGCCGTCTATGAACAGTAGAAGTGTGTGATAAACTTGTGTCTTGACCTAGTGGCTGGTGAGAGACCCTTCATTCTAACTGTCAGTGCAATGGCCTCTGAGGGAGAGAAGGTCAGCCAGTATCTGCTGGATTTATTCCTCTCCCCCACTGCATCCCCTTTTCCTTATAAAAAGAAGGAAGGAAGAGCGGGGAGAGAAAAGGAAATATGGCAGCACCTTTAGGACTAACTGGTTTTTATTTTCACGTGACTGCTTGTGAATATAAACCTAGTTCTTCAGATGCAGAACAGAGTGATAATAAATGCTCAGGTATAAAGCATACTCACAAAGTTGTAAGAGTGGGATAGAATGTAATAGGATCCAGAAAGATGCAAATCACGACCATTGCTCTAAATTTTCAAAGGGCTGTGTAATATGATGCAGGTCTTTCAGATCTTTACAGTGGTCAGTACTGATATATTCAAGCAATAGATCTGCTTACCAAAAGTCAGTTTCCCTGGGTTTATAACATTCCTTTTGTTATATGTGCAGTTGCAAGGACTCTACTATTAATATATGTAGTGTGCCATGAAGCCATTGTCTTTGTTCATATCTCTGTTAATGGACTAGAATTTGCAAATATAATCCAATTCAGCCATTTCTGTTTCTAATCTTTCATTGTAATTTCCTTGTTCAAGGGCTGCAATCTATAAATCATTTACTGTATATTCTGGAAGGTTGAAATGTTCTGTGATTGATTTTGGGGTGTTGCCATTTCTAATGTCAGATTTGTGTCCATTAGTCCTCTTGTGCAGAGACTGTCCTGTTTGTCCAGTGTAGAGTATAGCGGGGCATTAATGGTAAACAATACCATATTTCACACTGCAGGTAGAGCAAGTAAATGTACCTCTGATGTTGTGAGTAATATTGCTGCCAGAGTAGACAGGATGGACAGAGTTAGCATCTGGTTTCTGCCAGGGTCATGTCCTTGTATTACCATCCATATCCTGTCGTGAGTAGTTGTTTAAGATTTGGAGGCTGTCCGTAGCCCAATACAGGGTTGCCTCCCAGAGCTTGTGAGAAGACTTTGTTACCCTTCAGAACTGGCTATAAATCTTTGATGATGCATTTGAGCAGTCTCAGCTGGACTGTAGGTGACCACTAGGGGTGTTCTGTCATTTTATATTTTTGGTCTGTCTTGTAGTAAATGGTTCCTGGGTATTAATCTTGCCTTGTCAATCTGTTTCTTCACCTTCACCAAATATCCATCTCAATTTCAAAATGGGAAGCAGCCTACTCATAATGTTAGATACAGACTGAAGGGGCCTGGATTGAAATCCCCACTCAGTCATGAGATTCACTAGGTGAACATGAGCCAATCACCATCTTGCTGCCTAACCTAGATCCATTTCTGGATCTAGCTAAGACAATTGTATTGTGGGGACAGAATGGAGGAGAACACGGTATGCTGTCCTAAGCTTCTTTGGGCAAAGATGGACAATATAATTGTATGAAGTAAATAATCCAATTTAAAATTAGCTTTATTTTTATCAACATTATTTCCTGATTCAACTGACCTCATGCTTTTTCTGTTTGTTTTTTTATTCTTTTTGGGTTACAGTTGATATATTCTGATAGCTCTGGAGGCTGGGTATGTAGGAGGTCCTTCTTTTCATCCTATGCCCCACCACAATGCTATTCTGTTGTTCTTTCTCCTATCCTGGCAGGTGGAGTTATTATACCCAGTACTAAGCAAACCTTTAAGTAGATCTAGCTTGTGAACAACAGACGGATACCAAGAGTGTAATGGTGAATCTCTGAGAACTTCTTATTTTTCATTCTCTAGCTCTGTTTTTCCCTTGTCTGCAAGGAACAGTGTGAACAGAATGTTAAATATGTCCTTATATTACTCATGGAATGAAAAGGTCACTGGAATGAGAAAAAAAAACCTACAACCCAATACAGAGTGAATGAATGAAGCTTTTTAGGGGGTCTAAAATAACAGAGTGATTTCAGGAGGAGGAAGATTACAAAGAAACATAAATTACATTTCATTTTTAAATAACCCTCCCCCAGCCAAGATGTTCGTTCAACTGTACAGAAGCAATTGCTGGGAAACATTCTCTACAAATTAAAAAGATAATTTAATCATAATAAAAAAAATAGCAACAGGAGAGAGGAAACTGCTTTGAAATGCATGGATTGAGTTACATATGCAATAGAGGGTGCTCTTTGACAACAAATACTCAAATCAATTTCACACTTGCAGTTTAGGAGCCTCTCCCCTAGTACTGGTGTATATGTGTGAAAGAGACAGGAGGAGTTTTAAATATGCTTGGTTTTTGGATCTGTTGAAGGGCATGTAAGAAAAAAGTTTTTCAGTAGCATTACAACCTTGCTGTAGTTTTTGTGATGCCTGTTAAAAGTTGTGTTCTATCAAAGCTACATTTAGCAAAAGTGTATTTAATTCTATATGGCCTGTTAGGTCATGTTTTTGATATCATACTTTAAAAGTAAGATAAATGTGTTCAGTCTGGGTCTGAATCTTGTAGGAGCAGTTGGACTGTTGGGTATAATCTTTTAGAAGACTAGGACAATTTGAAGATTACTCCAGTTAAATTTTGTTTCTTTGAAGTCAGATGTTGCTTTTTGTTCCAGGGGGTTTAAATAATGATTTTAGTTGAAAATATCTTGCATATTGGTACATAAAGTTTCTCATAGTTTCTCTCAAAATCTCTAGGTTGTTTTGCTGCTCCTGAATTCATTTATTTTATATTAAAGATGCCTCTTGCTACTGCCTGGGAACTTTTTAGAATCAGTTGTACTGAAGGTGGTGGTGATAATTTACAGCAGGCCTGTGAATGGGAGACAGCTAGTACACCACCTTAAAAACCTAGCTAAGATCTTGAAAACTCAAAGAAATTACTTCCTTGATTCTGTCCACATGCATGTGGGCTTCCTCTTTTCCTATTGCCTTACATTTTGCCAAGCATTATTATCTTTTCTAATAAGTCATGTCATCTCATGATAGGTCCAAAGAACACTAGCCTCAGTTTGGTCATTTTGGCTTCTAAGGAAGTTCAGGCATGATTTATTTTTGGACTCACTTATTTTTTTTGGGAGTCCATAGTATCTGTGGAACTCTTCTCCAGCGCCACATTTAAAATTGGTTGTCTTTCTATACAGTTTTCTTTGCTGTCCTGCTTTCACAGCCATACATAGTAACTGGAAAAACTGTGGCATGAGTGGTTCTGTCTTCTGTATTCAGTGATTGAAGGTGTACCTTAATATATTTGCTTTTTCAATTCTGTCTCCCTTTGCTAAGGTTGAGCTTGGTTGTTCTGTCTCTTTAAGAGGACAACCAAAAGACTCAGGATGAACAGGCGATGAAGTGACTCTGAAGAATGTTTATAGAAGAAGCATGTATGAGTTGTCAAGTAGTTTAATCTTGTTGAGGATTTGAACAGCACTGGGTTAAAACTTAAATTCTGATAACCAGGGTCAGTTTTTATCCTGCTTTGGAGTTTCATATAGCTGAGTTTTTCAAAGAGATCTTATGTATGTTACAGTTCCAATATACATAATTCTTATAGAGATCTATTGTCACACTTTCTGTTTTCTTTGCAAACAGCCATTTTCTCTAACATTGGAGCAAAACAAGCAGAAGACGATCTGGGGAGTATTTGCAAGAGAAGGGTTAAGTTGAGCCTTCTGCACTCACCTTCTCTCCTCCCAGTTTCCTTCTTCAGTATTAGGAGGCAGACACAGGATTGGACATGGTTGTTTTGCAATATCTAGTTCCCCTGGTGTGATATTTCTGAAATGGATACACTCAAAGGAACCAGTTGGGTAATATCCTTTTCAAGCGGAGACCAAATAGCTGCATGGAATTTTGTGGATGCAATTTTAATATTGTAATATTTCTTGAATGATAGAGATAAAGGCATGCTACAAAGCCAAATAAATTAATTAATGGGGGAAATTAAAAACACACATTTTGATGCTTTTTCCTCCATCATACTGTTAACATGGAAGGTTCTGCTTGTGCTTTATATGAGAAAGATGCCAAATATTTATTGCTGGAAACACTGCACAAGTGACCCAAGAGTTCTTTTCAAGATGCAGCTTGGTGGGGGGGAGTCATGATGAAGCAACCAGGACAAAGTGTAAGGAAAACATGAAAGTCCATACACAGAACAGATGAAGAGAGGAACTTATTTTTCATTTGCTGTTTAGAAATTGTAGAAATTTCTTTGATTGAAGTTTCCAGATATATATTACTACTACTTTGCTGTATGATTGCTTTTCACATGGTAACCCCAGCTGAGCTGTCATGATTTTCTTTTTCATAAAATACAAATGATAAAAGCTACAATGATAGTAGTATCAGTGAGTATTACTCCTGATGTGGGCATAGCAAGGATAAATTATTATAGAACATTCAGTAACATACAAAACAAATCAATCAATTATGATTAAGATTGTAGTTCCATGCTTGCTTACATGAGAATAAGTTATATTGAATTTCTGAGGAGACATGTATAGAGTTGCACTGTTAGTCTCTAATAAGCAAAGAGAGAGAAGAAGAAAGAAAACTGAAAATATGAAAAGAAAAAATGAGTAAGGAATGAAGGAAAAGCGGGAAGTGAAACTGTAGTAGAATTATTTCAGTGTCAACACCAAGCATGCAAACTGTTTAAACCTTTAATTGTAAGGCATTCAGAGGTCTTATGCTATAGGACAGGATAAAAATAATTAATAAATAAATAGCACAGATCTAAGCAATAATGTTACTATGGCTTGTCTCCAGAGCACTGTATATATAACTGGATTCTTACATAACAAGATGATCAGGAGACGGCTCCCCAAACTTATGAACTAATAAGGTGAATATATCAACTGTTCTGTATCTGAAATGCAATAGACTCTTTAGGACACCCATTAATTTAAAGAATTGTTCCTCATTCTAGGGCATCACTGCCATATATGATATACTAGATGGTCCTTACTGTTTATCATGTGCTAAACCTTTTCTTAAGTGACACTTGGTTTTCCCCATTCTAATCTGATTATTCTCACTGTATGAAGTGGATGAGCCTACTGTGTTGGAATTATAAATATTGCAGAAATAATGCTTCTAATGGGGGGATTCTTCATAAATTGATTGGATAAATTGGTTCTTGGTGAAACATAGGTTCTTGATGAAACATGTAACTTGACCTGCAGCAATTTTCTACCATGACAATTTATAAAACTATAAAGAGGATAAAAAAATAATTAATATACTCTTGGGAATGCCTAGCACAAAGCTTATATTTCAGTGAGTTTCTTTTGACACCTATTTAGGCGGCTGTATAAAATAGAGTGCCTCGGGGAGCGTACAGATAATTTTTCACACATTGCTTTGGCCCTTCATTAATGAAATGTTAATGAAAATAGTCTTAAAATGACCTGCAGATGTGAGTGGGAAGACACCAGGGAAGGTGGAGAGGTCCCCCCAATCTTCTGCTGTGTATAGATCATTGTTGTTAGGAATTTCCCCCTTTCCCTGGTCTCCCATTCCTGCCCCTCACCCCCTGCATTTCCTCCTCTTTATGCTTCAGGCTGGTGTAGGCGTTACCCTGTGAATTGGGGTCCTGGGAGGGGCGCCCAAACAACAAACAAACATTACCAAGGTGGGGAAATTAGCTGGAGCACTCTCTTGGCTAACAAGAGGCAGGGTAACTTAGCGGGGATCTTTTACCCAATGTATACAGCGTCAGGTCAGTGAGTAGGCAAATGGTTCAAATAACAATTAAGATTTATTAAACAGTTATTAAAGAAAAGCACAAACACACTCCTAACTAGAAAAGGAAAATAGAGTTCAAGGGGGAATGGGTGAAACGCCACCTGTCCTGCAGTCCTGGGAGAGCCAGTTGTAGAAGAGAAAACCCGGCGTGGCGGCTGAGGAGAATCTGCTGAACCGAGCGGCAGGAAGGCAGAGTAGAAGCCCTGAGTGATCCGGCGAGAGTTCCGAAGAGCTCTCAGAACTGGGGGTTTTTATCTAATGTATATAAAGAACGACCATAGGCTAGTCTGGTCTTCGGTGAAAACAATAAGTTCTGGGTTGGAGACAATGCTTCCGAAAGGTCAGAATGTACATGATTGAGTTATGCTCCGAATTGACAATAGTATGGCTGGTATATAGATGCAGCCAGCTCGGCAGTTAAGCACTTAGCTCGCTAGGGTGCTCTCTCAGGGCAGAGGGTCTCTTTGTTTATCGTGCATTGGTAATGAGGGTGTTTGTTTCAGGAGGTCTCCTAAAGCAGTTCTGGCTATTTCTGGCTTGGTTTTGTGGGAGCAACAAATAGTAGCCATGCCTAGCTTCATGCTTGTTCGGTGGCCTCACAAATACTTGGCTGGTGGCAGAGCGGGACCGAATTTTGATATCACAGCTATGCCTGTCATCCCATTTGGGGGTGGTCTTCAGCTGGCAATAAATAAACAACTAAATTAAACTTTAGAAACAATCTGTCAGTAGTAGAATTAAGCCCACAGAATATATATCTGGAGCCTTTGCACTGGACATGTGTAGTGGACAAGTTCCCACACCATGCTGGTAGAGATCTTCTGTGTCAGTGGAGAGACAATTCCACCTCGTTCTATCTCCCTCTCTCAACAAAGGTGTTGATATTGCAGTTTGAATATAGCTAAAATATGCAATGTACGTCCATCTTAGGGAGAAGACAAACTAATTAATAGTCCAAGTTCTCATCATACAACTAGTACAGACAGTAGGAAGAAGATGAAAAGCTGCAGGGAATTATTTCATGTTGTTGTTTAAAAGTTTAATTAATAAAAATAATGAGCCACAATGCTTTAAGATTCACATCCTTATCTTATTTGGTTGCATCAGTGAACCCAAATACCTGAGCTCGAGGAGCTGCTAACTTATTTAGGCGATGAAACATGATCTATTAGATGTAGCTGTCATGCTAAAGCAGATTTGATTTAAACAAATTCCTCTGGTATTTTGCGCCATAAACAATAGTACATGTGGCAGATGATTTCAGAGAGCCTAAAAATGATTATTCTAACTGACAAATTCTGGCAGGCAGTTCTAATGAAGCCCCAGAACATATCTATATGACTCAAGATCCTACCTGTGCTTTGGTTAGTCTTATTAAAATAAGAAGTAGGAATGTGGAGTTATGCTTAACCATATCTCTGCTGTGCGTGGCTCATTTATGAAAAATAGTTATTACTCAGAAAGCTGTATCTTGGCAAGATGAATCAGCCAAGGGACAAATTGCAAGTTATATCCGAGCTTGGAACACTTACATCAGAGCCTGGAAAAGTGTCCATGCTATTTCAGGGATTCTAGGAGTTGTTATCCCAAAAAGTAAATTTTACAAGGTCCATGTTAAATATCGTTGTATGCAGCTTTCTGCTGTACATTTTTTTCCCCAAGAAGAAAGCTTATCAGGTGCTTTGCTTTCCAGGGGTCTCTTTCTTGTTTAATACAATATAGTTTATATACATTTATATACATTAGAAGCCACCTTGTATTCCAACTCTGGGGGCAAGCAGAACATGAATCAATAAAATAATTCTGCTAGTGAGTAATATTTGTGATGGCTCATGATGTCTCAGTAGGTTAGACCCTGAAGCTATAGTTCCAGTGTCTGATACTCAGTTAATGCCACCAACATTTGCAATGCACACAGATAGCATGGGCTTTAACATTTTTTTTAGAGAGAAACAGGTTTGCGATTTTTATAATAAGCAGGGAAAGGTTTTGCAGTATGATAAAGAACAATCATATATGTGCTTTCAGGAGACATTTATTCCTGAAGCACTTTTCTTGGTGGCATCTCTCTTGTAACAAACTGCGTGGTTGATCTGGAATGAAGAAGACTGATTTACAAATGCTGATGGACATTATGAAATACAGGGATTCCTCAGTTAACAAAGCCTCTGACACACTGGCATATGCGCCCCAGGTGGCAATTTTTGGGGGACACCCCGAGTGATGTGGCCACACCCCTGCACAATGCAGCGACACCCCCATGTGACATGCCCACACACCCCATGATGTGGCCATGCCCCCGTGAATAGCCATGCCCCTGCCCCTCTGCCCCCCCACCTACACTCCACGCTACATTGGCTGATCTGACAAAAAAACTCCCTTTTTTACAAAGTCTTTTTATGAGAACCCAGCCCAGCACACGCACACACCCCCTTCCCTCTACCTGGAAGTTTTCTTGCACCATTGGCACTGGCAGGATTGGAAGGAAGGTGGGAGAAAGACAGGCTTTCAGTTTTGGGGTTATAGCAGCATGACTCCAGTAAACCATGCAATAAAGTTTGACCTAGGAAAGAATGGAATTCTACACTAGGGCTAGTAAAGACCAGGCACACAAGTACTTCATCAACTGAGATATACCTGTATACTGATTTCGTGGAGCCAGCTATGAAAAGCATTTACCTCAGTCTCAATGGGAGAGAGAGTTGACAGATCTTTGCTACTACTGAGGAATCTTTTGTTATTTTTTACACTTTGAATTATGTATATGATGGAATGTTGTCTGACACAACTTTGTTGCAAAGAACTTACAGGCCCAGTTTTGGCCAACACTTATGAAGACTATGTCAGATAAAGCTGCTTGTAGGAGCTCCTGTGATTTAACGTTGTTCTTCCTCCTCCTCCTCCTTTTCAAAAATGAAAAGTAAATATTAAGGACAAAGATCCTCTCTGAGCCTTTTCCCTGTGGAATGATTTGTGTGTGTTGTGGAGTTGCATCCAGTATGTGCATTTCATCTGTAACCTAATATTTTACAACCTAAACATGGTGAGAGGTGAGCCACAGTTTCAGCAGAGCCCACACAAAGAAATCTGAAGAAACCATAATTGGGGTGTCTCCTGTTCTGCATTGTATTGGTTCAGGGAACTAGAGTTTCTTTGTACAAATAAATTCAAAACTTTTTTTAATAATTACCTGGGATATGTGGTTTGGTATAATTATTTGTTTGTTTGTGTAGTAATCGTTTTGCTGTCTAACTGGCAAATACTTTGAGAGCTTGGCCTTATTTTTTATTCCAGATCCCCTTTTCTTATCCCTTTGTTATTGTAGGTGTTACACGTTCTTCCCTCTGCCTCTCAATGCTCTAAATTGCTCTTGGCGAAAAAAAGGAACATCTTCCATTTTATTGCAGTTGACAGTGTTTTCTGGTTAAGAAAAGGAAAACGTGCTGAATGCTTCATAGGGCTGTTTTTTTTTAAAAAAAGAAAGAAATCTGCCTCACGCTGCTGTACACTCAAGTGAAAATGTCTCCTTAGCAACAAAATGTGTTTTGGAAGTAACCCAATATCAACAAATCTGTCCCAACATCTGCTTTATAAAGTTGATCCCAAAGTACGCATTTCTGGCTCTGTAGTGCTAAAGGTCAATGTTACTAATGCTGAATGCAGACTTGGCTTAATTTATGCACACTGCAAGGACCTGTTGATAATTTATAATCCAGAAACTCCAAGTCTTTCACACTTGCATGTTTTCCGAGGCAGTTCTATCACTATTTCATCCATATATAGACTGCCTCTTTTTGATTGTATTGCTTCTTATGTGATTCTTAAAAAGAAATCTTGATATCTACTGATAAAATTGTTATTAGGTTGAGTAGCTAAAGAGATAAAATGTAATACAGGTCACCTGCCATATATGCAGGGATTGCAAGTGGCAACAAAAAGGGTCTGGACATGTATTAGAACTCTATTATTGTTCCAAATATTAATGGATAATACCACAGCGGATTTTTTTAAAAAAAATTCCATTCTCTTTATATATATATATTAGCTCAATACTATTTTATCTGTATTTCTTGACTAATCAGCTCCAGTTAAACTGCTGAATCTTAACTTTAAACCTTGTTCTGCAGCCAGAAGAGTTTAAGGAGTAGTTCTTCCTGTATATATTTGGGCCCTCAAAGTATACTAAGTGAAAGAGCCATTATACAGCAGTTAAATTTGATAATACATTTCTCTATGTAACTGATGCCAAATTAGACACATGTACTATACAGTCACTATACAATCACTATTTATTTATATACATTTATATATATAAATATATATATATATTTATAAATATATAATATTTATATTTATATTTATTTATATTTATTTATATATATTTATATACAGTCACTATTTATTTTCCTATACCAATGCACGCTCAGGACAACATCAGTGGCTCTGTTCCATGTTCCTATACAATGTTTTGTAAATTGGTATGCGAGATAGTGATTTACTTTTACTTTATAGTCTTGTGCATTGTGAGGGGTTCACCTGTCTTCATTACTTAGCTTTTATTGGTTATTATGGACTTTGGGAAGAAGGCAGTTTGATTATTTGTTGGCCTTGCTCCAGTTTTCTTTACTGTGGATTCTTGTCTTTATCTTAGCACTTTAAAAATATTTAATTTAATTTTTGTTATTTGTTTTGGATTTTGTATAGGAAAGATGTCTGGGAGGTACATCTTTTAGTAAACAAACCTGGCAACAGTATTATGAAGTTGATTGTGTTACTATCACTGTAGTTCACAGATGCAGAGGGCACTCAGTCAGAGAGTAAATATTGTCACCATAGTTAACAGATGGGATATGAAGTCAGATAGAGTGGATTGTCTAGGTACACCAGGGAATTCATAGGTGGAATTAAACTTGAACTAGAGATATCCTGCTTCAAACTTGAAGTCTTTCAGCAATATGCTACATGTCTTCTATCAATGAGATATTGGAAACAATATCAATGAATTCAACAACATCATTTTTCAGATTGTTTTTAGGAGAAAAAAATGCAAAGTGATTTGCAAGGATATCACTGTGTGCCTAAATGATTGTGATGCATATATGATTGTTTATGTTTGACTTATTTGATTTGAAAAAACAAATATAATGAGGAAAAACTATTCAGCTAAACTGTATAACATTTATTGGATGTTCAGACCAATTTATAAAAGCTGTTTCAGCATTTTGTTTCAGTTCTAATTACCAGAGATAATGCTTTTTGGAGGTGATTTTGTGTGTGTGTGTGTGCGAAAAAGATGAAATCAGAGTCTAAAAATAGTCTGACACTCTTTTCACAGAAAAGGAGGGTATTTCCTGGCAATTTCAGAAACCCCACAGTAAAGGAAAATCTCAGAGAAGGCTGTTGGGTGGCAGGCTCTGGCATCATTTTGACTGTGATGCTGTTGAACTGCCACTTGGACCAGAAATTGTGGCTCTCTAGATGTCATTGGACTCCCTGCTCCGATCAGCCCTAGTCAACACAGCCGTTAGGGGAAGTTACAGGCTAGCAACAACTGGAGTGCTACATGATTCCTTTCACTGATATAGTCCTTCTGAAAGAAGACAAACTAAGGATTTTCCAGTGTAGGAGTTGCCTGATTCAGTGTTATGAGAAGACACCTCACATCATATGGCTGTCCTGTAAAGGAATATGATCACCACAATCTTGGAATTTTCTCTCCCTTTTTTCTTAGGGTATGAAATGCTGTATTACCAAAGTTTCCACATTACACAGACTTAACTGTACTATTTTATGTTTTCTGTCCTCTGCAGGAACGAGTGGAATATCTCTTTCTCATAATTTTTACAGTGGAAGCATTTTTAAAAGTAATAGCATATGGACTTCTCTTTCACCCTAACGCTTACCTCCGCAATGGCTGGAATTTACTAGATTTTATAATTGTCGTAGTAGGGTGAGTATCTATGTCTCTGTTATGTGTGTGTTCTGTCTTTAAACATTTAGAGAAAGAAATTTTATCAGTATGATTTCCTAAAACTCTTGCTTTTTGCTGGTAGGGGTCCTGTGCCTTTCACATTTCAAAATGCAGTACATGAAGCTTTCCAAACTCACTTCACTTAGATTCTGGGCTTTAATTGCTTCTGGCATCAAAATCCCATGTGTATCATCAATATTAAGAATATGATCTGAAGAGAAATCGGAGTAGTTCAACATTAAGTACATAAATATTTTTGGTCCAAGTGCCTATGATATGATCGGATATTCTTAGTATTTTTTCCATTGCTTTAAAACAGCTGCTAGGGAGAGTATTTGAGTAGTGTTGTAGGTTTTGGAGAAAGTTTCAGGTTTTCCTCAATATACCTCCCCAAAGTAAGAAGGCACCCCACCATTAAAACATGTGCAATGTACAGTATAGCTCCTCCCTTCCCCCATGGCTACTAGCAGAAGTGACCTTAGCCCATCATCTTTGAGCATTGTAATCATGATTCAAAATGCTTTCTCCCCAGTAGCTACTTTCAGGGAGAGGAAAAGGTAACAAATCATCCCTGTCACCAGTTAAGTTGTCTCTACTCAGTTAATAGTGATCAGTTACAAGGAACTTAAAGGATCCATTGATTTTAGATTTGTCCTCATTTTTATACCGGAGTCTCTATTTGATTGACAGCTTTGTAATGGCAGAACAAAGTACCTTTACTGTAAGCATTGCCCAAGAATTTGTTTTTCAGAACAGGAGCTTGTAGGCAAATCGTGTCACACAAAAATCTAGCCCTCTTCCCACTTCCTCAGCTTTCTTGATTTCAGCATCTGAGGCCATTTCCACACCTTTTCCGCACACATTGTGGTCCTGGCGTCATCCCAGCAGCACTTTTGCCGGGATGGGAGCGTATCCCCACCTCTCCCCTCCACATCTGGCTGCCTGCCTGTGGAGCACGAGGAACATGTGCCTTCCCTCCTCAGTGCAGCTGGTCTCTTTCCCATGCTGCACTGGGAAAGGAAGCACCTAGTTTGCACTTCCCCCGTTCTGCATGGTCACCAGCAATGGGGGCATTGTGCAATCGCAAGCCATTATTGGATTTTTTCCCATTAATGGAACATCCTGTGATCGCAACAGGTGGGAATGTTGGCAATGGGACCACAATGACTCTGTGCAGAAGCCCTTTCACAGACTGCCGGCAACATGTCCCCATCGTGGGACAGAAATGTTGTGTGGAAATTGCCCTAGTTTAAGAAGAAAAGCAGGCTTTTTGTTGTTTCTGTTGTTCATCAACTGAGAGTCAGAAAGTCTTGCTGATCACCTAGAAAGCCTTGCAAATCCCCTAGAGATCTTACAGTAGATTCCTATGTACTTTCTATCTACTTTTGCTGTAGAAGAGGAATTCCAGTAGATTCAACTTTTTGCACCCCTTCAGTGAAACTCCTTCTGCTAATATTATTTCATCTAAACAATATTTTAAGACTGCAGTCATATACACCTTACTTGAAAATATTAAGATGGGCATACATGAGGTCTACAACCTGATTGTTCTATTCACAGATTTTGCACAGGAAGAGGAGCAGAGTGAAAAAGCAATTGCCTAGCTATGCCCACTTTGCGTCACCTAGCCCAGTTGCCATGTAGTCCTCTCTTTCAGATTCCAGCTCAATCTTTTTATATGGGGAACAAGAGGAAAAGAGAACCTTCCATTGTTCCGCTTTGACTAGTTATCCTGCCTTTCTCGCATTGATTCACCTTCACTTTTATTCCCCTTCTCTTCAGTCACTTATATGCCATGTCATTATATTACATCCCTAAGGATGGGGCCTTGTTTCTGATGTTTATCTGGAAGATGTTTCCAATGTGAAAAAAATACACCTGAGAAATTTGTTGTGGGGGACCTCCTGTATTTAGCTCTTCTGCTTTCCTAGTAGTGAGGAGAATGACTTCCTTCCAAAGATCAACAATGGAAGATGAATTGTCTTAAGAAAAATGGGGATGACATGTTTTTACCAAGAGAGGCACTTTAGATGTACGCTTGGAAATGTGCCTTTTGTCTTCTTCATAAGATATTTAGTGAAGACTTCTACCATGGCTTGTGCTATGGGAAGTTTAGAAGTGTTCAGTGAAAGGAAGATGGACTCAGTTTCATAGCTAGAAACAAGCCTTTCCTTTTCTTTTTTTTCCATGTGAAGAAGATGTGGTTTAGAACAGAAGTGGGAACCGCATGACTATTCAAATGTTGAATGGCAGTTCCCAGTTTTCCTCACCATTGTCTGTCTTCCCAGGACTGCTGCAGCTTGCAGTCCAACATCTGGACAGCTGCAAGATTCCCACCCCTCTTGTAGAACACAGGAGAGGTGTGGTCTCCTACCATGAATACACCATAATGAAGATCCTCAGGCAGCTAGTTCCGTATTGTATGTCAGCAGGAACACATTGTTAATTCTATCCTGAGCTTGTCTACCTATCTTCTATGCATGCAGGATTCAGAGAATATGTTTGTCTAATGGGTTCTTGTTTTGGTGTCATTTTATTAAAACTGTAAAACACTATCAGGGAAAACATTTGCAGTAAACCTAGCTTTACAGGCTCCTAGAAGGATGCGATAATTCTGCAGACACATCACTCATCACCTGGTGAAAGGTTTATGTTCAATGGAAAAAGCAGAAATATATGAATAGGAAGCAGAATGTATTCCTAACACTGTTCACTGGACCAAAAAAACCCTGTGGGGCCAGATTTGGTGTCTGCTGCCTTTATGAATAGCAATAGCAATAGCATTTATTTCTACACCACCTATCAACTAAGTGTTATCTAAGCGGTTTACAATGTATTTTTAGCTAATATCATCTAATTTTAGTGGACTATGAGAAACAAGCAGAGATAATCATACAATATTTTTCTAATAATTCATGAATGTGATTTATGTCATTAATGTTCTTGCTGCTTCAAAAGTTATATACTATTCTTAACAAGAACCCTATGAGATATGTTATTATCATAGGGGTTCCATTTTGAGATTGCACCTAAGGCTGAGCAAAGTGAGGAAGCTGAGCATGTTCAGCCTGGTGAAGACAAGATTGAGGGATGATGCAGTTGCACTTTTTATCTAAAGAGCTGTCACAGAAAGGAGGGTGCACGTTTGTTCTATGCTGGCGCAAGGGGTAAAATCAGGTCTAATGGTTTTAAGTTACTGTTGGGTAGATTTTGATTGAATATTAGAAGGAACTTTTTGACAATAAGAGGAGTTTGGAAAGGGAATCAGTTATCTAAAGAGGAGTGGCCTAGTTCTCTGGATATCTTCAAAAAGAGGCTGAACAACAACCTGTTGGAGATGCTCTAGCTGAAGCACTTAGTTGGATTTCGTGGCCTATGGGGCCTGTTCCAACTCTATGAGTCTATAAATCTATGAAATTACTACACAACCCCTTAGCAAGTGAGGAGAGATCTGAACCTTAAAGGCCTGAGTCAGGGATTCTCAAACTATTTTTCTGCAAATAAACTGGAAAGTGCTAGGATCTCGGTAAATTATTTCAGCAGCATTTTTGTTCTACAGATCAAAGCATAAATAGAACCAATATTTTATTAACATTTTTTCAGCCCTCTTGCACAATCAAAATTATCACCAGATTATGAAAACCATGGTTCCTAAGGCAGACCACAAAGAACTCCATTAACTGATGAGTTTTGAGGGAAAAAATAGTTAACTGAATGAACACCCTGTTATGAAAATCACAGGCCCTGTGCTAGGGTCTGTACTAGCTTTCTTGATCATCTCATCCTAGGAAAATGTACCTTGATCTCTATTGGCAGAAAGCAACTCAAGTAACAGTCACTATAAATATACTTGATGGTCCTACAACCTTTAAACTGATAAATGGAGCTTGTCAATCAGAAGTGGTCTGTTAATCATAGTCTGAGAATCTTTGCTGTATGTCATTTGTATACTATCTGTGCTCTTGTGGTTCTTCAGTGTCCTACATGGTGTGCTATTACCTGTGTGTATTCATAGAGGAAGACATGAAATCTCTGTGTGTTCAGAAGGGTTTGGCTCGCCACTACTTGCTTATCAGCTGTAGAACTTCATTCTTCAAGTTCTTTTCCTATGAGCCTCCTGTCCATTGATACAGAATTGCCAGCAACATTATTTTTATTGATTGTTCTGTTTATAAAATGAGATAGTTACTATGGTCTCAGTGCTGATGCCTGTAAAACTGTGGTGCCTTTTAAGAAACTCCAAAGTTAGGGCAGCAATTATGGCATTGCCATTATATGATTTATTATCTAATTTAGCTAGATATATGTGTTTGTGGATATATGTATAATTAGTTAAGTATTTATGTATTTTATGCTAGATATAAATAACCTGAAATATGAATGATGTGAACTCTTTAAGAGAATTAAGAGCATGTGGCAGACATTAAAGTTGGTTGTATATATCAATCTGAATGTCATAGATGAATACCAAGATCTTTCCGATTTTCACATAAAGCAACTACAGTCTTTCATTTTGATCCAGACTGTATACTAACAGTTTGTTTCCTTTTTTCCATCCCCACCACCCAGGCTTTTTAGTGCAATTTTAGAACAAGCAACCAAAGCAGATGGGGTAAATTCAATAGGAGGCAAAGGCGCCGGATTTGACGTTAAAGCACTTCGGGCTTTTCGAGTATTACGCCCCTTACGGCTGGTATCTGGAGTTCCTAGTAAGTAACCAAATTCACATTTCTCTCTTGCTATTGCTGTTGTTTCCAATCACAGAATCTTTGTGAGAGAAAGATACAGAAAGAGATTCATAGTCAGAAGTTCAAGCCCTGACATGATAATGGATTTCAGGTGTTCAGCAGGAATAAAGAAGATGGTGCTGTAGTTATAATTTCTATCAAACTCTTTAAAAGGATAGAGTCCAAAGCAAGATATATGGAGAGAAAGCAAAAGACTGAGAGATTTTTGTAAGAGTAGAATTATTACACAGACTGTGTTTGATTGAGCAATTTCTAAATGATGTGAGATAATAGATCAGTTTAAAACAACATGAAATGAATACATAATCACTGTAATGAATCTAATATGAATTAAATCAATGCAGCCACTGAGCTGCTGGCTCTGAAACTGCTTTCTGTTAATAGTATGGTATCACATATGGCTGGCTTATTTGAAGAGACCCCTCACTGAATGTGTGTTCTTTTGAATGACAAGTTCTTTCCCCTGCTGTTTCTCAAAATGCTGGACCTCTGATAGACCAGAAGACAGTTTTTAGTGAAATACCATTATTTTCCTAGCTTATTTTTCTCATTGTCATCCTCAGTCAAATAGATATGTCAGGATTTTGAAGCACTGCAAAGGTGCACAAAACCTACAAAGTGAATTCATAGTAGGATGAATATGTACCCCATGAGAAATCATGTCTCCATTTATGGAGCTGGTGGTTGTGGCAGTTAATAGTAGTCTGACTTTGTATATTTGAATGGAACTCCTCTTGCTTTGTTTTGACATTAGTGAAATTTGCCAGAATGTCAAACTCTTAAAATTGTTTTGTAATGCACTGTTCAAGTTGAGATCAAAAGAAATGTTCAGATATTCTTTAACAATGGGAGAGCATGGTTCAAATTGATGACTGGAAAGATGAGGACTGGAAAGAGCAATCTTGTACACACATTGCAATTTCACATCTTCAGATCATTCAGGTCGTAGCATCATCATGACTTCAGGAATAAATAAAATTTGTCTCTTCTTCCCTGATGTTGAACATGTTCATTTTTGAATGAGCACTGTTTTGTCCTAGAAAATGATAGTAATGTTTCAAAGTAAAAATAATATCCCAACCAACTTCCCCCTACTAAAAATGATTTTAAACTTAAAGAAATCAAGGGAACTGTATGAAACATAACAATCCAGGTGCTGACACCAGGCCTTTTTACCATTGTCTCCCTTACCAGCTAGTGTTATGGTGGTCATTTGTTACTTCAGCTCTGAAGTCCACCCGTAGCTGCCCTATTGGCAGAGCAGTACTATCATGTGGCCTGATGACACATTTGTCTAGGGTGGCACTGAGCACATGGGCTGCTGAATGCACTGCTCCAACATACGCATACTGCCACAGCTCCAGAAGGTCCCATTCTATGAAGTTCTCCACTGGTTCTCTGCTGCCCCAGAGGAGAAGGTAGGCAGAGGAAGAGGCAGCAATACGTTGGTGACAGAAGTGGTTCTAATATTCCCTCCACACTGCCAAAAGAAGAGGTAGTGAGCAATGGTCAGTTATTTTTTAATGCCATTGGGAAGGGGATTACAAGTGTTTTATAGGTGACTTCCCAGTTTCCCCTACCATATTGCTTTTGCTCCCAGGATCTCTGCTATTCATAAAATAGCTGGCTGTAGATGCCACGTTCTAATTTTATGGTGATGTATAGGTGATTCTGGAGCCAGCTCTGCTACTGCCATGTTCCTTGTCCTTACTTCCTCTTACATCTATGTGAGAAGGATTCATAGATTCTGCTTCCACTGGTCTCCACCTTCTCCTCCTCTGGTGGGAAGGACTGATTGGCTGTGCTATGATGAGCATTAGCAGTTTGGAGTCAGGCCATGCATGTTGTGGGGAGCAGCACTTTTACTTTCCGTCTCAAGCAGGAGAGTTTTGTTTGACTCAGAGCTTTTGTGTTCCATGGCTTATTGTCTTGGCTGTGTAGCAAAAAAGCACACTGAGGAAATATAATTCGTTCATCATTTCCTTGTCCACAGTGGATGCTTGCTTGCTACACTGTGCTTCTAGGAATATTGTTTAGCAGAATGAGCAAAGTGTAGAAGTGTAACTTCTGCCAGAGAATAATTTATGAGCGCTGCCAACCTACAGTGGTTAGTGTGTGGCTTTCTCCTACACTTGCTTAAGCACATGTAGGCTGCTCGTATGTCTACACGCAGGAAACCTGCTGTACTGATAAAAGATGTCACCATTTCAGGTCTTCCACAGCAAATCTTGAATTCTTGCTCCACCCACACAACCTGTGCAGAAAAACAAATCAAAATAAACATTAACAGCTTATATAAGTATATGATAGCAAGCCAGAATCAAGCCCTCTGTATTGTAGAAATGAGTCAGCACAGAAGTTTACAAATGAAATGAGTCTTCCCAGAATCTTGTCACTGTTTGTTTTTAAGATTTTTGTAACTGGATAGCGCTTCTGTGTAAGCATTTTGCAACTGTATGTTTATGAACGATTCCTAAAACTGACTTTTGGGGGAAAATTGTGTCTATCTCTCTGTATTAGATGAAGGTAACTATGTAGGAGCTAGGGGCCAATTTCTTCCTCTCACAATCTGCATAGGCAGAACTCACACACGACCCACGGTAAGCCTTCATTTGTCACTTTTCCTCTGCAGTCCCTCTCATTACATCACTTTCAGTTGCCATTTTGAGAAAAACAAAAGAGAAAAAGTACTTGAGGGTAGTGGGGAGTTCTGTGGGTGGACAGATAATTTTCATACAGACCTTCTAACAAGTTTTCAGGCAAAAATTGCTTGAAAATCATACTGCTATTTTTGAAAAGAATCCTTTGGGAGGGTAGGGGGCTGTGGGAGACTGGTGAAGGCTTCAGGGCCAACCCTGATCTGTATATATAGCAGTATAATATATGCTGATTCGTTCCTACAGTAAGTTGAATTTGGTTCTGTTTCCCACATCTGTGTTTAGTGGATGGAATCTTAATGTTTCTGTTACATGCTTGTGAGCTCTCTTGTTTTGTTTGTTTATTTAATCTGGTACATTTTGCATTGCTGTCATGATAGCAAGCCTATATCAATGTGTCATGAGTGTAAGCAGTTATTACTCCACGAAAAAGAGTTACCTACGGTAGGTAAACCAGAAAATTTCATGCCTTGTTGAAAGTTGAGTGCATGGAGATGGTGGCATTTTACTGTTAATAGTTTTTCTTTTCTGATTAACAGTCTGGGAAAGCATGGCATGTTATCAATAGAGTCACAGTGCCAAAAATTCTCCATTTGAAATACAAACACATGCAGATATCAGCATATAGCATTCCATTTAAAAATACAGTAATAGAAAATGGTTGTCCGGCCTCTCAACTTTATTTTGTGTTGGCAGTCAATTTATCTCATTTTATCTTCCCTAACCTTTTTTAGTTTTCTAAAAATCCTTCATGAACACTGAAGTATGGCCTATGTCTTTTGGTTTCCCCCACCTTTGAATCTGTTTTCCTATCTGTCCATATTATATCTCAGTCCTTTTGACCATAGGCCTTTGTATGAAATACCAAATAATAATCTTTGAAACTTTCAGCTTACAAAGAATTATAACTTTAGTTCCATTGTAGTACGCTAGATATTTGCCCTGAACATATCTAAGATTAGCCCAATCTATCTCACAAAGTGAACAAGTTAAAATGAGAAAAAAATTATAGAACAAGTGATCTATACAAAAAGTGTTAAGACATTGTTAAACAAAAGTCATTATAATTCTAATATAATATATAATACGGAATATGTGGAATCTTTTTCTAAATAATATTTTTATATGCAAATACATCCGGACTAACAAAGCTATGTCTTTGAATCTGTGTTTTTATAGTTACTAAATAGATATTAGTTACCCTGCAATTATACTACAGTAGAGAATGTCTTTCATTAAAATGTTGCCTCAGTAATAAACTCAGTAGGTATCTAAAGCAAACACCTGTTTCTTAGTTGTATACTTCCATATGCAATGTGAACATTGTGGATTTCTTTCTTTCTCTCATACACAAATGTACACATACTCCTTTCATTGTATGCTTGTGTATAAGCTGTGAATTCTAATGTACATTAAAGTTGGGTTGTGTATATAGAATTAGGAAGGAGGGTTTAGATATTTCAGATCTTTCTACAAACTACATGGGTATGATTTACATAAATGTGATATTGGCTTTTGTACCTGTATGTAGAACGTCGTTTGTTGCCTTGTGATGGTATGGAAAGTAAGATTGCATGGATACAAAAGCATCCAAATTGTGTGCACTATCATCTTAAAAATAATGATGGAAATAAAAAATACGTATTACTGAAAGATACAGTTTTTATATATCACAAAGTAGGTACAGAAGCTACAAAGGAATTTAAAAGACAGCTAGTATGGTTGCAATCCTATACCATGTAGGCAAATATTTATTAGGCAATGATGCCTGCATTGGCACCAGAAGATGTTGAAAGAACAGAACATGCTTGTTCACCAGCATGGAATATCTATCTGTCTACCTATCTATCTACCTATCTATCTACCTATCTATCTCTATCTATCTATCTATCTATCTATCTATCTATCTACTGTGTTTACATGCCACCTTTCTCTCAGCGTGGGGCTCAAAATGGCTTCCAAAAAACATAAAAACATTAATAAAACATTGAAAACAATTCAAAACAATTAAAAATATAAAATTATTAAAAATTACAAAAAAATTAAAAACATCTTGATAAATTAAAAGTCCGCCTACTTACATATTAAAAGCCTTCTTAAATAAGGATGTTTTTTGTCTGCTGACAAAAGGAGAGCAAGGAATGGGGCCAGCCTAGTTTCTTGTGGAAAGGAGTTACAGAGGGTAGGAGCAGCCACTGAGAAGATTCTCTCTCATGTCCTCACCAGCTGAGTCTGGGACGATAGCAGCACCTAAAGAAAGCCTTCCCCTGCAGATCATAGAGCTCTGGCAGGTTCATATAGGGAGATACAGTTTTTCAAATAGTCCAGACCTAAGCCATATAGGGCTTTATAGGTCATGACCAGCCCTTTGAATTGTGCCCCGAAATGAACAGGTTGCCAGTTAAGCTGTTTTAACACTACACTACTAGGACACTACTCTCCAACTGTAAGAATGCCAAATGGCAAACAGTTATCAACAGTTATGTTTGCTCACATACAGTAGGTACTTAAATATGGCATTAATTAATAGCTGATGTACTGTGAAGGTACTACTATGACCAGAACAAATGCTTGTAGAGAATAAACTTGAATAGGTTGTTCTATATGCATGAGTTAAAGAAACTAGTACCAGACATGATCACAGATCAGAGAGTTTCTACATTGATATTATTATTCCTAGGACTCTGATGCTCCGACATGCAAAATATAGATTAATTGATCTTCTGCTGCTCCATATGGAGCAACCACAAGGACAGAGCAGATGGCAGAATCCAAAAGGACATCCTAAACCTCGTAGTGTTAACATTGTCCAATTAGTATTTTCTGTGTTTTTTATTTTGTGTGTAAGGATTAAACTGGGAACAGAGGGAGTTCCTGTTGGCCCTGATGTCCTCATTCAGGAAGTTGTATCATTAAATCCATATGTATCTAGATAGATAGATGTAGGTGTAGGTGCAGATGGAGATGTATTCATATAAAGCATTTCTAAGCTATTGCCCAACAGATATATTTGGTAGCTTATAGGTCTATTTAAAATTATTGATTAAAAATAATAACAAAATAGTGTCAACCAGCTGATCAAATTATCAGAAAAAAAATCAGCCTAAATATTAGGAAGAATGTCTTCACTCAAAGAACCTTTCAACAATGGAATATACTGCTTGAGTGTGGTGGGCTGGGCTCTCCTTTGGAAATCTTTAAACAGAGGTTGAGCAGACATCTTTCAGGAGTGCTTTTGTAGTGTATTTCTGCATGGCAGGGAATTGGACCAGATGTCTCCTGCAGTCCTTTCCAAATCTATGATTCCGGTTCTCACTGTGTCCTCTGTGGCTAGCAAATGTGTTTAGGACTGCGGCCTTCACACATTTTGCAATCCTATACACAGTTACCTGGGGGTAAGCACCACTAAATACTAGGGATGGAAAGAATGGACACCATTATTCACTTGTTGGTCAAAAAATGCGTTTCCCAACAATCAGAAAACCCATTTGGGAATAGTAATACAATGGTGAGAATTTAATGCAATTTCCCTCAGTATTTGTATATCCTGAACTGTTTCATTATTTCAGTTTGTGCACAACAACAATCTTGTGCAAACGTAGTGGTCTTGCACAACAAAATTCTTACAAAAAACAGGTTGGCCCCCCAAAATGCCTATTTTACACCAAAATATAGACACATGATTTTGGTTTACAAGATTGCTGTTTTCTTGCTGTGGATGATTTTTGCTGTGCAAGGTTGGTAGTTTTTCTATAGAAAATAGCAATCTTGTAGAAAAAACATGCACATATAGTTGCCTCAAACAGTGTTTTTTGTTTGCTTGTTTGTTTTAGTTTCAGTTTTGATGCAACTCCCACAATTCCTCCACAAAAATTCACATGTAATTTCTGTGCAGAATAATTTCCCCATACATTTTGGGACATGTGGATACTGAGTGAGAACTGTACAAATATATTTGTTTTATTCACGGGGGCGGGGGGGAATGGAAGTTACTCGTCTTCATCTTCAAGAATGAAATAGTTGAATATTAAGATCTCTGTTGAAAACCAAGAAGTACATCTGGCAAATTACACTGCTCATCTTCTTTTAGGAACCATGAGATATAAAGATGCTTACCTTAGGCTGGATTGTGCTCTACATTACTTGCTCTGAACTAGGCACATTTTTCCTTAGGGAATGATCTACAATGTTTAGTACAGATATGCTATCATATGAGAAGTACTAGGAATTTGGTAATTGTGGGAAAGTGTTTGAGCCAGTTTGTTCTTTCATTTATATTAAGTCGTCTGTGTAAGTGGTATAGATATATTAGGTGGCAAACTAATTTTTTCTTTGTTTTCTTGATCTTATACTCTTCCATGAATTCATGCTCTGTGATTTTGTTGAGAAGCTTGTTTGACTATAAAACATGTTTTGGAACTTAGCCAGCAGGGGAGCAAAACACGGCTGCAACTGATGTGATGTCTTTGGTGCTAGACCCACATTTTATAATCTCTAGAGTCCCTTAGAAAGATCTATTTCTGTATTTTGCTAAAGCGTGTCACTAATAAATCCTACAGTCTTTTGTCAGAAAATAAAGATTGCTGTAATATACTGATCCCAAGATACGCTTTTAAACTTGCAAGATCACTGTCTGAATTTGTCATCCTTTTATGTGCTGTAAATCTGTAAGCAACTGACAAACTGAAGGGCTTCAAAAGGGGGCCTTGTCCCAGAGAGAAAAAAAAAAGAGATGAAGACATTTTGGTATCAGATGCTTCAAAGCTATTGTCTGCTCTAAGGATGCTAGCCAAGGAACCACATCCTCCTTGTCACTTGGTTGTAATCATGCAGCCATAGTTAGCCATTGCTGTGGTTTCCAGAAGGGTGAAATTTCAAGAAAAAGCTGAGCACATAAAGCCTTGTACTTAAATCAGTACTTGATGGGTCTGCTCTCTGAAGTCAGAAGCTGAAGTTCTAGCAGAAAGAGATTAGGCTATAGTGGTAGCTGGTGGCTTCCATGTCAAAGGGACAGTGAAGTGTGTTCAAGTGTTAACCTGAAGTTTAAATCAAGTGTCCTTTACTAGGTAGGTCCTTTATTGGTCAGACTAAAACCTGGAGCAGATTCACTCCCCTACTGATGTGGGAGCCATTAGTTGTTTCCTAAACCAAACCTATTGTGAGGTCTTCTTTGGCAAGATTTGTTCAGGGGGCTTCCCTGCTGAGGCTGAGAGATTGTGGCTTGTTTAAGGTCACATAATGGGTTTACATAGCTGAGAGTGGATTTGAACCCTGCTCTCCAGAGTCATAGTCTAGCACTCAAAGCGCTATACCATGCCAGCTCTCTTCACTCTCCCACATTTCTGAGCTCGCAGTCAGAGCCCAAATTGTAACATTCATGCACTGACTAGCAAAAGTCTGGAGACCAGAGTCCAATATTTACGTTATACCTGGCTAGTCTAGAGCTTTCACATTCCCTGCCAGTCACAGAGACTGTTTTTGTACATGTCTTCTATGTACTGTTCCCCTCTTTGCCAGGGGAATTCTCTGGGGCCCAAGCATATTTAGTCTGAGGTGGCTCACTATTTATCTGTTCCAGCCTTTTATTATTATTATTATTTTTGGTAAAATTTGTGATAGGTAGAGAGAAGGGACCCTCCCAAAGTTTGATAAGACTAAACCTCCAGTTGTCAGGGGAGTGGTAATCTAAGGGATATTTACAACTTGCTACAGTGCCAAAGGTGGTGTTATCCTTGCCTCAGATGGTTGGGAGCAACTGGTAGCAAACTGCATATGCTTCCCCCAACAGTTGCACACTGTGGTAATGAAAGCACCATGAATACAAAAAGATGTCATTAGGGTCCCAAATGTCTGATCATGAGTGGATGGCATGTTGAATTTCAATTCCCATGAACCCTAGGCAGCATAACCAGTTGTAGTCTGATAACATCTGGAGGTACAACCTTGACCATCCCTGCTCTATATTTTATCTGGCTTATCTCCAAACATCCTGTAGAGATTAGTGGTAACTTAGCACATTAAAAACGAATGCATTGTCTATTGAAGCTTCTTTGAAAAAATATAGAGTCCAGTAAAACAGCAAATGTGTTACAAATTCCCTCATAAACAAAAAGTCTGAAGAAAATACAGCAAACTTAGATGAAGTAAATGTGAAAGAAACAATGGGGAAATCACTTGTCCTGTTATAGAGGAAGAAAACAGAGATGGCAGAGTTTGATGTTCAAGGCTTTGTGATTTTTATGATGAATACTTGACTACATGCAAGTTAATTAGATCCTCTGTTGATTTCCTGTCAGAACTTCATCAGTCCTCTGCCCATAAAGTTGTTTGTCTTGATTTTCCTCCATTAAAGGAAGCAATTGAACAGAGCCTGTTGTCCGTTGTCCCAGCATCTAAAATTCACCCCTCTTAATCCAGTAAGTCCTAGGCCATGTGTTTTACAATGCTCAACTTAAAAAAAAATCACTTCCTCTGAGCCACAACAGAAGCTGTTTTACATACCCTGCCACATGTCAAAATTGGCTTCTTGGGTAGCATAGAAAGACGGCTGCTGTTTGAAAAACAGGGTTTGTGCTCTGACCTGTGAACAAATAATTGCCTTCCATCAACTTTGAATCAGAGCCATTATCTGTCCTCCTAGTTCTGTGAAAGCTCTGTCATGATTATGGCTGTGTGAATAATCAGGACTCTTCCTCAAATCCACTGTTATAAACACATCTACACTGTAAACTCTTTTACTTTTCTTCAGATTCTTAGTTATCTTACATAACTAGTTATTTAGCAAAAGTATAAATTCAGGTAGAAAGTGAATATAATAATTCATTTAACATTTATAGCTGGCTCATATGCTATATCTTTGTTAGAATATACACCTCAAGAACATAACATGTATAGAAGAAAACATATACTTGGAAAGATTTGTTCATCTCTGATAAGGAATAGACCGATGTGCTGATGAAATGCAATTGACTGGGATACTTTATTCTATGAATATATCATTGCACACATTTCTGCTAGCATTTCTGCCTTATAATATTTCAAACAGTTCTGGTTATATGGCACTTGTAGAGCTAGAAGCCAAAGAGACGTCCCTGTGGGTCCAATGAGCTGATCTGGTTTCCCTTCTTTGGGTTTAAACCACATTGTGCCTTTGAACCATGTAAGGCAGGGTCACAAAAATCCCAGTGCTTCCACAGAGTAAATATTTTATGCATGTTATCAATGTAAATAAGTACTGTAGCCTGTGAACCTTGTGAAGGTAGTCAACACATTTTGCTTACTGAAACATTTATGGAGTCAGTTTCAGCCAAAAGCTGGCAGCCACAGCTATTTTTCTTTCTTTCCTTTAAGGTGAAGTGATATGCTTTTAAAATAAAGGTTGCAAACTGTTTAAGGCCTTAAAATATTAATGGTACAAAAGGCTAAACTAGAAGATTGCAGATAATGCTTCCTGATGGCTCTGTCCTTAGTTTCTATCCATGTGTCCATCTTAGATCGTCTTCACATTGGCTGTAAAACATTCATATATGCAATATTCATATTTACATAATTTCATATCTGATTCTCAGTTCTTTTATCCATGTCAGGAATGTTATTAGTTCAAATGATAAATGAAGAAGAAAGAATTGTCCATTCTTTTGCTGATTTTCTGCTTTCTCTGCCTGTTCTTTCATGCTGTGTTGTGTCTTAATATATATTTCAAATAGTTACCTGTAATTCCAGAGAAGCTAGCAATGTTAAGCTGTTGTAGAAAAACAATGAGTCCTCTGGAAGTTTTTGGTGGCATTATATTTCATGGATTAGCATCTACTTGATCAGAGGCATCAAAGCAAACTATGTCTTTTTAACTATTGTAAGCCACTTTGATTTCCAACCTGGGAAAAAAGCAGGGTATAAATAAAGATGGGAAGAAAAAGGGCATGTTTAATCCAGTATTCTTTTCACACAGTGGCTAACTAGATGCCTATGGAAAGCCTACAAGTAACATGTGAGGGCAACAGTATTTCAACTGATACTCAGAGGCATACTGCGTTTTTGTCAAAGACAAGGCCTAAATACCCTAAAGGTACTAGATAATGTCTGATCTTGGAAACTAAGCAGAGTTTCCCCTAGTTAGTGCTTGGATGGGAGACTGCCAATAAATATCAGGTGCTATAGGTTATATTTCAGAGGAAAGAACTGGCAAAACCACCTATGAGTATTCCTTGCCTAAGAAAAACCTATGATATTCATGCAGTTGCCATAAGTGAACAGGCAACTTGCAAGTATACAAAATACACACACAGTGCATAGCCATTGTAATGACTGATAACCTTATTCCCCATAAATGCATCTCATTCTGTTTTAAAACTGTTCATGTTGGTGGCCATTACCACTTTTGTGGAAGCAAATTTCATAGTTACCTAATGCGTTATATAGAGAAGCAATTACTTTGTCTTGAATCTTCCATGATTCAGCTTCATTGCATGACCCCAAGTTCTTGTATTATTGAGAGAGAGAAGAGAGAGAGAGAGAGAGAAATATCTTCCTGTTGTCTCTCTCTGCCCAACAGAATTCTATAACCCCCTATCATTTCCCCTCACTATTCCCTTTTCTTGGAATTGTTCAAAGACTGTAATTTTTCCATATAAGAGGGATTTTCTGGTCCCTGGATTCTTTTGGTTGCCCTTTGCTACATTTTTTTCTACAGCATCCACAGCATAGAACATGTGTTTAGATGTTTTCATTAGTCCCTCCGCCAAAGCTCCAATCTCTTTTCTAATCAGTTACCATGAGCTCACACCCTGTCAGCCTATATATGAACTTGGGATTTGCCAGCCCCCTCATGTGAATCACATTTCACTTGCTTTACATTGAACTGCTGGCACCATTTTTATGCCCATTTCCTCCAGTTTAGGGAGATACTTTTGGAGCTTGTCACTGACCCTTTTTATACTTAACACCCTAAAAATTTGATACTCAGATTAATACTGTTGTAACCAACAGTCTCAAAGAACTCTAAAAGATTTGTGAGCCCAGACTTAATCTTTTCAGAAGTCATGTTGTTTCTTCGTTTGACAGTTTTTCCTTCTATAGGCTTGATAATTTTATCTTGTCAACACTTTCTACCAAATTGCCTGGAACAGATATTAAGCATGAAGTGTTGTAGTAATGTAGAGAGAAACATTGTAAGCAGGGTAGTCAAATAGCAATTAAATGCAAAAAGTACAGTCTGTGACAATTCAATTAAAGTTTAAATATATTCAAAACAGCACAATACCTATTTGCAACATCAGTAGTTGGTGATAACAGCTAACGTTATTAAGAATATTAGAATAGTTATTTTCATATTTCAGCTACAATAAAAACAGCATTTTTTGCATTCACCAGATTACGTTGTACATTTGCCAGTATTTGCAATTTCTTACGCCCTTTGAATCTTCCTTCCAAAGAAGACATGTTATACACTTTTACAGAATAGAGTTCTGCCCTGCTACTGTACAAATGCTATCACCCTATGTAAGGATTCACCCATAAATAAAACATACATGCCTTGCAGTGGACAGCTTGAACCCAAATGATAGTATTATGACAAAAATGCTACAGATGTGGGGTATTTTTTCTTACAAAAGTGATATAAGTGATATGATATATTATGATATCTTGCAAAAGTGATGCAATATACTTGCTGCACTGGACTACCTTACAGTGGCATATATGTAGAAGTACACAAAGATTAGAATTTGGCTGGATAGCAATTGCACAACTGAATTCACTATATAATGCAATTATTTAGGTGTGAAAACAGTCAGTGCTAATGGGCTGCAAAGCACTCACATTCATGCATTGCACTATGCACTGTACCACAGTTATCTCTTTCTTTAAAGGTGGTTTATTATCTTAGGGGAGCTTTTCTAATTAACCTTTCAGAAGACCCCATAAATCACTTGCTGCAGTTGTCAGCAGCTCTTTTGCTGTAATGCCATCTCCATTTACAATGAAAGTTTTGGATGTGAACAGCCATATATTTATATGCCCTTGGGATCAGGGAAGCAAGCCTTGTGCCTCTCTCATACATTTGAACAGTTTAATGGAGTAGCTAATAATGGATACACATGTGTATATCTGAAGATGCAAAATGTATTTTTCCATTCTGTAATACCCCCATAAATGTTGTGAAAGAGCTGGTCATAAATATTGTATCAATTAATCATGAATAAAAACCCTTGGGATACTTGGTTTCTGTGATATGACTGCAGTTTAGATTGACGCATTCTCCAAAAAACTGAATTGAAGGCATCCATGGTTCATTTCTAGTATCTTACACTGACACAAAATGCCTTCTAAATCTTCTCAACAAAATGCATATATTGGATTCCAGTTTAAAATCTTAAAGTCATGGTTTTAAGGGGTTTGAAGTGAGATCCTTATTGTATAAAGCCAAAAGAGGTACCAGCTTATGTGTCTTCAGAGCCTTCCTCAGATAAAGAAAGGAATATTGAAAAGAAATATTGGTCCCTGGCCTATGGATTGTACAAAGTCACAATATATACTGTGACTTTAGGATTCTTGCCTGATTAATACAGTTGCACTTTCTGCAACTCACACTCCAGTCACTTGACCTTCAGGAAAATATGCCATCCTGATCTAAAGTCATGTAGGGCCATGCAAACCCCTGGCTGAGCTTAACAAAATTCTTTATTGATACAGTGCCATCCTCTACACTCATTTGTTGTTCCCATGGTGGTAGTGGAGGCATGGCTCAGAGGGACAGATTTCCTACTCTTTGACCCTCAGGAAGCTCTTCCCGTTTTTAGGCCCTCTCCTCAGAAAACACTCCACTACTAGCAGTGAGGAGGAGGGGGGACATGTTGTTGCTGGCTGTTTCCAAATGTTTTGTTTGCTTTCAGAGATCTTGCAACTAAGCACTTGTGAAGTGTGACTGAACAAATTTAGTGCAACCTTTTCCAAGTGTCTTTCTTCCCAGGACCCCAAGAAGCATGCAAGGCATTATAGAAAGATCAAATAGCCACACTTTCCCTGCTCAGAGGAACCCTAGAACCCAGAAAATCAATCTAAGAATTGACAGCCACACATTCCCTCCTTCTTTGAGTAGGGAAGTTCTGGCTCTTGACTCTTTCTAAAAAGAGGTACTGTGGCAGAAAGCAAGAGGGGCAATTTGCCACTGAAATTTGGCAGCAAAGAGTGACAGTCAAATGCAGCCCACACAATTTCCACTTCAGCTTCACTGAATAGATTATTTGACCTTCTTTTGCACTCATTGCTCAAAATTTTGTGGGCTGAAGAGCTGTAACCACAGAGATTTGCTGTGAATCCACAACATTATAAAGTGTTTTTATTATAATGACTTTGGCCTTTTCCGCACGAGGCGAGGGAATCGCCCCGTGCCGGTACTCACCAGACCTGTGTGCTCCATGCGCGAGTCCAGGCTGGCCTGGAGCAGTGCATGGCCACGCTCCGCACTGCTCCAGGGACGAAAATGGCGGCTTCCGGTTGGTGGAGGCTCTCCACCACCCGATGAAGCTTGCCAGCCTAAAGCCCGCCACCGGCAGATCTGCAGGCTCGCACTGGTGCGAGCCTGCAAATCTGCACCGGAGCGCCGCCACGGAGTGGTGTGCTCTGTGCTTTTGAAAGACCTGTTTTAAGCGGTCTTTCAACTGAAACCTTATGTGTCTGATGCAGTAATATTATTACCTCCACTTCCTTGAAGATGCTGACTGGTCTGTTAGAAAAATGCCTGATTCTGTTTCCTGTAAGACTGGGGAAAACCAGAGGAGCTACCCCACCATGAGTAAGAGCATGGTGGCAGGGCTGTATCCTCTGGCCAGATCAGCCCTGAATAGGTTACTTCCCATGAAGAAGCAATTGCTGCATCTTTCTCATCAGACTACTCTGCTGAATGCTGAGATCTGGTGGATAGGGGACATAAATCAATCAAGAAGGAGGAAAGTCAATGGAAGACCCTCATCTAAGGGCAACTAACTATAAGCTCATCTAAGGGCAACTAACTATAAGGTCTGAGGAAAAAATGGATTGGAGGCTCAAAGTGAGCTGAAAAATCTGTGTCCACCTGAACAGACACCTGCACTTTACTGTCCAAGAGACTATGGTTTTAGTATGCCTGAGACAGGAAATACAGAATTAAACAACAACCTCTGTACCTCAGAAATATTTTGTGGGGGCTATTTTAATTGTTAATTTGTCATGTTAATTATTTTGCATAAGAGAGGAAACCTATTTACATATGCCAAAAATGTTTCAGCAGTCTTATTAATTTTCTTTCCCCATCATTTTTTTCCTTTATTCTTTTCCACCTATATAACTATTAAAAAAAATGAGAAGTTCAACGAAGCCAGTTAAATTAAATGACAAGCAACATTTCCTGACTTGAAGAGAATTTTTGTGGGAAGGGATGGTGTTTCCTTAGTATGCAAGAAGGGTCCTCTTGCATCACATCAAAGATCTTTCTAGTCTAGCATCTGCAGTAGGCAACTAGATGCTACTGTGGGAAGCCCCCAGGTATGATATGCAGGCAGTTGCACTCTCCCAGTGCTGTGCCAAGGAACTGGAATTCAAAAGCATATTGCTTTTGGCCGTGGAAGCAGCTTATGGCCATCATGATAAGTAGTCCCCAATAGCCTTATCCCCTGGGACTTTGTCTAATCCCCTAAAAAGGTTATGGCATCTAAGCACTTTCAGGAATTCAGAAGAAAACAATTCTGTATCTCCATTAGATCTGTTTTCACTGTTAATTGTGAACTGTAAAAATTGTGCAGTAAACAAATTTTTTAAAAAAATGGGAAAGTGGATTGTTCCAAATGGCCAACCAGAGCTACTTGATTGTCTAGGAAAAAACAGTGTCACCAATCTGACACAGTTAGTATGGAGTTTTAACATCATAGTGTTGGCTGTATCTGTGAAAACATCAGTACCATACTTAAGGAGAGCTCTGTCAAGACAGGCCAGTTCTGTAGTGAATGCAGCATGTCGGTTAATTTTTCACTTAACAGCAGGCCAAATGACAGTAATCAGTTTGAAATGCCATATGGTAATATTTCAAGCAATAAAATGATTAAATGGATGCTTTCTGTTATTACTGCTCATAACATACCATCAGTGTGTATAATGCTTATGGTGTGAAATTCTAGTCTCAGGTGTTTATGGTCAAATAAAGCAAGATGGTGAAGAGCAAGCAGAGGGAAAAGAAATGTATCACACAGAATGCAGGCAAATGTATTTATTCTTGAGTTATAATACAACAGACTTGGATGCTAAGATTACAATTGCTAAGATTACAATTGCAAGAGAAACAAATTCATTGTAATTACAAAAACATACTATACTATTTAATTTTAGATCATTGATTTTTTTAAAAGTATCATGCATGACATGTTCTTTAGAAAGTTTAAGAATTAAGAATTTTTGTTTGGATTTGCTCTGTATTTGCATTACAGTATAAGTCCTGAAAAAGTAACAGTTTTATAGACAGAAGGTCCCTAACTTGCCAAGACTGGTGGCCAGATGAGCTAACACCAGGCTGTATGAAAACTGTTAAATCCAAACCCCTCCAGGCCTAGGAATGTTGGATATTACCTTTTATTGTCCTTGCCTTGGCCTAACTTTGTGCCAGTACAGAGGCTATGCCCTAAGCTAGGGAAAGTTTGGATCTGGCATAGTTTGGCTGCTCTCTCTTTCCACCTTCTTTTCTTCTGCCAGCTAATCTCAGTTGGCAATACAGTTGTGTTGGAAGATTCCTCTGTGCTCTGATCTCTGAGAGCAACCAGGATAAAGGAGTTTTACTGCCCTAAAGGCAATTCAGCCAGCAGAAATCCAGTTCATCTAGTATGAGAGGTTACTGCATGTTTCTCACCCCCAAAAGCTGGCACATTCTGAGTCAGGATAACACTGACATTCAGAAAAAGTGTAGAAATGTTAGGATATGTGAATAGTTGACCAGAACAATGATTATAATTTCTTCATGGTATCTGTGAACTTGCACAAAAGGGTATTGCTGTGCCTATGCAGCAGAGATTTGGAAACTTCTAGAGTCTTAGCTCAGTATTTTGGCAGTTGCCCACCCCCCAGCACAACTGTTTGAAGGCTGTGTGCACCTTTCCCCTCAGTTTTCAGCCACTACAGTACTAGCAAGCTAGGTTGGAAAACTGTTGTTGGTTTTCTCACCTGTTTAGAGCTCTGCAGCATTCTTCTTTTGCCTCTTTTCATTTTGCCCCTTTTCTGTTTCCCCTTTTATCTCCCACTCTCAACAAAATCATCATCATATCCTCTTTGTTCTTCATCTATATCTGTACTTTGTCACTTCATTTTCATCTTCATCATTTCCACTTTGCTTCTACAGTTGGCCCCCCATATCAACAGTTTCTGCATCCATGGATTCAACCAACTGCAGCTTGGGAAAAAAATTAAATTCCAAAAAGCAAACCTTTCGAGTTGTTTACCATTTTATATAAGGGATGCCATTTTACTACACCATTATATATAATGAGACTTGAGCATCCACAGCTTGTGGTATCCATGGGAGATCCTGGAAGCAAAATCCAGCAGATACTGAGAGCCCCCTGTATTTCATCTTCATCAATTCCTCAATGGGTCACTTTATGATCTCTGGTGCCTTATTTAAAAAATGTATCCAATATACGTCTAAGAATCTAATACCAAATGGTCATTCTTTCTGTTTATTTTGCCTTGGCAAGGCCTATGTGGTGAGAAAACACTACCAAGTCTTTACCAAACAGATCCACAGGAATTAGACCACCTGCCTTCAAGCCTTTGATTCAGAAGAGATATATAAAACTTTGGAATCTGTGAAAATGACCACCTCTCAACAATCAGAGGCTATGAACCAACTCTGGTATTTTCTGACTGACTCAGACCCCTGGTACCAACCCTGGGTCTGACAGTAGCCAGTTTTGCAATCCAAGTGTCTGGTGCTATCGACGCAGCTGCCAGTCCCATGCACTAGTAAATCTTCAGCATGGAAACAAGCACTCTCCAAGGCTTGGGGATCAAGAGAGGGTGTTGATTAATAGAATAAGGAAAAGCATGCACATCTTTCCTCCTTCTCTTTAAAGCATTTACTTGTAAAATCGACGCATGCATCAGAGCAGAGAGAGGTGAAGGATCCCTGATCGGTCCTGTCAATACCTATAGCTATTGAAATGCTTTGATTCCAAGAGCTCCTCAAGTTCTGATTTTTTCTCAGGTTGAAGGCCTCCTTGAAAGCAGAGATATTATCAGCTTATAAGACCAGCATGCCAACTAATCTTTGGATTCTGACGGTGAAGTACAGTTAGTTTTTGCCTTCTCAGATGGAAAGATACCCAATGCCTTCCCATTACTTCAGCAGCAGGTTCAGACTGCACTAAAGCTCTCTCAGTGTCACTCTTCCCAGCTTCCCCAGTTTGGATTCAATGTGCATTGCAGTCTCCTCCTCATAAGGACCACTCACCAACACAGCAACAACATCTCTCAAGGCATCTCCACATAGATGTTGACCAGTGACTCATGACATCTCATTGGGTTTGAAAATGTAATTGGGTTTTCTCAGGTGCAGGGTCTCTTATGATCTTTAGAAAGACTGTTATACTTATGGAAAGCAGCCTTCATTGTACCATCATTGAAATAGCATTTGGGATATGAAACTTTCAGCCTCCGAAAGGCTAAAGCCACAACATCAAACATAGCTTGTGTAGGGATATAGTGTGCCATCTAGTTTTTCACTTTCTGCACTTTCCCCAATTATAAAGTGAAAAGCAGGTGAAAGTTGTTAATTTTTTTTCCCTTTCAGGTAACTGTGCAGTTTTCTGTGCACAGACAGTCTGTGAAGACTCTTGAGTGTAGGTTTTGACTGCAAAGCTGCACAGTTTCTCAATTCTTGAAAACTGTGTGGTTTTTGTTATGCTGAATATCAACCCCCCCCCCAAAAGTCTCTGCAATTTGTATGAACTTTGATGTGCTGTTTTTCTTCTTGACCAAGCTTCTTGAGGAGTCAGGAATTCCATCTCTACCCCACCACTTTATGGACCCTGTTTTTTTAATGGATTGGGAAACAGCTATGATTGCCCCTGTAATTCCCTATGCTGGTGGCTTCTCTGCTTCCTGTTACAAGACAGTAATGGATGAATCCATCCATTATGCCAATCTCTGGGCATATGGAAAATTTATATAGGATTGAAGACAAGGGTTGTGATTTTTTTTTCAAACAAAATATCCCCCTCCCAAATGTGATCATTGTGGAGGTGGTGCAAGGGAACCAATGAGATAAACCTTTGGAAACATAAGTGCATTTACAGTAACACTGCAGAATCTGGAAAGTACATTTATCCTCCAAGGTATACTTTACAGCTAGTTTTCTGGAACCAGTTAAAGTGGCATCTGTGCTACATTCCAGAAGAGATTGTATTTTAAGTAATCAGTGATGCAGAACCTTTCTACTGTCTTTATCATATTATGGAAAAACTCACTTCACAAAACTGAAAAACTTACTATTATTTAATCTATCAGACCTATCTGTCTGAATCTGGAGATAAAGCTAAGAAGGTATAGGCATTATGTAGCCAAGAAAAGCAATTTTTTCCTGATATTAGCAAGCAAAACTCAACACTTGCTTTTTAGAGACCTGGGAGTATAATTTAAAATATTTTAGTCTATTGATTCAAAGAATCTTCAGTGGATGGCATAACTGATTCCCAGGTAGTTTCCACTTCCATCCAGATCTCAGTAGCGGTGTGCGTGCTGACTTCTTTCCTAACATCCATTTGAGTCGTCACTTCAAACTCCTTTGTTACAATGAAAGTACACACTAAAGCAAAATAGATACAGAAATTCTGACAGACTTTAATTTGTAGTTCAAGTTCTTCTGTTGAATCCACGTGAGTATGGTACTGAATTCATGTAAACACCAGTTGATAAACAAGATATGCAACATGCCAGTTCCTTTTTATAATCAGATTAACAAATGTAAAAAAAAAATCAAGAGTTTACATTAAATGACATGGTTGCTTGTGTATATACACTTGTCTTCAGTAACTAATTCTGTGTTGATTTATTGTTACAATACTATCTTTCTCATTGCAGGCCTCCAGGTGGTTTTAAATTCCATTATCAAGGCCATGGTCCCTTTGCTGCACATTGCCCTGCTGGTGCTGTTTGTCATAATTATCTATGCTATCATCGGACTGGAGCTCTTCATGGGCAAAATGCACAAGACTTGTTATGTAACAGGGGTCATAACAGGTACATATGCTACATATGCCTACGTTTTTGTTGTACTATTTGATCACGGTGCAAAGCGAATGTGATGTGTTTGACTTAGCAGTACCTTGTAAGTGTCACAGTTCCAATGACATCAGTTCTATTTCCTTGGGTGTCTGTTTGAGAGTAGGAGCCAGAAGTTCTAAAGCTAGAAGGAAAATAAAAGATCCCTATAATGCATATAAACCAGAAGTGGTTTAATACAGAGTAGAGTTAAATGTTACATGTACTGTTTATTTTCGTTCTAGCCAGAATGCACATAGTTGTAAGGGGAGAATGAGGAGCCATTCATTCAGCCCTGTCATGTACCTAAACCATAGGTGGTTTAACTCAGAATAGAATTAAGACCTACATTTCCTGTGTAGTTTTCCTTCTAGCTGAAGAGCACATAGTTCTAAGATAACAATAAGGTACAGTTCAGTCCTGTGTTAAAAGAGCTGCATGAGTTATACCTATAATATTCTTGTTTCCTTTCTGGTCTAGTTCCATCTTGGTTATCTGAACATGCCTGCCAGTTGAGATCAATTGAGTTTCAGTGTGAGATTATCAGAAAGAAGGCTTTGTCATTGGTACTGTCTAAACTATCAAACTTTCTCCCTGAGTGCTTTTGACTGGCAGTTTGTAAGCAGCAATCTTAAGAACCTTTATTTAAAAAAAATGTTGCAAGTTAAGATATCTCTTAAACAAATAAATTAGTATGTACAGTCCTTAGTAAAAGATAAGTATTTGGTTGCCTGCATATATTTCTTGCTAACCAAAAGGCAACCAGATGAATTCCAATTACACTGTGACAATGCCATAATGGGGACACTTAATGCACCCAGAGATGACCAGAGGAATTCCAGAGGTTATGGATTGAAGATGGCCTTGGTCATGGATGCTGCTTACTCTGCCGTCTTAATAATTTGCCTTGTGAAAATGCCACTGCTGAACAGGCAGAAACCAGTGCTTATTACACTTTCTCAGAAGAAACCCACAAGAGTTATTATTTAAAAAGTCTAGCATTAGAAATTGATTACTTTGTTGGTTGGTTATTTTAAAATTGGTTATTTTAAAATTAAAATTACTGTTTAAAAAACAGAAAATAGCCCCAGACCCAACAAAACAAAACTTATTTATATTAAGCAGAATGCAACAATCTTAGTGCAGTTGACCTTATTGGTAAAAACAGCAGTGTTTAATCAGGATACCCTTGTAAAAATACATTGACATGTCTGAGGAAGTCCATCTAAGGAAAGGACATGAACAAAAAGATAGCAGAACTGTGTTTGGTAAGAAGAGGTACTAAAGATGGTGTTTCTGAGAGAGTAACCTAGCAGGCATTATTGGGTTTGGCACCCTTCTTTGCTGCCCCCTACTCAGACAAAGAAAACAAAGAGACTATTTAGTTTTTTAAAAAAGTGGGACCTCAATAGTTAGGGTGGAAGCAAAAGGCCTACATAAGACAGACAAGGGAAGCTCTAGGAACTATTTAGTTCGTCATTGCCCCCACCCACCAATGACTTTACACAGGGATTTATGCCTCTTTACTTGCAACAATTACTTTTCTTTTTATATAATTGTAATTGTTGGAATAGTAACCAATTGTTTTATATGTCACCTTACATCTTATACCACTATTGCCCCCTAAAAATATTACAGATAATGTTGTTACATAAAATGTGTTGTTTTCATGTGTTGTTTACAAGCAGAATCCTAAATAAAGAGTGATCAGTGGTATGGAAAATGGAGGCTATTACCTATAAGAAATAATTCAGATTATTTATTTGTCCAGGGATTTCACTGTAACAACAATGGAAGCATTCTGTTTAGAAAACTATGGAGCGCTGACTCTAAGGGTACCTCCAGAAGTGGAAACAAGTCTCTAGAAGTATTGAAAATTTCCAGTTCTTTTTTGTTTTGGTTGTACCTGCTCATTCACATGTTACATCCAGTCTCTTTCTTGAAATATGCTGGGTTTCCCCTCCTCCCTGCTTCCTTGTGGCCTTTTTCTTCCCAGTGATCACGTGTGACATCCAGTCTCATACAACATTTCAGATATTGATTTTCACCAATATCCACTGAGATTTTTTTTATTATTATTATTGGTAAATTGTTCTAGTATTATTACCCTTTTTAGTTATTAGGATCATTTTGTTTTAATGCTAGTATTCCTCTTTTCTTTGTTTGATCTCTCTGAATCTGTATCCTGGAAACAATCGAAACAATATTTACTAACTATGTTAGCTAGTTCTAAGAATTTAGAAACACACAAGACACGTACAGATATATTTCATTTTGAAAAATACTGGATTAATTTAAATTGACCCAAGAAATGGGAATGAAGAGGCCTTGATAATGGGAGCAGCCAGAAAATACTTTGGTATGAGGTAGTTGTCATGTGGATCTCCAAAATAAAATCAGAAAGCACAAATCCATAACCAAGGCCTTCAAGTGTTTTAGGTTTTTTTAAAATCCATCTGGTTATAGACTCAGTTACTAATAGTTATTTGTTTCCTTATAAGCACTTATGACATGCTGATTTTGCAGGCTATCTTACTGCTTGTTTGCTTGGCCAGATCAACAGATCTTTCTTGGGTTTAAAATAGCAGGTATCTTGTTTCATTTGGTTTTCTCCCCAGCCTAGTTCAGACAAGACTATTGGAAAAGGCTATCATCTTTATATGCATCATCCGGCAATATAACAAGGAGATATGGTGTTCTATGGTCATAAGCACATTGTGTAAATTGAAAAGCCAAAGGAAATGATTGAAAAGAAAATAAATTGCCTTGAAAGTACTGGTTTACATTTCCTTCACAACAGCCTATTCCTTATTCATTTTATTTTCCTGTTTTGTTCACCACTTTGCAACACAATTGTTTCTTTATTCACGGCCTTTTTATGGCTGCCATAATATCTTTCCCAAACTCTCATTCTTCAAAGTGTTATGGAAAGAAGCAGCAAGAAAATGGAGTTTAACAGTCTGAGACAAGTCCTACTACTGCCTGTGTATAGAATACAAGCTGCTTTGGTCTACTCTGTAGCATTGTTTTGATGCCTTTTTGCAGCTTTGTGATAAAACTTGTGGATGAACATTGGAAGGATCATGGAAGATAGAATGTCCTAGCAGAAGATAATTAAAGAAGCTATCTGGCAGGAGTTAGATGGAAAAAATGAGATGCATGCAGCATATAATATTTTTAAGAAGAGGTTGTTTCAACTAAAAAATGATGTTTATGTTTTGGACAGAATTATGAAATAGCAGCATTTTTTTAAAAAAAAACAATGATAAGAGTAACACATGTATGTATTTTTTAACACATTATTATGTACCATCCTTCATCCAGTTGAACTCATTACTGTGGGAAAACAGAAGTTTCCTTCTCCAAATGGTTAAAAGACATTTTTTGTAGATGTTTTTGCCACATCTCTCTGATTGCCACCTCACTTTCCTCGTGAAGGGGGTATATGAAGGAAGGCCTTGGTAAAAGAATAACAATACAGGCAGGTTGGTGTAGGAAAAGATAAATCTGACAAATGCATAGTCATGTAAGCAGCAGCATTTTGATTTATGCTTGGAGACAGATTGGAAGCAAAAGGAGCTGTAATGTGATTTGACTGTCATAGTTGAAGGTAAGGAGGCCTGACCCTATGACCTGCCTGGCCCTGAGAAGTAGCCTCCTGTTGGGAACAACATCATGAATGGAAATTCTGGATTCTGCTGGTACAATGGGTCTTTCTTCTTTTCTAGTGTGGTTTTTCTGCTTCTGTGGATTAGGGTAACTTCCAGTGTTGCACAGCTATGGTAGACGGAGCTGTGATACAAAGCAGGAATTGAGGAAGTAGATGTGACATTCATATAGCAAATAGATCTAAGCCAGTGTGTAAACCAACCTGAATTCCCTGAACTACTAACAGGGCCATATAATGAATAAGATGACCTAAACAATGAAGTGTGGAATGCTCCTGTTCAGGATCCCAGCTGCTTCATTCCATTCCTGTCCTGATACCCCGCTCTCATTTCCCCGTTTTCAACAGATATTATTCTGTGGCAGCTGCACATACCCAATTGCCATTGGACTGTCTTTGGTTCTTCTCCCTCCTCATTTAAGTGTTTAACCGTCATTGTCAACATTTTGAAATCCATTGTTGTATCTTTTCTATAAGATGTTCCATTCATCCGTCTAGCTGTGTGTTGTTGTTGTTTTTGGTAGCTGAATTCCAAGTCATTCTCATACAGTGCATTGCAGTAATCTAACTGGGAGATTACCAGTGCATGAAATACTGTGGCCAGGTTAATTCTGTCTAGGAAGGGCCGTAACTGGCAGACTATTCAATCCAGCTCCAGACACTCTAAGCCACAAAGAATGCTTGACCTCCAGTGAAATAGATGGGATGTAAGAATATCCAAAAGTTGTGCACCTGCTTCTTCAGGTAAGCAACCCATCTTCGGCAGGATGCTTACCAAGTTCCTGGAGCTCAGAGTGACCAGTCTACAGCGTCTCTGGTTTATAAGTATTTGATGTCAATGTATTGGCCTCATCCAGGCACGAGGCCAATACCTGCTTAGTGTCAACTGACTATGATGTCAAGAAATCAAACTAAATATCATCAGCATATTTATAGCACCCGAGCCCAGAACTATAGATGACTTCAGCCTGCTGTGTTGTTTAGCACCATACAGTTTAAGAGTCATGGGACTGAACAGGACACCTTGACTACTGTCACTCTCTGGAACCAGCACTTTTAGATGGGTGTGGAACCAACATGAACAGAATGTCTCCTACTCCCATATTGGAGAACTAGTTTGGTAACATTTCAGGATCAGTGGTATCAAAAGTAGTGAGAGATCCAGGAAGATTGACTTTCATGTTAAATAGGTTATTAGTTAAGGAAAATAATGCTTTTTCAGTGCCATTCACTGGCCTGAAACGAGACTGAAATAGGTCAAGATAATGTAAAAATATATAAAGTTGTCCAGTCACCAAACACTTAAGCACTTTGACTCTCAGTAATTATTAATAATGGGATGGTAGTTCTCCTGTATCTCTGGATCTTCAGGAGAAAATGCACTACAGCCGTGTTGAAGACATCAGACCCCCGAAAAAGTGAGGCATTAGTCACCTCCGGGGCTTACCCAATCACTCCACCTCTGCTAGATCCCATCAGCCAAGAAAGTTGGGTGTCAAATTTACATGTGGCAGAACAAACTGATTCAAGCACCTTGTCCATGCCATCAGAGCACAAGAACTGAAATTGCCTGTACGAAATCTGACTAGATGACATACTGGACATGTCCCCAGATTCTGTGATAACTATGCTGTCAAGTTCTGAGCAAATACAAGCAATTTTCTCCTCAAATATTCCCAGGAAAATTTGTCACAGCAGGCAATCAAAGGTGCCAGTGCTACTTCTGATCTCAACAGGGCCTTTGCTGCTCAGAATAATTCTGCTAAGCAGCCTGTAGAGGATGATAGTATAGGCGAAGTAAACTTTTTTGCCAGCCCCATCACAACAACAGCAAACCTTACAAATCTTAGATTGTAGTTATTCCATGACCTATGTCACCTGCACCCTAGTTGTCATCCAGCCTGTCTCATTCATCATAGCTCTTCTTGAAGCATTTAAGCAATGGCAGAAGGACTTATCTAAGTTCATATGGCAAGGGAACAAACCAAGAGTTAAATATAAGGTATTGCGAGATGCAAAGGAAAGAGGAGAATTGGATCTACCTGATTTGAAATTGTGTTTTATAGCCTGGTGTTTGGTTTGGCTAAAAGAATGAATGCTGTTGAGAATTAAAAGATTATGAGAACTGGACGGGCATGATTTGAGGTTTGGGTGGTATTCATATTTATGGCACAATAACATTAAGGAGAATGTAGATTTTAATACTCACGTTGAGAATATGGAATAGATTATAAATCCAGGTTGTGCTTGAAAATGCCTTTATGGATCTCAGCTCAAGAAGCAAAGAAAACTTACATTTACCTTAATTATAGGCTCAGTGGTATAGGATTGAGTACTTGGAAGCAATTATATATATTTTCCCTTTCCCATCTCATCATTCCATATGCAGACCAAGTTCTTAACCAAATTACCAGACCTGGCAGCCAGAAAACCCCCACGAACATTCAGGAATGCCTCAGATTCCATAAGTCTTTGGGATGGAACATCTTAATAGGTGGCTGAGAGGGATGCTCTAGAGGGATGCTCTGCTACTGCCAAGCCAAATTTCACAAGGAAATGGTCTGATTAAGAAAACAGGGTTATTCAACACACACACCCCACACACACACACATCATACATCTCTTTGGCCCAGCACAAGGTACAAACCCTCAAAGCTAGTGCTGTGGCAAATAGGTTTCTAAAAGAGATACATGGAATTCTTATGGAAGACATCAAGTCTTCCCCTCTAATTCTTCAGTCTAGGTTGGTGCTACTCTGTAGACCTGGATTAAAAAAAAAACTAGGATAGGTCTATCCCATCCAGCTAATACACTCAGGTCTCAGTAACACACAGCATGTCAGTCACTTCAGCCACTACCAAGTAATGGACAGTAATTGTCATATTATGGACCAGCCTATTTTGGCAGGCCTCTGCCAATGATTTTTTTAAATTATGGGTCTGTAAATTATAAATTGGTTGTGTTTAAGATGAATGCTTTTTTTAACTGATGTTATATTGTTTTAACTGATTGGATATAATTTTAGCTGGTGTTTGTATTTTTCATTGTGTTATGTGTTTATTTGTGCTACTTTATAATATGTTGTTCCCCGCCTCAATCCATAGGGATCACTTACCTCTGACTATTAAAAATAGAGGAAAAGATGATAAATCACTCTTGAGCCTGTCTCACCACTGAAAGAAAACAACTCTTTATCTCCCTGAATACTGGGAGATCAAAGCTCAGCTGAATTGATTTTAATCATTCTCTCTCTCTCTTGTTTTCTATCCCTGTTGTTTTAGATACCCCTGCAGAAGAGGAACCTTCTCCTTGTGCACCTGCGTTTGCACATGGGCGACAGTGTCAGAATGGCACTGATTGCAGACCAGGATGGGAGGGGCCAAAACATGGCATCACCAACTTTGACAACTTTGCCTTTGCCATGTTAACTGTGTTTCAGTGCATCACCATGGAGGGCTGGACAGATGTATTGTACTGGGTATGTATGCAAAATAAATCAGTGGTAATACGGGTGCCATACTATTTGATCATGCTTGAAACATGTGGCTGACATTTCCATGTTGCTGTGCTGTTCACTGACTGCCGTGCAAATAGCCTGATTACTATAATAATTGCTCAAGTTAGTGTAGTACATTAACAAGACTAAATAACAGCCTTTCACTTGTATGTGCTTTCTTTACAGTATTAGGGTTCTTTCCATATTTGTTTATTGAGTATGATATTATAGATGAACTGAAGTATATTTAAGATTTGCACTATGATTTTATCAATCAGTTTATCAAGTGGGGATGGTGTTCTTCTTGCATGTCAAATATTCCATACAACTCCCAATTAACAGTGTAATTTTTTAATAACCAAAGAATCACATTTTCTTGAATCAGTTTTTACCAGAAGCACTAGTCACTTGTTGATGAAGGTATCAGAATCCTTGAGTTTGTTCCAACACAGAAGGGTAAAATTTAGTATGACACAGACACTCTGATTGCATTTTAAAACTTTCAAACTTGCTATTTTCAATTCCGTCCTTCAGAAGTACATCATGAAGTCTTTCTCAAAGCGATGACCGGTGTATCACCACCATACAAGCAATTTATTTATGTCTGCAGAATTTTTGTCCTCACTTGCTTCCCCATTTACTTCATGGTGAAGCTCTGCACATGAATCATCATGTGATTTTCAAGTTTATTACTCCATTAAAGTAAAAGAGGAATAGACTACCTCAGAAAGTATGGAGTATCCTTCTTAGGAGGTTTTTAAACATAAGTTCAATTGCCATCTCTCAAGAATGTTTTAGCTGTGGATTCCCACATGGCAGAGGGTTGACTAGGTGGCCCTTGTAGTCGCTTCCAGTTCTGTAATTAAATGATTCTATGTAGGCAAGGGAGCTCCATGTATGATATGGAGCCCTGTGGACAGAAGAAAGTACTATATTGGAAAGCAGGCTGAAAGTTTTGTTTGAATTCATTCTCACCTCTGTGTGGGAACAGCACAATAATACAAAGGTTTCTGAATCAGTGTATGAAGCATGTAAGGGACAGAACTGTGTCTCTTATTGAACCACAATGAATACAGAGAGAAACAGGCAAAACAGTAAGGCTGACATAATTTTTACCAAGCATACTACTCAGAGCAGCAAATTAAAATAAATCAAAATTAAAAATTAATGTTGCTTTTCTATTTCATCCTTCCTGTTTTCTATGACTTAACATGAAGTACAATTTAGAAGTAACAATCATAGCCAGAACAAATTGTGGTTAAGTAATTGACATGATATTAAAGGCTTAATTCTAGCCACTACAACCTGACCCAAACAAAAATGGTATTCAAACTTCTCCTCTGCTCCTCTTCCACTATCAGGACTTTGAATGGCTTCCAAAGAAAGAGAGTTCCACTTTTCAGAATTTATATGACTCCAGAGAGCATGCAATTAGAGGCATGCTACTCATTTGGTGCCCTATCCAAAGGTATTGCTGTCTTAACTTTGGCTTGTTAAATGATGGTACGTTTGGGTTGGCCCTGTTGTTGAGAGGACAGTAACAGCCCAGGGGAACCAGGGAGCAAGGCTGTAGATCTGATGTAGCAGGTTTAGAAGTGTTGACCTGTAAAACTCCCTTCCATCTGCCAACATCTTCGAAATTGCACTCTTGAGCTTCCATAAAAAGCTTGAAAATGGAGCGCACAGTTGCCCTGGAAACTCCTGTCATGAAATTGAATTGGGGGAAGAAACCAGGCAACAGATATAATTTACTTTGCTGACAGCCTTGACATGTTTTGTGAGCTGTTCTCATCCCTCTGCAGCCTGTTGAAGCCCATTGAGGAAGATGTGATGAGAAACACAGTGATATGCCACAAAGTTGCAAAAATGTTAGAAGGAAAACCATCACCCCACAATTTTCACCAGCTGTGTTTGTGCTTTCTCACCCTTTATTTTTAAGAGTACACAAGCTTGAATTAGCATGGCCTTTTCCACACAAGGAATAATCTGTTTTGCAGAATGGACTTCTCTGCATGCTTCCTGTACAAGTTTTTTTTCTGAGAAAGAACTGATGCTTTGTTTTAGATTGGTTTTCTTAAAAGAGGAAAAAGATAATGACAGAAGATTTTGGGAGGGCTGTAAAATATAACAAAAACTAAATTGAGTGAAAGAGAAAAGAGGCAGTAATCTCTAATAAATTCCAAGTATCTGACTGCCAAAAAAAGATATCACATCTTGGGAGGGGGTATATTTTGTGCCAGTGAGAAGCCATAATGCCAAGATAGTTGCTGCCACTTCCAGACTGTATTAAAAATCTGTTGTTCATTTATATATGCTACTTCATTGTAATTTATTCAAATTTCTAAATATTAATTGAGTTTAAGCTTTTTAAAATTGGTCAAGATCAAATCTGGACAATTTAATATTAGCCATTCTACCAAGCTTTTCATTTAGAGATACCTTTTATTACATGATCTAAGAGAGAGGAGTAGAAATGGATTGGTTATTGGTGATCCCAACAGTTAAGATCCTATTCTTGAAATGAATGGGAAAGGCACAGGCTTCTCACAGCCATATTAAGGTCATGCAAACTGTATTATGTAGAAGACTTGAGGATGTATAGTTTGTATTTGCCCTACACGTCAGTATTACAACCAGATTTTCATCCAGTTTGGAGCTCTCTGTCCAGTGTCCTGCTCAGGAAGGATGCTTTTAACATTTCTGCTTTTCTCCTTGCCTTTCGATACCATTCTTCATTATTTTGCTCTTTTTCAGTTCTTTTCTTAATTGATACTCTCCAAGATCCCTTCCTCAAACAGTTGTTTCAAACAAAAATTTAAGAACAGTGGTAGTCCTTTAAATAAGTGTTCACATAAAATGGCTCGAGGAGAAGCTATCACTCACTGGCAGACGAAAGAGTCATAGCTTTTTCCTTGTAGAAAATTGCATGTTAACTTCCCAGCATCTCTTGCTACAAGGTTCATTTAGCAAGACGTGGGAGATTTCTAAAGATTCACCATCTGAGACTCTGGTGAGATACTGCTGGATCAACAGTGTTGGTTTATATGCACCAGTGCTGAAATTTTTCATATTTTTATAGAATTATTGTGTGTGATTGATTGTCAGCATTTTTGCTTAGAAAGTTCAAATGCTGAAGTTTATAAATGAAGAGAGACATTACTAATGTCATTGCTAATGTTATACATGGAATGGAACAAAAGTGTTTTGCTTATCCCAGCCACGTAAATTTCTAAGTTCAGATTGAGGAAATTAGTACTGCTCTACCATATAGAGCAATCTGTCTGTAACAGAGATAGAAAAGTTAGTGGGGAAAGGAGGTTAATGAATTTGGTTGATCATTAATAAACTTTTTTAGAAAATCTAATTCAGTTCCATTTATGTTGAAAGGCATTTTACTGTTTTATGATAAATTACCATATAAAATTTAAGGTGCCTACTCTAAAATCTTTTCTAGTCTGAAGCTGAAAAATCCCACCCGTTATATTACTTTCTTGCCCCCCTCCCTGTGGGGGGGAAGGTTCAAAGAATAAAAAAGTTGCATAGATCTTTGAAAACGCCATTTTTCATCCAGCAAAAAAAATCTGTTGTTTTTCCCTTCTCCTTCCCTATAATCATATCTCCCTATCTTCTACATTTCTGATATTATCCAGATTTGATGGATGAAATGTCTAGTGTCAATGAAACATTTGTTGTTGTGTGCCTTCAAATTGTTTCAGACTTATGATGACCTAAGGCAACCCTATCATGGAGTTTTCTTGGCAAGATTTGTTCAGCGGGGAGGGGGCATGCCTTTGCCTTCTTCTGAAGTTGAGAGAGTATAACTTGCCCAGGGTTACCTAGTGAATTTCCATGGCTAAGCCAGGCTTCAAACCCTGGTCTCCAAAGTTCTAGTCCAACACTCAAATCACCACACCATTCTGGTTGTCTAAAGTGAAACATATCCTTCATTGTTTTTAGGAATAGTAATTGTGCTTCATGACTAAATAGTGGACTCATCATTCCTCTGTGATTTGAACTATGAATCCATCCCAGAGGCAAGAGCTCTGAATGCAGAAAATTATAGCTTCGTAATGCTTTTGTGCTGAGCTGCAACTCAGGCTGTAGCCAACGGACTATGTGGCCTTTACACCACTTATGGCCCTGAATTCTATTTTGATGACTCTCCCACCTCCTCAAGGTTCCCATAAATCCCCAGGAAGAAACAGAAGCATTGTCAAATTTTGATGATGCAATTTACCTTTGCCAAAATTTGGTGGAACTGTCTGGAGTCTTAATTATGGGAGAAGGAGGCTAAGATAAGGAGACAGTGTAAGACCGTGTTAGATAGAAGAGTACCACAGTAAAGATGTAGAAACTCCCCAACAAAGAAGCACTAAAGTGGGCTTGTCTCTGCCAATGAACTCTAACAAACTCTGTTTTATTTGAGAGGTGCAGAGTGGAGAGGAAGATTAATCGTGTAGAGAATCACCTTTCTCCTTCAGGTAAACTAAGTTAGGCTTTTCTTGCCACCTGCAGATAAAAACAAGCAGTCAGTCAAGACTGCTTCAGTAATTGATGGAAATTACGAAAGAGAAATACGCAAGAATAAAAGAATAAAATACAAAACTATTCAGAAGGGTTTGGGTTTTTTGTTTTTGTTTTGTTTTTGTGCTATTTTCAAAGCAAAAGGAAGAACAAGGTAGGGCCACTGCATAGAGAATATGGTGAAATGTTAACAGGGGATACATAGAAGGACAATACTGTTCAATAGTGCTCTAATAAATAAAGAAAGAAAGAACAAATGTTGCAGTAAGGGGACTGCAGCCCAGAACAAGTAAAGAGATAGTAAAAGTTCCTCTAAATGAAAAAAGCTACTCTAAATGAATTCAAGTCTGCAGGGCCAGATGAACTGCATCCAAAAGTACTAAAGGAATTTACAGATCTGATCCAATCTTTATTGTGCAGTCACCGACCATTAAAACATAAGCTATCCATCATACAAAACATGATAGAAAAGCTAAACAATATAAAACAGACAGAGATCGTATCAATTCAAGAATTATTTTTTAAAAATTAAAGCATAATAGGCTTAGTATCATTGAGACAAACCCCAAGTATTACATATGTGTGAATCATATTGTTATGAATCTTAGCAGCAGAGAAAAGAAACTTTGCAACAATTTCTGTTACACATATTTTAGTAACAGACAACAGATAAACCAATTACCATATAGATAGTCTTCCAAAATTTTTATTTAAGAGAGGTATAATTAATCTTAATCTCTCTTTCTGTAAAAATTGCAAAAGAAAAATACATGCATGATCGAATAGAAGAATTTCTAGGCTACATCAACAAGAGTATAGTGTCCTGATAAAGAAGGATATTGACAAGACAGGTTGTATCCAGAGAAGGGTGACCAAGGCGATAAAAGTTCTGAAAACCCAACATTATGAAGAACAACTCTGAGAGCTGGATATGTTAAGTTTAGAGAAGAGAAGCCTGGGAAGTGACATGATAGCCATCTTTAAATATGTGAAAGAATATCACGTAGAAGAGGGAGTAAGCTTATTTTCTGCTAGTCCAGAGACTTTAATAGGAATGAATGGATTCAAATTGCAAGAAAAGAGAGCCCACTTTTGATATCAGGAAGAACTTATTTGCTGTAAGAACTATTTGACAGTGTAAAGGACTGCCTCAGAGATTGATTGAGTCTCCTTCTTTGGAGATCTTTAAAGAAAGGTTGGATAGGTATCTTTCAAGAGTGTTTTAGCTGTGCATTTCTGCGTGGCTTGGACTAGATGGCTTCTGTAGCCCTTTCCAGCTATAAGATTCTAGGATTCTATGGCCATTTCCACATTAGACTGTTACAGTGCTATTATTCCACTTTCAACATCCTATGGAATCCTGCAGTTTAGGGAGGGGCATTTAGAATTCTCAGTTTGAGAGTTGTTTGGCTTCAGTAAACTACAAAGCCCAGAATTCCACAAGATGTTGAAAGTGGAATAATAGCACTGTAACAGTGTAGTGCAGAAATGGCAGGGAGAAATTAAAACAGGGAGAAATTCTCAGCACTTTGCTGCAAAAGACAAAGTCTCCTCAATAGGAGGGAGAAAGGCATTGTCATCTTTCTCTTTCCTTTTCTCCATCTTGAGTAAGCCAAAACTTTCTGTACCTTTGCCAGGAAAGCCCTTCTGTCTTTATCTTCATCCTCCCCATTGATCAGATGTGTTTCAAATTTAAAAAAAAATGTTTCTAAAGGATTAAAACAAAAAATGGACAGAGAGGCAATAACCTAGCTGAATAGGAAATATGAGGGCCATTAATTTTAAAAAGCTCCCAGAGAAATTTTTAAAATTCGGTAGAGTATGTGGTGGAGGATATGGTCCTCCAAGATCCAGCAGAGAACTATTGTGGCTCCTCATACTCAGCAGTTTCCACCCCTGCTATTGCTATCAATAACCATTAACATGCAGTTCCTCTAAAGTGTTGCTGGTTCAGTCCCAGAAAACATTGCTGATCAGTATCCGCTCCCTGACACCAAGAGTGCAACACGTTGTGATGATGATATAGGAATTAACTGGAATAAGACACAACATACCTCCAGGAATACTACACAAACTACTCTCCAGCGTCTTTAGGGTTAGGGTATTTTCTGAATCAGTTTGTAATATGTGAGTGCAGAATGTGTCTTTATTCCAAGAAGGGCTTGGAAGCATTTTGTAAAAAATTTTGTTCAGATCAATGTATTGCTTTTTAAATTGAATGCTGTAAGGTCCTTGTGAAAGCTTAATTCTAATAGATACTCCAGTGATTTTTATACTGCAGCTTGAGACACAATTGGTGAAAACATGATTATGAAAGAGGACAAACAATTCATATTTTATATGACTACTTCGTCTGATCTTTACATTCAAACACTTATATTAATGTAAATCAACACTATATGTATTTTGGTACTGTTACACAGAGACACAGGCATATACGTATAAACTCCCAAACACACACTTCTTTTAATGTTGGGAAATGGAAAATTCTACATATGGAGATGTGAAGCAACATTGTAAACCTGTCAGTAAATCTCTGTCTTGTTCACCAGCCTTGTAAGTGTAAATACAAAATAAACAGAACCAGAAGGTCCCTGGATTTTGAATTAATGTCACCTAGTTACGTTTGAAGATATTTTAATGCTTACATGCAATATTTTACCTTTTTTGGGATGAATTTCCAATGTCTTCAAAGGCTGAAAAGATTTTTAAATAACTAAGGTTACAGACAGCAGAGACAGACACATGGTAATGCTGTAAAGCTGGCAATAAAAGAATAATCAACCCTCCTATGTAAATAGTCTTTGATCCTTGTGGATTTTTTTTAAAAAAAATCCATTTAAAGAGAGAAGTAATATTTTGGGTTTCTGGATTTTTTTAATCTTTTACTGCTGGCCAGGGTGACCTCCAAGGTGAATACAGTGTAATCAAAGACATTTGAAGGTCCCTTCAGGAATTTCTACAAGGTCACACAAAATTAAGACTGAAATAAAATAAGTTCGCTTAGTTCTTATTATTACTATTATGAATTATTATTATTAATAATAATAATGTATTTACATTTTGAGAAATGGAAAATTAATAATAATGATGATGATGATGATGTTTATTCATAACTAAATTGACTAATGTATTTGTAACTAAGTTGACTAGGCCAGGGAGCTAACATTTAAAAAAATACTGATGATGGTTTATGAGATTGCAAGTGCTGGCACAGCTCTAATTAGCACAAATGTTATGTATCACAAACTAGGAAGGTTGTATGAAAAGGCTACCAAATGTGAAGAATAAAGACAACTACTGAGCCTGCTAAGTGTGAGGGAAAGCCATAGGCTGAGCTGTTGGAAGTGGAGGCTCTGTGTCTCAAGAGTAGCTTGGTGGAAATAGGGCTGAAAAAGTTGAGTTCAGTGCCTTGTGTTGGAGATGTCTTACTTCATATCCATAGATTAAATGTAATGCATAGAATAAATGCAAAATGAGCAACAAGCAATGGACCACATATGTAAACTGTAGGAAGTGAAATGTTTTGTATTTTGATTGACTTTAAGAATTAATATAAACACAATGAACATATATTATATCAATCAAAAGCATTTGCTGCCCTGTAGTAAGCCAATGTTATATTTACTAAACTTCATTTGTCTTCAGGTAACTTAACCTTAAGTGTTATTGTTAAGGGCATTGCATCTTTCCAGTCTCCATAATCACCATGAACGGTGCATGCAGGTATACCTAACAGTAACCAAACTTGCTTTTGGATTATATAAAGTATAAACTTAAAGATAATTCAATTTTTTTTTCTAAGTTATTCTCTTGTGGTGGCAGGGAGGTTTTTTCTCATCAACCTTTTTGACTCTTCCATTCTAAACCCAGTGGAAATGGATTGATGGACAATGAATAGTAAACACTCATATATAAAAAGTATATGATTGATACATCCTATTTCCCCTGTATCAACCATAAAGTTCTTGCCAATGTGTGCAGAGCATTATGGACATGGTCCTACCAATGTCAGATATATTAAGACAGTGGTGATTTCAGCTGTTACTATCATATTCTGCTCCTTTCACAGAGGTAGTGAGTTTGCTCCTGAGTCACAAGGCTTATTGTCATCCTTAACTGTGAATGAAACTAGCATATTGTAAAAATATATGCTCTGCTGACATTTAAGTTACAAGCCTATTTCATTCAAACATCAGTACATTATATGCCATTGAAGTTTTGACCTGCTGGCATTTAATTTCTTAAATTTCTTAAATTAAATTTCTTTAAATGCACATTTAATTTCTTTCTCTCCTCTCAAGAAATGTGATCATAAAATCCACAAATCACCTTTATGAAAATGCACAGTATTTCATGTTTTTACACAGTGGTTGACTGAAAATACAATATGTTAAGCCAAAAAAAAAAGGACCCAAAATAATGAAAGCAGATATAGCCTGGAGAATGAGAACATATAACTCAATCCAAAAGAGGTGTGTATGTATAGTGTAGTGGCTGTAAATCAGTTACCAAATGTACCAATTGTATTTGGGAATTTTCTTTTGATGAGGATGCTGAGGATTTTCTATTAGATATCCCTATAATATATTCAAAAATCCTTACCCTCTGCTCCGGAAATACAATTCCAGGTATTATAGGGGAGATGGAGTGATTGTTCTGTAATACTATGGATATATGTACTGGGTTTAAAAGCTCTGCAGAAAGGCTTTGTGTTATGACAGATTTCATATTTTTAGTTTAGTTTTAGTTTATAGGATAATTTCCAACAGGAAGCTGTGCTTGCAATGCACAAAGGCAAAGATGTGTTGATACCACCCCCACCCCAATTACATTGTGTTAATACAAGCATCTGAATTACTAGGGTAAAGAAGCAACAAGAAGATGCTAAGGACAAGATTGTTGGGAGGGAAAGCTTCAGGCTAACTCAAGGTAGATGCATGGGAGAAAAGGTAAGCAATAGCACTAACAGCAGGAAAGAAGCAAAAACTGATAACTTCCTCCTGGAAAGGCATTCTGCACACAGTTACAAGATTGTGGAGGGAGGAGTCTCTAAAGGACATCAAAGTAGACTTTTTTGTGTACTTCACAAATCAATATGAAAACTTCCCTTCCAGTATCAAAGATTTAATGGTAGTGGTAAATTTATGTCTCAGCTGCACCACTTCAGAATTGCAGATGAGAGCCTCATAGCTCAGTGTTTTCATTAAATTTAAAAGAACAAGCAGAAGAACTGCTAAAACAAACAGAATAAAGCTAGCATAGCCTAACATTCTTCTTGACATCCTAGCTGGCTACGCAGATGGATCTGTATTTTGTATGGAGGGGCATTCTGTCATATGACGTGATTCTAGTAGTCTAAAATGATCCAACCCAGACAGATGTTTAATGTGGCTCAATGAAATGGAGTACCAGAGTCATTACAATCAATTCTAATCCAGATTACCACATTTATCTGTTCTGCCAAATCAGATCTTTTGCATGCAATTCACTTTTTGTCATAATACTTGGACCTTTTTATTTGTACTTAGAAATGCTTCCATCCCTGCCAAAGACCCTAGCAAAGCATTATGAGCATCTGCCTAGACTGACGTAGATGAAAGACCATCAGCTCAAGAGCACTGGCTCTTACTTTTATGGTTTGAAGCCAGGTAAAATACTGCAAACCAAAAGGGACTAGACACTTTTAGTACTGGAAGCTCAGTGAAGTATTCTACTTCTGTTGAATATTATTAGCTTGCACTGAGGTCTTGGTTTTAATACAGGGAAAGATATATGAAACCTACCTTTGTCCTAGATATTCTTGCTTGGGAGAAATCTGCATAAAATCAAATAAACATCCATAAGCACATCCAGATGTGAATGCTACCCACTGCTTTCGGTGTGAAACTCTTTTGGATGAGCATCTCCTTTCTTAAACTACACTTTTCTTTGCAGCTCCTGTACTACAAAGATATATATCAGATCACTAATTAATTTGGAGAAAGTTAGATTAGCGATCCTAATAAACCAGATTTTTAGTTTCTGTTCAAATGCCAGTGCATTTTTATCAATATTTTTTGAAAATGAAAGGGTACAATATAAGTATTATTAAGTACAGGTTGGTACCATTCATCACTTATCCCCAGAGTTTAACCAGGTGAACAATACAGTGATCCAGTTAGACACTGGATTAGTCATGCCACAAATTATATGATCTCACTGTCCATGCAACAGAAAACAAGAAAGAAGCTAAATCACAAAGGGGTAGGCCAACTGTCAGCTGTTTCTGAAACAGACAGGAGATCTCAAAGTGAGGGAAGCTGTTTATGATGTATTTATTTAATTTATATTCTACTCTTCTTCCACTGGCTTGCATAAGGTTCCCAATTGTATCCCGTCCTGACCCAGACATGTTTAGTTACAGCATTGAGGCAGCATGTTCTGGGGCTTAAACAATTGCTTGTCTAGTGCTTTGCTTCAGCAGAGGTGAGCCAAAATGCATTTTGCCTGAAGACCAGGCCCCACCTCTGAGCTCTAAGGAGCAGAGTATACTTCCATTGTGAGGTCACAGAAAGCAGTACTAACCTAAAAAAAGCACTGACCAGTTTATTACTATTGAGAGTGGGAGTGAAAACTTTTTCCAAAGATTGAATTAATCCCCAGAGGCAAGTGAAATCTTCCAGATTTTTGATTGGTGTATCTTTAAGATGAGGTGGCCAAGCTTTTTGTTATTATTTATTCTCCAATTAGAGTTTAGATGATGCTGAAGTATATTCTTCTTTTGGGAGAGGGCAATGGCTGATCCCAGTCCTCAGCTACACTATATAGAATGTCATTCCCTATTCACTTGAATGTCCTTTAATTTGTATCACAGCCTCCAAAGTAATTGCGATCCTCTCCTTTACAATTGCAGGACATGAATGGATCCACAAATGGGTGCATGCCCGTGTGTGTATGTGTAAGACATACACACCCCAGTTATAATACGAAGGTAGAGATAGTTGGAGTGAGGAAAAGGAATTGTCTGTAGAAATGTACCCTTAAAGAGAAAGTGCTGAGACAACTACCTGCTTTTATTTCATCTGGCAAAATGCTAGATATTTACTGTAGTTCTGAAGATCTGACCATTTCACAAGCATCAGACTGGAGCCTAAGCACCCCTCTAGGGTGTTCCATTGTTCAAGAATTTTGACAGCAGCTGATCAGGAACAAATATTAATCCATGGGTCAATTACAGGATTCTTAAAATGGCTGCTTGCAATTGAGTGAGGCTTTTGCTGTCTTGGTTTCTTGCAGTTTGGGAATGGAAGTTGCTTTATTGACTGTAAAGATAGCTGCCTTCCAGCTCTACTGCTGTACCTGGCAGAAAGACAGGGGCTCTTTGGTTAGGTTACCACTTGCTTTTTATTTGTTGACTTCATGGAGGAGTCTGTACCTGGGTTTTGCGACCCAAATAAAGAGGATTGCATAAGATATGACTTTAGTTATTTGTTTGCTGGATGTATCTATTACTTTCATGTGAATTCTAACAGAGTATTTCACTGACAGCAATCTTCTGCTTTAATGGGTGCCATTTAATTGCACTGAGTTGCTCATTATTCTTGCATTCATTACTGTCATCCTGCAAAGGTCAACCACCTCACTGTGAAAGAAATAAAGAATGGACTAAACAATTTAAACCTGAACAAGTTTAACAATAGGAGCTTTCTACCTAGAAATCAATTTATTTTTAATTTTTAATTTTTGCACTTCCGGCTCTGGCCACCTTGTGCGTGCAGCTTCAGTACACCAAAGATGGGGACAGCAATGCCCTCAGCCTAAGAACTGTCCTGGTGGTACAGGGAGTCAAAAGCTGGATTCTACTTCCTCTAGCCATGGTTTGAGTTCCACAGAATCTGTACCATATTAGACCACATGTTTTGGCTCACCTCCATTTGAAAGTTTGAAATTCATATGTTTGCCATTATTGACAACATTCAGATTTACCTAATAAACCTCTTCAGTTCTACGTAATGTGAATGATCTCATAATGGAACTGCAGAGGTATTGGATGAACATAATTTTCCAGTGCATTTAGTGCAGCTCATAAATTAGAAAGTCCCAAGAGGCTTGATTTCCTCTACAGCTGTTAGGTGCCAGTAGTTTTCTACTAGGAACTGTCACAAGTGTTTTAATGAGAGTTTGCATGTGTTTCAAAATTAACAATGCAAAAAAAATCCTGGCAGATTTCAGGGTCCAGCACTTGACTATGTTTACAGTCACTCAGTGCAAGTTTTTCACCTATGTAGGATAATTAGGAAACGCCAGACATCATCAGACAAACAAGTGTGGCAAAGACAGCCTTCAGTTGCTGTTGGACAAACACGTTTGGCTGCTCCATGTGCTTTGATGAATTGCCAAGAAAAATATTTTGTACTAAACATAGATCCAAGGTTCTCTGTTTTGATAAAGTAATGTTGCACTGGTAAACTGATGAGACTTTGCAGACAAATCCTCTTTACAAGAAAACAGCAATACTTCATGGCCTGTAGCTTCTCACTGAGGTCATATCTATAAAATCACTACTGCAGTTCTAAATTGTTTCTGCTTTCATTTTTCAATATTGCACACCCACCTCGAAATACAGTCAAGATAGGTGTGATGGGTTACACTAGGGCAGCTTTACTGAACTATTTCAAGTCCTCTAAACTGCACTGAGGCCCATGTAATTCAGCTGAGCCCAGGGTTGTCTCCTAGAACTGCCCCCTCAACAAGGTTGAGCAAGGGAGCCCCAGGGCCATTCTGTATCTCAAAAAATTGACAGCAGTAGGCTGCCAAGCAGTGCCCAACATTGCAAAACCCAGTGTCTCTTTTTCCAAGAGGAGAGCAAATCCCTATCCACCCACACGGCCATGAAACGCATTGAAGAAGCAAGGCGGAGATTCTGCCCTGTATCCCATAATTGCCCACTTCCTGTCCTGCAGCACACTAAAAACATTATTAGTATCTGTAAAAATATAGATATGTAAGGTCAGTATTGTTGGCACAATATAAGAATTAAACTGCTCCAAACAGTTATTTCTATGCAGAAACAGAAGAGATTTTCCATTTGCTGCTTGCATGGCATTTGCTCTGATTCAGTTTCTGTAGCCTGATAATTATACAGAGAGGGAATCTGCCTGTAGGAGAAAATCCTATTTCCTTTGTTTTCCCGTCTACAGCTACTTTTCATAGTTTCATACAAGTCCCAAAGTAAATGGCCAAATCCTCCCACATAATCTAGCCTGTACACTGTGAGCAAGCTTTCACCATTGTCATCATCCTTATCTTTATCTGTACTTCACCTTTTCCCCAAAACAGGGCTGAACACAGCTCACAAACTAAAATATGTACAATATAGCTAAGACAAACAAAAGCACAACATTAAAATGGAATCACATTATTAACAATAAGTAAAATAATTTAAAACATACATCTAAAAATAATGAAAAGCTGTTAAAAACTATAATTAATATGATACAGAGCTCTCTTAAAAGCTTTTTCTTTTAGATCCTACCATTCTAAAAGCCTGTCGGACTAAACAAAAAAAAAAGTCTGCCTTCCAATGGAAGAACAGCAAGGAGGAAGCCATACTGGCCTCCATGGGAAAGGAATTCTGGACCCTAGGGACAGCCACCTCTCTAGCATCCCTGCCAGCTGTGTCTACTCTATTGCAGCACCAAGAAACTACCCATACTAGGAGATCCATTTGTTTACTGTTTTGCCTTGACCATTGGTTGAATTTGTGCCCTTCTCTGATACGCTTGATCTGCTGGTGCTTTTTTTCTCTGTTTTAAATTGTTTTCATATGTCTACATATTAAAATGAATGATGTTACCTGAAGTGAACACTCAGAGGTGCAAAAGTAGGATAAAAGTTGTAATAATAAATAAAAATAGAGGAAATTTAAGAGTGACTAGTGGATATATTTTCATACTCTTTTCTAGTATTTTTTTTCCCCTGGAATTGGTAGCATTTGCTTGAGGGAGAGCAATCCTAACTGAAGCTGGGGAAGAAGATAGTAGTGTTATTGAGGGCAGAAGACAGCAGCAGGTGGTGTGGTGGGCATAACCAGTGATAGCGTTTCCTCAGTGTCAGAAATGCGTGGAGGGGATCTTTATGCTAGTTCCACAGCGGACATGACTGATAGGCCCAATCAAATACATATACAGATGACTTCTCCTTTCCTCTGCCTGTGTTCTACCCTACCTGTCCATTGAGTGCCTGGTCAGGGTTTTTTGTGAACTTCACCAACAATTTTCTGCTCAGTCTCTGTGTTGGAAGCCTCCAAGAAGTGCCCACTTTCCAATGAGAACGGCTGAGTGAAAAGCACAAATGTGCCACAGTAATCTATACCCAAACATAAATATTGGGGATGGAGTTCAGACTGTGCTCTGTGGCAGTGCTACTTAAAGTGGAGATCTCTGGAAAGATGTCAGTCCACAAGCTATTGGCTGCTGGATGACAATGACTTTCCAGGAAAGAGGGAAACAGTTGTAGTCAATGGACATAAATATAGTGCTAGTCCCTGGCACGCTTGTAAAAAAAATCTCCCAATCCCTCACATCAGATACTTTGAGAATCACTGATCTAAAGCATTCCACAGAATCCATGCAATGTTCTTCTTAAATTATCACAGTCCTATGCTTCCTCCATGTCATCCTGTTCACTGAGATTTTGTGATCTATTACAGTGGTAGAGCTTCCCCCTCCTTTTTATTTCTTTCAATCAGCATAGTACTATTGCTTAGGATTAGAAGAGATTCATATCTTAAGAGTAATTTCATTCAAGTTTTTGTGTTTTCCAGTGTGAAGTTCATTTAGACCAGTTTGTTCCTTAGTGAATTGTGGATTAGCCTTTTTTCTTTCACTCTAGAACATTTTCCTGCACGTCTTCAAAATGCACACTTATTTTAAAAAGTACATATCTGTGAAATGCAAAATGAATTTATTTCTCATCCATTCCTAGTTTGCAGATTTTTTTAAATGTGGTTGTTGACAAAGGCGGGGGAAAGGAGCAATATACATAAGATCAGTAGCAGGAACAATACCATCCTGCTTTTCTCATTGCCTACCTGCCCATCCTTCCACCATTATTGTCAGTGTCTTTCCCAATATCTGTGCTATAGCTTTCAGCTAAATCCCTTGTCAGTTTTCAAAGAAGTAGCCATGTTATTCTCTTGAAGCATAAAAAGGAGGAAGGAAGGGGGAGAGGAGAATGTGGCAGCACCTTTAAGAATAACTGGTTTTTATTTTCACATGAGTTTTTTGGATATAAACCCACTTCTTTGGATGCAGTATTGAATGGTATTACAGCTTCAGATGTAAAGCATATTTATACCGTTGTGGGAGTGGAACAGAATGTACTAGGACCCAAAAAGATGCAAATCATGACCTTTGCCCTACCTTTTCAACAGGCTGTGTAAGGTCATACAGGTCTTTAAGATTTTTACAGTGGTCATTCATGTTGATGTGGGAAAACAAATTTATTGCTTTCACACATCAACATGAACTGGCCACTGTAAAGATCTCAAAGACCTATATCATCTTACACAGCCCTTGTTCTTGCCTAGAACTGGCATGATACATAGAATTTTTGCAAGAGGGAAGAGCTTGGGACTTTCCATAAGCTCAATTTAATTCCAATTTCAATTATAAATTGAAATATTACATTCTACTTCAGCATTTGACCTGAAATCAGAATAGAGCCTTGGAATCAGTTTTTGAGTCACCATGACATACATTCAGTTGATTCAGCGGGTCTACTCTAGTTAAGGTTACCAACAGGATTTAGGTTTTAGAGTGCACTTCGTGAACAATGATGGGAAACATGTAGTCTGCAGATGTTGTTGGAGTGCAACTCTGAGCTGCCCAAGCTAGCGCTGGTAATTATGAGGAATGCTGGGAGGAATTTTGCCATTCAGAACCATATGGAAAGCTGCATGAGTCCCATTCCCTGCTTTTGAAGAAAAATCTGCACTTTTATTATATTGCTAAGGAAGTGTATGAAAGCATTCTTTGTTTGGCACAATAGGAAATGTCCTTGTGGTACAAAAGTTTCAAGGATAATATGCAATGCAAAATAATGATAATAATCTTCCCTCCTTTTTCTATTTGGTACCTGAGTCACTCTACCTTTCCATGGAGTGTCTGTTCCTAACAGCCTTGGATAATGCAGATTTTGCTTTTGCATCTGCTACTTTCAAATTCTGTGGTGGTAGTTGAATTTGCAGGCCCAAACACTTCTGTTGATGCTTTGATTGGTCCAACCTCATTTCTCATTATCCTTTATGAAACAATGCCAAACCTGGATATTTTTGCACCTAGAATGAATAGTGCAGTGACATAGAATCATAGAAATGTAGAGTTGGAAGAGACCACACGGGCCATCCAGTCCAACCCCCTGCCATGCAGGAACACCTTCAAAGCACTCCCAACAGATGGCCATCTAGCCTTTGCTTGAAAACATCTTTTTCTCTACTCATTTTTTAAAAGATGAGAGAGAACAAGTGAAGTTTAGAACAAATGATCCTTTGGGAAGTGCATCCTGGAGCCATTGCTTCTTGTTATTTCTTGGTAATGGTATACCCAGTGAGAAGGAAATCCATAAATGAAAATCAAGAGCATTGCTATCTACGGAGTGTTACCTTCCCCAGTATGAATTCCTGGGAATAAGAAAATTGGTTTCTGGGATCAAACCAAAGCAGGATAATAATAACATAGGTTTGTTGCCTAATCACACAAGAAATCATGCTACACACTTGTGGATAAATATTGACATAAACTACATTTGATGAAATGTTTCAATCATTATCTGCAAGTTTTTATCATGTTCCCTTCTAATCAGGAGGGAATAAATGTGAGCTAATTAATGTTGCAATATAGATCATATTCTCTTAATCCAGGTCTGTAGAGTAAAGCTCTGATGAACTAAATTTCAGCTGCCTCCACAGGAGAGTGATGTTTTATTTATTTAGATTATTTATGTCATTATATATATAAATATATAAATTTCATTTTATGTGTGTGTGTGTGTGTGTATGTATATATGAGTATATGGAAAAGAGGGGGAAACCTATTTCAGTTACAAAAATATATTAACAACACATTTTTGAACAATTAATTCAACTCATTTTTTTAAACAAAGAAAAGATTTCTCCTATTTTTCTTATTTCCTTAATTTGTAGCAATGAAAAAGCAGATAGTCGCACTGAATACAGTTTTGCCTTGGTGGTGCATCATTCATCAACAACCAGCTAGTTTTCTTTAAACTGTCTGAAGTATATTTTTATTATATATGGGATAACCATGTCCATTAATCTAATAAAAATAAGTCTCCTCTGAAGTCTTTGGCCTGATTAAGCTTCAACTCTCAGGGATAATCTCTGTTTTCACATGGTATTTTAATCTATTGAATTTTCAAAACAATTAAAGTTAGGTAACTCCAAAAATGTGTCCAACAATCTAAATCAATCCACAAGCCTTACTTGCAAATCTTTCTGTCTTCTTTACCTAATCAGTTCTCCTTTCTGTCTCTGTCTTCTAACTATCCTCCATCTTTCCAGATGCAGGACGCTATGGGCTATGAGTTACCCTGGGTGTACTTTGTCAGTCTGGTCATCTTTGGATCCTTTTTCGTTCTAAATCTGGTTCTTGGTGTGTTGAGCGGGTAAGCTGTTGGTTTTGGTGTTCTTTTCCCTCCTCATGCTGTAGCATAGCAAGACTTCAAAGTCAGGGTTCTTACATATCACAAAATTCCTTACTTATCACAAACAAAACTAAGGTATATGTTAATTCGCAGTTCAATATTATCTTCAACAGACTAGTCACATTACAGTATAATATTATCATGAAGAAGAAATTCATTTGCAATGCTGATTAATTATTTCATTCCACCTAGACTGGGAAAGGTTTATTTCATAACTGACTAAACCAAAAAACTAAACCAAATTCACACTGGTGATTAAAGTTCCCTTCAGCTGGAGTCTTGCAATGCTCGGGAACTGAATCTTCCTAACTAATTATCATTCACTCTTCTAGGTCAATGATGCCATAGGAGGGAAGTGGCCCTGGATCTATTTTGTTACTCTAATCATCATAGGGTCATTTTTTGTACTTAACTTGGTTCTCGGTGTACTTAGCGGGTAAGCAGTACCAGGAAAAATATTTTTAAATTGTTATTTGTTATTTACGTGGGTTTCTGAATTGATGTCTCTTTTTTTTTTCCTGGGATTGAATGTGTGGGGCCTGATCCAAAATCTTCTCAGTGTCACCTGCTAATGTTACTTGGCATTGCTAAATCCTTTAGAGAGGCAGCAATATGCAAGATAAATTGAAATCATTCATTTTGTGACTTAATGGCATCAAACTGTCCACAAAATGAAGTGAGGAGTCTTTATCAAAAGCCAAGAGTGCTAAACCTAGAAAGGTATTTTCCTTGAAGTAGGAGTTGAAACTTCATTCTAGATGTGATCTGTCACCCCTGGTAGAAGGAATTAATATAGTAATGAGTTTAAGAGGTGTCTTTTATGAAAATTTACTATGAGGATTGAAAGGGAAAGGCGTAGTCATTTTTATTGTTTTTGGATACTCTGACATCACAGAGGCAGTGGCAACTTTCAGCCGTCCAGCTGAGTGGTAGTATAAACTTCAAAACCTTTTAACTTGACTTTTATGATCTTTGAATAATGTTTGTTCAAATTATCCCAGATGTTGCCAATAGGCTTTGGAAAGCCATCTTATTATTCCATCTTGGTGGAGCAGTTTCAGATCCTTTACAAGAAACACAGAGAGACAGAAAATACTAAATGCTTATGAATGTAACATCATGATTAAAAATCACTACAGTGAAAAACAAACAAAAGAATGTGAGCAAGTTGTAACCTACTGATACATTTCTTAGTTTGTTCCTTGTAATCTAAAAACTTCCCCAATGAAGCTTGATTTAACCCTGGAAGGAAAGAGTTGTGAATTTTCCTATAGTAACTAATTTTCCACAAGAAGCTAGAGACAGAAATATCAGTGCTGCTTTTTTTTAAGACTCCCATGTTTACATTTTGTCAGTTATAAGATGCACGTTGCTGATTGGGTGTATTAGAATTCCTTTTGAAACCCAATCAGCAGATTTCAGACTTATTCACAGGAAATAGCCCATGTGAATGAAAGAATAACTCAGTCAACAAGTCTATTGATACTTTGGGGTTCTTTGATTAAGACAAATAACAAGCCTAAACAGTAGATGGCCATTGTAATACTGTGTGGAAATGAACTGGTAGTCATTTCGTAAAATGATACTATGCAGTAATCATTTGAATGTTATTTTTGGTTGCACATTTGTTAGCACCATTGGTGATTTTTCTAGTTCACTAGATATATCCAGAAGGACTGCAATATGAAATAGATGCTTTTTGTTTTGTTTTATTTTTTTTTGGCCTTGGAGAGTTACTGGCAGGCAGAGCATATAACATTGGGTTAGATGGACCAATGTTTTGATGAAATTAGGCAGTTTCACATTAATTTTAAGGTCCTCTCCTGGTGTTAGGTAGAAATTTACCTTTATGGCTTGCTTAGGTTATTTTGACAAAAGAAAATTGCTAAGGTGTCGTTATCATCGTCATCGTCATCATCATCTTCTAGCAATATTAGTATGAGTTATGTCCTTTGTTTTTTCTAATTGTTACTTTGAAAGCAGTAAATACCCAGCAGCTTTATTAAAAAATGAGACTACCGAAATGGCCATCAAACAAACATGAAACACTGAATTATTCTGTTGCTTGTTGGCTTTCTATTAATACAACAGTATTAACAATACTTAGTCAAACTTCAATGCACAATAATGCCTATACAGCATATAGAAGGAAAAAGGCATTGTTACCCTACCCAAATCCATTGAGTAGATTTCTCTCTGTCTATCTTTTGCTTATATTTCTGTGCCACAAAACTGTGGCTTTTAGTACAATTTTTTTCCACATATCTGTGATGCAGCCATCTAACTTACAATAAAGCTCTCTGATAGAACTGATTTACTGAGCTGGTTTTGATCCTAAGGGTTAAATGGAGCCTCTTGCAATCCTCCACTTTAGAGTCTTTATTATCAGATTCCTAAAAGAAGATGGAGAGAAAAAAAAACCTGGCAAGATGACAGATAGGAGAGATACCTTGACACATACAGTAGCTCTGAGTGTTTGCCTTCAGTAGAGGAGAAAAAAAGGCCCTCACCTTATGTTTCAGCAGCTGGGATCATTCAAGAGCTATTGGAGTAGTTATTTCCCATCAAATTTTGGCCAGTTTGAAACAGTTTATAAGAAAGAATAATCCCTATCCCACCTTGAGTTTCCTAAGTGAAATTGGGTACAGCACAGAGAACTATCATAAGCAACTTCAAGATATATAAATGTCTCTCAAACAGAAAGACCACATTGTATCAACTATATGGTTTGAAATTAACGTGGGCAGCTGAGTTAGCATAGTAGGAAACTTAATATTTCCAGTACAATCCATGTTAATTTTTTTATCTCTCTTTCTTTTTCTTTCTGTCTCCTGTTTTCATCTTTTTCTCCCCTACAGGGAATTTTCTAAAGAAAGAGAAAAGGCAAAAGCACGGGGTGACTTTCAGAAGTTGAGAGAGAAACAGCAGCTGGAGGAGGACTTGAAGGGATACCTGGATTGGATAACTCAAGCAGAAGATATTGACCCAGAAAATGAAGATGAAGGCATGGATGAGGAGAAGCCCCGAAACAGTAAGCCACTTTCCCCTATTTCACTGTGGATTTCTAGCTGGGGCAAGTGTTGATATTAATCACACATATATACAGGATCTAAGAAGGTAACATAATACCTTGTCATTCACCTGCACTATCAAAATTTGCTAGGTAAAAAAGGAGGAGAAAAAGATGACATAAATAGTACTAATTTGGAACAGTCGTGTAGGGGCGGGGGCGCAGTTTGCCCAGGGTGGCAATGTTTTGGGGGCATCCCAACCTGTAGTCACTTCCCCACATGCCCTGGCCATGCCCCCATGCACCACAGCCATGCCCCCACAACAGTGTCCACACCCTTCACATCATAGACCCACCCCCTCCTGCCTACACTCCCCACATTCCAAGCTTGGAAGCTCTTGTATGCCTGTTAATGTTATTTGTCAGTTCTAATGTAGGAATTAAAACTGACCTATAATTTTTGTTAGAGGGCTCGTGAATAGATAGTTTAAAACATACTTTTAAAATAGCCTCCAATTGATCCATGGAATTCCAGCTCTCCATTTAACTCTTGTAAATTATTTTGAAGGTTGTGAGCCAAGTCAACTTTAGCAACTAGTATATGGGTCAGTGTAGGGCTGGTGTTGCTTCCTTTTTGTTGTTTGATTGGAACATATCTATATTGCCTTTCCACCAAAATATTTCATATGAAATGTAAAAACAGTAAAATGAGTGTAATGCTTATTAAGTCTACTGTAACTGAACTAGCATTGAGAACATAATCTGTTATAGCACTCTGTTATTTTAGCAGGTATGCCTCACCATTAGCATTGTTTTGCTTGAATAAAGTTGTTACTGTGGGTTCTAGAACTGAGATGAACTCAGGAGGCTTTCCCCTAGGATACTTATTTTCATTTGTTCTCTGAACAATAAATTTGATATACAGCATGGCAGGGAAGAAGCAGATTAACTACCTCAAACAGGCAGCAATATTAATGAAGTACATCTAATTTCAAGATAATATTCCTTTGGCAATCTTCTAACTTTGATTTCATTATCAAATTTCTCTTAAGTCACTGTTGTGTGATCAGCATTCATTCCCTCCATGCCATGGTGCAGCTTATTACAGTTGGGGACAGAAATAATCAGCTCTATCTTTCATTCCCCTTGCTTGCACAGAGAAGGTTGCATTTTGAATAAAATGTGTTTTTTATGAAAAACTGTAGTTTTCTTTTCAAAAATTGGTTTAATTAAAAACCTTGAAAATGAAAAAAAAAGGGGGAGAGAATTGCTAATCTTTTCACTCTCAGTGAAAGACTTTCCACTCATGGAAGTTTACAGCTTTTCAGAAGTGTCTCAATATACTCTTTTTCTTTGAAGATAAGATAAAATGGTGACTATTCTCTTCATCTCTTACTGACATTGATCAGCGACAGGGGCCCTTGTATTGATACAGCTAAGATTTTCTCCCACTGAATCTCTGTGAATTTGGAAGTAGTGTTTTACCTTGTCTTAGTGAAAGCCTGTTTGCTTTCAATCACTCTTCTGTCTTGTAGTTTGGAATGGTCACTGGTGTTTATAACAAATTCTGGAATTTTTCTTGGGACCAGCAAAGTTTGCATTGTTTTACCTGCACCTTATTTGTATCACACTTGGGATACTTAGCAAATAAGGATATATCATTCCTTTTATAAAAACATATTTTAAAGACTTAAAGAAATGGCTGTTGCTAGGGTTGTCAGAGTAAAAAAATAGCGATGGCTCCTGTACCTTTAATAGTTGTGTAGAAGAGGAAACTTCAGCAAGCATTGCTGGTTACTAGGTTGCATGACCTGCTGAAATTCCTTCTTCTATACAGCCATTAAAGGCTGTGTAAAGTTACCTCCAGTTTTCAATCTGTCAACCCTAGTTGATGTACTTTTTTTAAAATATATATAATTTAGCTGTTCATCTTTTCAATCTCCATCCTTAACTAAAGTGGGGTTTTGATAGGTTTAAAACAGAAGTAGACAAACCAGTCTATTTTTACATAATAGAATGCTCAAAATGAAACAAATAGCCTGTGATGCTTTAACATGTCCTCTCATGTACGTGGCTTGCCTGAAGAGTTTATGTGGTCCCTATGGAAAATGACAGAAATTGAAAACTATAAAAGGAACAAACTGTGCATTCAGTCCCAAAATTAATTAGAGAAATTATTTATCAAAATTAGGACAATTAGAGAACATGGCACAGGAAAGTTTATCTGTTTAGCAGACCTCATTCAGCTTTTTATTTTGAAAAATTCATAATACTCTAATTCTAATATTGTGAGATAATAAATAGATTTTTTCACTGACTACCCTGGATCACTTAAATGAGTGACTGATGTGCGCAGAGGAAAAGATCTAGCTAACAAGATGGTTAGACCTTTTGTACTTGGAAACACTGATACTGTCGTCACTTAAAATGTTTCTGCAGCATATGCTTCCATGCACTATGTAACGCACTGCTGAGCCCAGCCATACTTGCAGTGTTTTATCCTCCTTCCAAATAGTAGTGAACATTTTGATAATTTACAGAATCAAAATACGCACCTCAAATCACCTCCAGAATATTACAAAAATACTGTAAGATTTATTATACAAAGTTGTTATATATTGGGAAATGAATGCTATAATAACAGAGAAAGGTCACTGGATGGCAGACGGTTTTTGTGATTGCTGGAAGCTAATGAAGAGGAGTGTTGGCTATATAATTTGCTGGTGAAATATAAAAACCTGTATACGTTGATTCAGCCAGCAGAAACATTACAGAATTTCATAAAGGACAAGGTTTGTCTTATTTATGTGTATAAACAGTGCAGTTAAGGAATTTTAAATGGGTACTCTGTATGTCTCTATCGCATCTGTTATCTTTGTTAACAATCTTATCAAATCAGTAAGTTGTGAGGTAAGTTGGCAGAGAGAGACAGTCTGTTTCCACAGGATTGTTGTAAAGAAAAAATGGCCACCTAATCTCTACCATATTCTGATACATGCATCAGCTATACTGTGGTGGAGTGGGAAACAGAGAGGCATTAAATATACTTTAACCAGTACGTTTCACTGGGTTGGATTATAGGGAAAGTGTTCTTTTAATGTTTGGGAACATTAAAAAAATGCCCCTTCACTTGCAGCAGGATTCTACCTCTTAGTTTTGTTGAATGTACAGCCAAAACTCATAACTGCATTGTTGCAGGCTCTGCTGAAGTAATGGCTCAGTATATGAGATGGCTACAGGAGGGCATCCATGGCTAGATATAAGTGCAACCTCCAAAATTCTATGCCCCCCCCTCAATTTTTATTTCACCCTTGAGTAACATTTTAGGATGAGAGTGGATGTGAAAGAAATATCTCTGACTCAAAGTTGTTGTAATGGGACTGAAGCCCAGAATTTGTTAGACTGAGAGCCTCACATAGCTGAGCTGGAAGAATGATGGAAAGCTATGTAACTGTTATCATAACTATGCAGTGTGGCTAAAATAGTATGGGAAGTGATGACTGCTACAAGGCGTTGGGCTTATAGTATCAGGATTTGTATCATGTAAGGAAACCTGTATAAAGAAAAGACTGAGACAGGTTGGAAAAATTGTCAAGGCCATCTCATGTGGGAGCTGGAAATGAGTAAGTAGTTTGAGTTTTCACATGAAAACCTATATTCAAAACTAATGCTAAATAGGGAGGCAGATTCTCATTGTTGTTATTTTAACTCAAAGCTAGATTTCTTTCCATTTTCATAGAACTTCTGCACGTTTTCCCACCTGTAGCATTTCCGGATTCAAAACAACCAGTGTGATATAGTGGTTAGAGCATTGCGTTAGAACTGATGATACCTGGCTTCAAACCTCTGTCAGTTATGAGGTTTACAGAATGATCTGGGGCCAGTCACCTTCAGCCTAATTTACCATACAGGGGTATTGTGAACATAAAAAGGAGGAGATGGCAATGTATGCTACCTTTTTGCTTTTTGGAGAAAATGAAGGATATAAATGAAAGCAAAGCTGTATGTTACATGTGCCATTGAACATACTTACAGAAAAATGCTGTGTAAAATGAATCCAAAAGTTGTGGCAGGGGAGAGAACTTTAAAGCAGTTGGAGTGGGGCAAGAGATTGTGAACAAAAAGGTTAGATACAATTTCTTATGATGATTTCCCAGTTTAACCACCGCCCAGAAGTTAGTATTAAGAAAACATACAAATATATGCCAGCAACAACATAATAGCTGTTTCTAAAGTTTAAAAAAGGCCTTGGAGAAATTTAACGGTGCACAATTATTAGAAAATGTGAATTGAAAACTTTGTTAATGTCTTAAATATATTATGGTTAGGTTTAACAGGTGGTTGACGTATCATCCACAATATTTTCATCTGTCAGCTCACTTACTTCCTTTTTCAGTCCAGATTATTCCAAAATCCATTTTAAACCAATACATTTATTAAGCCAACTCAGAGGTCATAAAAATGTGAAAAATTAAAGATTACCAGATTTCTTCATCAGGAAAGACTGTATGGTGGAGGTTGGGTGGGGGAAAACTGACCAAATGTTGAAGTCATGCAGATTACCTAGTCAGATTCTTAAAATAATATAGGGAATATCAAGGATATCAATTATATAAGCATATACAGACAAGAGCCACTTCTGTCCCATAGTAAACTGTATTGCTACTATAGTTCATTTCACAGGCCTCATATTTCTTTATAAAAAGGGAGAAAAGGATAAAAGCACTGGAATACATTGCAGGGTTGTCATGTAGCACTCATAAATTCAGAATAAAATGAATATAACACTGTAGCTACTTTTCAGGGTTAACATAACCTGTAGTCTCTTAGCCAGCATACGGATTCCTAGAATATGGATAAGAATGATGGATTTTTTTCTGCATGTGAAATAAAGCCCAAGTAAGACAGATCTTGATACCTCTTTTTGTTGCCACCCTTTTGGAGTGGAGTGAAGGTAGAGAAAGACACTCCAATGTTCAGCCATACCTACATTAAACTCCTGAGTTTTAAGTGAGGCACCAGTCCATTTCTCCCTAGGATGACCATAAACCAGGAGGTTCCTTACTAAATCCTTACTATGATTTAATTGGCTAAAAACACTGAAATACTGTAGACTCTGATGAAAGCAGTGGGCAAAATGGTGGCTGCAAATTTTGTCTCATACCATAGAATCAAAGATTTGGAAGGGACCACAAATGCCATTTAGTCCAACTCCCTCCCATGCAGGAGTACACAGCTAAAGCACTCCTGAGAAATGGTTATCTAACCTCTTTTTTTAAAAAAAAACTTCTGATGGAGTTTACCACACACCAAATTCATCTTGTCAAAGCCTTACTGAAATCAAGTTATATTATATGCACAGCATTCCCCTGATCAACTAACCTTGTAAGTCTATCAGTAGTAGCACTCTGTCATTGACGGTGGTTGTGCAGATTACTCTAGATCTCTTGTTGACTAGTTGGATGTGCATCTGTAGCATATCTCTGCTAATGTAGAAAAGAGAATATGCTACAGTAAGGGAAGCATAAAGGCTGTTACAGATCTCTATATATACAACTTATATATTTCCACATATCAGCGCATATCACTGTTCTAGTCTTCTAAATTTACAGAAGATTCAATGATAGATCAGAAGCTGCATTCACTTAAGCAGCCTATTGGTCTGTTAGGAGTCTTCTCAAGATCAGTGCAGAATCTAAGACTGGCAGCTCGCCTCTCAGTAGCAGTGGTCTTAAAGATCACTCTAGACTTCTTGTTGATGAGCTGGATGGGCAGCTGTCTGTGCACACTAAAATAAACAAAGTGTACCCATGACCCCACCCCACAGATAACCATAGAAGTAGATATCACAGGATCTAAAAACTAATGTGTGATTGTGACTGAGATGTTATTTATATTCACTGATTATATAATCTAAGTGTGTCATTTAGAGTTTATGAAATGTATAGTAGAGTTTATGCACCGTATTATTACATTTACCAATTGCTGCATAAATAACCAATACTATACACTGGCCATCTTATATGGCGACAACCTGAACTGCCTATTTTAAAGCAACCATTTGGATTTCATGATTAAGTGAAGTTGGGGACCAATTGTAGAATATTTAATAAATGACATCTGAATTTCAGCAAATCATTTGATAAAGTCCCCTGTGATATTTTGATTAGCAAATTGATTAAGTGTAGTATAGATGAAAACACTGTCAGATGGATTTAAAATTGGTTGGAGGACCATATTCAGAGTCATCACAAACAGCTTCAAACTGGAAGGAAGTCTTGAGTGGAGTGCTACAGCATTCTATCCTGGTGCTGTCATTCTTCACATTTTTATCAATGACTTAGGTGATGATGTAGAGGGAGAAAAGGCATATCTAGGATAAATAGTGTCTAGGGCAAGCATGGAAGTTGTGCCCCTATGTCCAGGGCTGCTTCCTCCTGCTCCTCTTCCTCTGCTGCTTCCAGCACTGCTTTTTTGTACACACACACACACACACACCCCACTGGCAGTGGTGCCCAGGGCACGTGCCCTACTTGCCCCACCCTAGATATACCTCTGAGAAGGAATCCTTATCAAAATTGTGGATGATACAAAACTGAGAAGAATAGATAACAAATTGGAAAATAGGAATTGAATTCAAAAGGGCCTTCATAAACTAGAAAATTGTGCTGAAACTACTAGAATGAAGTTCATCTGAGACAAATGCAAAGTTCTACCCTTAGGCCACAAAAAACAATAGACAGTTAAAGGATGGGGGATACTTGGATTAGTAGCAGTATATGTGAAAAGGATCTTAGGGTTATTCTTGGTTATAATTTGAACATTATCAAGCAGCGTGGTGCTGCAGCAAGAAAAGGAAAATAATATTCAGCCTACATTAATAAAAACAGAGTTCCCAAGATAAGGGAAGTAATAGTCCCACTGTATTCTTCACTAGACAGGCCACATCTGGAGTGCTGTGCTCAGTTCTGGGTGCCTCCTTTTAGGAAAGATGTAGAAAAGTTGGAGGAGGTTCAGAGAAGGGCATCAAGGCTGATAAGAGGTATGGAGAACAGAACATAAGAGGAAAGGCTATGTATCTTTGATCACAGCTCTGTAAAAGTGGCTGAAACAGTATGTAAACTGGTGACAGGTACAAGAGCTTTGGCTGCATATCAAGACTTGTGTCTGAGTCACAATCAGAATGTGTTATAATGGTGCCTTTACGAGAGGGGGAAAAAAAAGAGGTGAAATGGGATTCAGAAAAGGGCCCAGCCATCTATCAGAAAGAAAGAGAGTAAAGAGCAGTGAAAAGGTCCATATTAAAATATAGCTTCAGAAACGTAATATGATCTCATTAATCTAGTAAATCGTATTCACTCAAAATAGACTTTGAGGGGCTTTATAGAGAATTCATCGGCCTTTTCTGTTGTACTACTACTGTGTTTTTGCACTTCATTTTAAGCAACCACATTTTACAGGTCAAAGATCTTCAGTAGGTTATGCTGATTGCCCCTATGATGCAGACGGCTTGAGTTCTTCCAGCAAGAAGGGATGATGGAAAAGAAGAGCTGTGCTTACTAAACCATCCTACGTTTACTGTTTCTTTTTGCATACCAGATGGACAGCATCACAGTTTAATTGTAGGTGATATTTTCTTTACAGCGGTTTAATTCTTCTGCTTTAGCATACCAATGGAGGCATTGCTGAGTGTCTCTGGAAAACTTAGTTTCCTTTTGGAGTAAAAGTTTATGTCCTAAATTTTAGAAATCCACTATATTTTCTACCTGGTATACTTCAGTCTCCAGACATCTAGTTGGATGGAAAGTGAGTTTGTGCTAAGATATTTTGAAAAGTGTATTACTTGTTGCATGTAATAAAGAAGGAGTTTTAGCCAAAATACACACAAAGCAGCAACAAAGTTTGACTGACTGAAAATAATAAACTAGCATAGGATAGGAGCAAAGTTATTTGTGGAGTCCACGGATAAGGAGCTGGTGTGAGCAGAAGGAGTCAAGGCGCATAGTAGATTTGATTGACGATCAGATGGCTAAAATTTTATTGCCTGGATCCTGTGATTGGATAACCTGCTTGTCATCTGATAAACATGCTTCCCCATACTGCCTGCTCGAGGCCAACCTGGACTGGCCACTGTGGAATCCGATGGGCACAAGACCACTATATGATTCTGTGACACCTGGCAAGGATGTATCTATAGGAGCTCCCAAGCTAGGCCTAACCCTAATAGCCTGTGCTGACAAAATTCCTTAATGGGACCCACTCCAGAGGGGTGAAGGGCACTCAGACCTTATAACCCACTAAAATGGCACCCATCTCTGTGCCACACTACCAAAATTATGCTGATAAAGGGCAACAAATTGAAATAACATGCATATTACATCCCACCAAAAGAATAGTGGCTAAGAGGAAGGCAATCAAAGTTTCTCCCCAGGTGGAGGATAAAAACATTTGAGCCTGGGAGAAGATCCTATCTGGCTGACCTTCTGCTTGGCTGGCCCTCCTGAAGCCTGTGAAAAGCATGTGTCCCTCCAAGAGAAAGCCTGGCATGCAGGAAGCAGAATATGACAGCTCCCTGCCATGTAACCCCTTTTCTCCGCCAACTGCTGTTTTGGTGAGTCTGGAGCCAGAACTTATCAGTTCATTGGAACTCACCTATTTAACTACTGGGGAACAGTGCCATAAAAGTCAGTTTGCCACAAATAAGACAATGGCATAGAATGATTTATTATCTGTCAAAACTTATTCCGAAGAGGTGGGCTTGGGGAAGAGTGCAGCAGTGTCTATCTCTGTCTTTCTTCACTGAATTGAAAAATAAAGCTCTAACTAAGAGTGTGCAAATTCTAATAGTTGTAGCATTCCACAAGATAACATGAGTAAAGCATCACTGAAATTGCAATTACTATGATAGTGGAATTTACTGTGTGTGTGTTTGTCAGTATATTGGAGACAAGAAGAGAATCAGTGGCATACAAACCCCATACAAAAGAAAAATACTGCTTTTTCTATGTTTGAGAACATAAGGCTGCAATCCTGTGCATCCTTATTTGAATATAAGTCCACAGGTGGTGTTTGGATTTATAGACCTGGCATTACAGACCAAAGGCTATGATCATCAGACAGGCTTCCCACCATTTCTCATTTCAAAACTTTACCAGTGATATTTGCTCTACATTGCCTGGGTCATCCTGCCTTGGTTTGGATGGATTAGAAATAACTGATGGAGAGAGTAGTTGTCACCAATGTTAATTGTTGAAATCCCTTGTGTTAAACATTAATGGGTAGTTTTATAGCTTCCACTATATGAGTGGCCCTTATTCCCCAATTTATCAGAAAGCAAGAATTAGTTGGTGACATAATTAACATCCCTGGTGCCTTTTTTGGTGATCAGTTACTTGCCATATTGCTCCATAGTTTTCTTTGCTTCCCTATTCTCTCATGTCCCTCTCTATGGTTCAGAGGAACCTGTGATGATGAAACAAAATGAAAGGTGAAAAAGAAAGCAGCAACTTTTTTTTAAAGCAAGATTTCCTCCCCTTTCAATCTCCCCTCATAGTTAACTAGCAAGGGAAGGCAAATTCAGTCTAGCAAAATATAAATTAGATTGCGTGCATCCAGTGTTTGTCGTAACAAAGAGGACAAAAGGAGAAGGGAGAGATGAAGGACTTACGGGCTTAGGAATCACCTTCAAATGTGTTAATGATGAGAGTAAAATATGAGAAGTAATAAGAGTCTATAAAGATTCTAAGAGGTTTATCATAATGTACAGCTTCAATAAAATTATAAAAGATTCTAGAACATTTTAACATACACGAATTCTCTGTGAGCAAGCCCAGAAGAAATAATGCTGCTATGTAGAGTGAAAGTGTGAGTATTATATGCTGATGAGTCCTGCTTTTTTCTGACACTGAAAGTAACAGTAGATTCTCCTATATGCAGATTACCTTCTTATTTGGAACATTCAATGCACATGGGATGGTGGAGCTTGGGGAGAGACAGAGCTTCAAGGAGTGGGAGAGACATCCTTGGGTACTGTGCAGGTTAGACCCAGAATCTTCATGGGCTAGATTAGACCCACAGGCCAGTCATTACCCCACTTTGAGTTAGAGAAAGTACATTAGAAGCAGGGAGAGAACATAAGGGGGAAATAGATAGATTGAATAGATAGATTGGTCAGGATGAAGATGGGGAAGAGGAAATCTACAGAGAAGAGCCTGAGAGTTGGAGAAAAAGTACAGAAAATGAGCACAAAGCTGAAGTAGACTTATCCAGGAGCAGCGGAAGTAAAGAGGGCTAAAGTTTATGCATTTAGCTTGAAATATCTAGACAGATCTTGGGTTATAAGTTTCTAGTGCAATTCTGCTTTCCTCAGTCAAGATTTTTAAAAGTAAAGACGTTCTGTTTCTCCTCTAAGAATCTGTCCAGATGAATAGATCTAGTGATGAAAATATCTGAAGAATGGCAGTGAAAATAGCAGGGGATATTTACGGTTAGAATTAGTTTACTTTGACAGCTGTGTGAGGGAACCTTGCATAACATCTGCCCACACAAGGCCTAATTCAAGGTAATGTTATCAGCTCATCACTTGTATGAATTCTTCAAAAAATATTCACAATCTACAAAAATCAACCACTGCAAACCCATTAAATAGGCTTATTGTTGAATTCAGTTTGGTGCATTTATCCCTTTTCAGTTTTTGTTTGAAGATGTGCAAGGGCTAAATGTTTACTTTAGGCTTACTTTAAGACAAGAGGCATTTTACTAGGAAAATTCTTGTTTAACCTCTTGATTTCTGGCCTGTGGCAAAAATCTGTCTTGTTTTTCTCAGGATTTTATGATCATGTGATATAATAGTATTAGGTTTCTCATTAAGTTAGCAAAAGAGCCTGAAGGAACATTCCTGTGGGAAGTTGTATTCAAAATTACAACTATATTTAAAAGGCAGTACCTGTGGTATCTGGTAGTTAAGAATATTGGAAGATATTTTATTCTGATTTTAGGCAGGGAGCCGGGAGCCTATATAGCAGCTTATATGTGAAGACTTAATGCAAAAAAATCGCTGAAATATTGTTGGAATTGTAAAAAGTCTGGGAACATGATTTGGGTCAGTGAATACATTCAACACAATATATTGGTAATGCTTTTCCTAAGTAGTACCATTTCAGCCTGCAGTAAGGCACTGATTATCTGAATTCAACTTCATCTAAAAATTAAAAACACTCTTACTCTGTATACATAAAACTTGCAAGTTAGAGGTTCAATTTCTATTGGTTATTTTTCTCTGGACAGGAAGATTTGGCTTTGTTTTTGTTCGTAGGGGAAAAGTAAATACTGAGGTTAGACTCAGGACAGTCCTGCAACATTTAGCACTTTTAAGACTGTTTTTATATTTGTATAAAATGTATTTATACAGAATGTATTTCTTTTTCTCTCTTTTTCTCACCTTCCTCTTTTTATTTCTTTTTTTTTCTCCCCCTTCCTTCCTCCTTCTTGTGCTACAAGGGACTAACACAGCTACTTCTTTGAAACGTGTGATGCTTGATTCTGCTGAATGTATATACTCTGTAGTGTTTGTAATTGAATCCACTTAAAGGGAAAAAATCCACCCCTTTCATTTTTTCTTCTTAAAAAAGGGCAGATGCTGCAGTTACAATGCCAAGTTTCACAGGCCAGCATCAAATTGTGGTTTTAAGTACAGGTTTATGACTCCAGACAATTTATAGTTAGTCAGGTGCCACCAGTTGAAATCTACTAACAATTGGTTAATGAAAATCATACAAGCTGGAATTCTATTGGTGACTTACACATGTTTAAGTTATTTATAGAAGTGTTTAGGCATTTTTGTCCAGTTTATAACATTGATACTAAGTTAAAGGTAACAAAAACAGAGCTGTACTGTGGTGCTATTGTACATTGTATATTGCAAAGTTTTGCATTCAGTTGTGCTCTTGGTTACATCTTCAGTTGTTAATTCCTTTGTGTATTAATAGATACATTCCACTGTGCATCCAGCATTTGGTTTTACAGTGTTTGTATTATGCAACTGCAGTTGCATAATTCAATCAACATGTTATTCCATGTGCAGGGATTTACATTGTGCACCCCGATACACACAATACAATGGCACAATACAATGACACTGCAACGCACAACCTTCAAGAGATCATAAGGGATTATGAAGCTCTGGGTAGGAAGCTGAAGCACCTTAATGCACAGGTTGTCATTTCATCTCTTCTCCTAGTTGAAGGGCATGACCCAGGAAGGGACAGAAAAATAAGGGAGGTGAACAACTGGCTCTGCAGATAATGCTTCCAAGAACAGTTTGGCTTCTTGGACCATGGTCCACAGTTTCATAAAGATGGACTTCTGGCGAGTTATGGTTTACACCTCACAGCAGTTGGCAGGAACATTTTTGCTAAGAATCTTAGAAACCTAATTAGGAGTACTTTAAACTGAATCATGGCTGGGGGGGAGAGACAGTATTCTTGAGGACAGGAATTAAGTGTTGGAGATGATAGTCCCAATCTTACAGGCAGAACAGGACAAACAGTGCAGGGACCCAACAGTGGGAGAGAAAGAAACTTAAATAAGCAGGTAGGGAGAGTGACCCATGATCTCAGATGCATCTACACTAATGCACAGAACACAGCAGGATGAACTTGAGCCTGTAGCTCAGCAAAATAAATATGATATAATAAGCATCACTGAGCATCTGGGGGTCTACTACAGACCTTCAAGCCAGACTGAGGACTTGGATGATAATGCCTTCCTGGAACAGATGATGAAACACTCAGGAAGAAGGGCTATAGCAGTAATGGAAGATTTCAACTACCCTGATATTTGTTGGAAGTCAAACCCTGCCAAGAGTATCAGGTCCAATAAACTTCTCACTTGCCTTGCAGACAATTTCATAATCCAGAAGGTGGAGGGGTGAATAAAGGGGACAGCTATTTTAGATCTGATCCTAACCAACAATGATGATCTTCTTAATGGGGTGGAGATAGTGGGATCTTTAGGTGCAAGTGATCATGTTCTCCTGTAGTTTATTCTGTAGTGGAAAGGAATGTAGAAGCCAAGAGTAGTCAGACACACTTTCTATACTTTAAGAAGGCTGATTTCAGTAAATTTATAGAAATATTGGAAGTGATTGCATTGTCAGGAATACTTAAAGAGGAGAGAGGTCGTGATGGATGAGAGTTTCTTAAAAGTGAGATATCAAAGGCAAATTTTCTAACAATTCCAATTAGAATGTAGGATTGATGTCTAAAGAACTTTCAATGGAGCTAAGATTTAAACGGGACGTGTACAAGAAATGGAAAAAAGAATAAATCACCAAATAGGAATTCAGACAAATAGCCAGCAAGTATAGGGAGAAATTTAGAAAAGCTAAAGTGCAGAATGAGCTCATCTTGCTAGAGAGTTTAAAAACAATAAGAAGTGCTTTTTTGGTTATGTCCATAGCAAAAGGGAAAACAAGGAAATAGTAGGGCCTCTGTGTGGAGAGGATGGTGAAATGCTATCAGGGGACAGAGAGGCGGCAGAACTACTGAACGCCTTCTTTGCCTTTGTCTTCTCTTAAAAGTAAAGCAGTGCTCTATCTGAGGAAAATGGAGTTGATGATGTGGAAGGGGAAATGCAGCACAGAATAGATAAAGAGGTAGTACAAGAATACCTGGCTACTCTGAATGAATTCAGATCTCTAGGACCAGATGAACTACATCCATAAATATTCAAAGAATAGGCAGAAATAATCTTAGAACCACTTAATTTTTAAGAGTTCCTGGAGAATGGGAGAAGTCCCAGCAGGCTGGAGGAGGGAATCTTGTCCCCATCATCAAAAAGGGGGAAAAGAGGACCCAAACATTTACCACACAGTCAGCCTGACATCAATACTGAGAAAGATTCTAGGGGATATCATTAAATAGACAGTCTGTGAGCACTTAGAAGAGAATGCCGTGATCACTACAAGTCAACATGGGTTTCTCAGAAACAAATCATGCCAGACTAATTTTATCTCTCTTTTATTTTAATAGAGTTACTACCTTAGTAGATGAAGGGAATGCTGTGGACATAACATATCTTGACTTCAGTAAGGCCTCTGACAAGGTCCCCCACGATATTCTTGCAAATAAGGTAGCAAAATGTGGTTTAGACAAAACTACTGTTAGGTGGATTTATAACTGACTCGCTGGCCAGACACAAAAGGTACTCACCAGTGGCTCCTTGTCCTGAGCCCAGTGCTATTCAACATCTTTATCAATTATTTGGATGAGGGAATAGAGGGCGTTCTTAACAAATTTGCAGATGACACTAAATTATGAGGGGTAACTAACACCCCAGAAGACAGGATCAAAATTCAAAATGATCTTAACAGATTAACAGATTAGACATCTGGGCCAAAACTAACAAAATGAATTTTAATAGGGAGAAATGTAGAGTACCACACCTAGAAAGAAAGAATGAAATGCACAGATATAAGATGGGTGACACCTGGCTTGACCGCAGTACATGGGAAAGGAATCTAGGAGTTTTAGTAGACCACAAGCTGACCATGAGTCAGCAGTGTGATGTGGCAGCTAAAAAAGCCAATGTAATTCTGGGCTACACCAATAGGAGTATAGGATCTAGATCAAGGAAAGTGCTAGTAACACTCTAATCTGTTTTGGTCAGACCCCACCTGGAATACTGTGTTCAGTTCTGGCACCAGAAGGCCTGGAAACCATGCCCTATGAGAAGAGGCTTAGGGAATTGGGTATATTGTTAATTGTTGTGTGTTTTAGGGGGTTGGTTTTAGGTGGGTTGGTGTGTGGGGAGGATTGGATATGTTTTTAATGTTTTTAATGTAATTAATGTATTATTGTTGTTCACCGCCTCGATCCATGAGGAGAGGCGGGATAGAAATAAATTATTATTAGTATTATTAGTATTAGTATTAGTATTTAGCTTGGAGAAGAGAAGGCTAAGAGGTGACATGATAGCTATGCTTCAGTAGTTGAAGGGATGTCATATGGAGGATGGAGCAAGCCTATTTTCTGCTGCTCCAGAGACTAGGACACTGAGCAATGGCTTCAAAGTTTAGGAACAGAGTGGTAGAATCACCTTTGGAGGTTTTTAAACAGAGGCTGGATGGCAATTGGGAATGCATTGATTGCATATTCCTGCATGGCAAAGGATTGGACTCAATGGCCCTTCTGGTCTCTTCCGGTCTGATTCTATGATTCTGTGATGTAGGGACTCAGCTATGGTTTAATGTTTTGACTTACCTAGGACCAAATCTTCCATATTTTCTGAGTTGAGAGCAAGAGCTAAGAAGACGTCTCTCTCTAGTCTTTAGCATCTGCCAGGAATGTGCAGAAATTTTTTATAATCAAGATACAACTGAGTGAAACCTTTTGTCTCTTAGGAGTCTTAGATGACTTGGGAGGTCACTTTTTCCACCAATACTATGGAGGGGAAGGTAGAGGAAGAAAGAAACTTAAAAAATGAGGATCAAACCAAACTGGCTAGAAAAGGAAGAGACAAGAAATCAGAAAAACAGGCAATTAGAAATTGACAGGGTGTCTGGAGAATGAGGCTCAAAGAGCAAAGGTTGTCTTGGACATAGAAGGGAAAAGAACAATAGACTATGGAGTCCCAGTATATCCTGAAGATTAGTGCTATATAATTCCTGCATGTCCTCAGTGATGCAATGGGCTAACTCATTTATAGAGATCTCCTTGCACTGAAAAGAAAATTATACACAGGCAGACAGTAAGTTATATACTGCCGTAGCTTTCTGCATACTCCTTACAAATAAAATATGGTAACTGGTTTCGGGAAAGGCAATATATCACTTTACTACTACATGCAGCAAAATGAAATTATTATTTCACTTAAATTTGCTTGTAAGATAAATGAGGACACCATCTACCCAAACCAAAAAAGAAAACTGGGAATCTTTTAGATAATGATTAAACTGAGCACTCGCTGTAAAAAGATGAGACCGTTGATATTTTGAAAGCTCCGCAAAAGTTCATTCATGAAATTATGGGCCTGAGATGAAATAGATATATTTTCTGATGAGGAGAGTGATCACAAACTAGAACTTGATTTAAAGAGGTTGCCTGGCAACTGAAAATGAAGACTTGGTTCTGTTGTGTAGTTGATTTGGAAAGTAAGTATATTTTCTAGCTGGAAAATATCCAGAAGTTGTCCTTTGTTGTATGATCAATTTATATATAAAGAGGAGCAGTGGCAGCAACACCATTAGCATCTTGCTAGAATCTGGAAATATCATTCCCTAAGTTGCATGGAGACATGTGCTGAGAATCTTGTAGTAGACTGGTGCTGCTGTGTGTAAATGAAGTACCATCAGTTGTGGACAAGTGTAAAGCAAGGCAGGTTAGATAAAATCAAAGAGAGGGCCATGTTCCAAAGTGTGTGTGAAAATGACAGAATTACCATTATAAGATTTTGCCTGGCATGTCAGAGACTAGAGCTAGTTTACACCTTCAAAGATTTTAGTAGTCCTTAAAAGATGTTCTAAAAATCCTGATGAATTAATACTGCCGGATCTAAATAGATATAGTTACAGCTTGCAGATCTCCTGGGAAGCACAGGAACTGGTCTGATCTCATTGCAGATGGAATGGAGTGGGGAAAAAAGGATCTGGATTGGATGATTGGATATAATCCAATTTACTGTGCATGCATTTTAAAGATGAGATGAGAAGATTCCATGATTTTTTTAAATTCAGAAATTACAGAGGTCAGAGTTGAAAATTCAGTGGAATCTGACTGGTATATTATCTGGAAAACAACAATATACTGAGCTGCGAGAGTGTGACTTCCACCAACCTTTTAAAAGAATTTTCACTCATTTGTGAGTGACTACTAGCATATGTTTAAATATTGGATATCGATTAATTTAGGATAATAGAATGACTCTCTCAAACACCTGAATTCCTGGTGAGCTTTCCCCAACCTTTGCTATTTTAATACATTTTTCAGACATGAGAAGATTCCTACCACCAACAGAAATAGTTGCCTATTATTCATACCAAGCAGAAAGAAGGTGCTCTGACTTCTTAATACCACTGTGAGAGGGACAAGTACAACAGGAAATCAAATATATTTGTAGGAAAGGAACAATATTTTAGGACTACTATGACTTTAAATGTTGCATCCAAGGGAGAAAATAATACCATGCTTACTCTCGTCCTCTCTTGAACATAACAGACGTATGACTTCCTCTCATTCTTTGTGAAGAGAAAAGTCAATATATGAATGTCAGAGGTACCCACTGTTTGGGCCATTTCTGCACTAGACTGTTATAGCGCTATGATTCCACTTGCTGGCCGGCCTCTCCCGAAACTGCAAACCCTAGGATTCCATAGGACACTGCAAGTGGAATCATAGCACTATAACAGTCTAGTGCGGAAATGGCCTTGGTCTGTTTCCTAGCTCCATTCTGTACTATACTAGGTCCACCAAATGCTGTGTACAATAATATTTTTTGTAGTAGTGTTTGTGATTGCACAGCTAAAAAAACACTGTCAGGTCTTTGGTGGTGATGTGCAGGGCAGGGGCACCGCTCAGTTAATTCATTTGTTATAGTGAAGGCTTTCTTATTTCTAATGTATTTTATTTTCTGAAAAAAAGAAATATTGGGTACCAGTTGAGCATTAAAATGGCATCCCTGATGAAATATATCTATCAAGAGTTTCTGTTTGCTTATTTATTTGTTTGTATCCCACTTCCTCCAGAGCACTTCAGGCATCTCACAATATAAAAGCATAAATAAATTTTAAAAATCCAAGCCCAAGCTGACTTTTAAAATGGAACAGCAAAACTTGAAACTGGACAGCAGCAGCAACTCAACAAAATATCTGCATGAATGCTTATATTTGACTGAATTGATTTTACTTCTGAATCAGAGGGGGACAAATTCGGAGCTGTTTTTACTGCCCTCAGCAATTCTAGGCACACCAGGCTGCCCTTTCTGTTTCTCCAAAGAAAAGTGAATTTCCTCTCCTGGAAGTCTTAGAGCCTAAATAAAGCTGCTGCATTGGTCTCTTTTCCCACTGTGCTGCTCTTGCCAGGAAGAATAACTAGGGATAAATCTGTGAACCATCATCTGGATTGTTGTGAAGATTAAATGGTGAAGGGGTATATAAATTGTACTAACTTCATGATTGACAATCATAACAATGATAATAACATTTCATATATTTAATTTTAGCTCTGTGAGAAAGGCTAACTTTGTTGAAGAGATAACTGATGTCATCCTCTCCAAACTATATCAAAGGGAGAGTGAGCGACAGTGAGCCAAGTTGATATAGAATAAAAATATGTTTAACCTTTCAAAGTTAATATTTGAAAGACAACATTCTCTCATACAAGCTTGCTTAGGCTTTGAGATCTTTCTGGGAAGCCCTTTTCTTGGTCCTCCACCCACAGAGGCACATTTATTGAGGACATGAGAAAGGACTTTTTTGGTCATTTCTTTCAGATTCCCTGCTAAGGAACTATCAACTCACACTCTGTCCTTCTTGTCCCTTGAAAATCAGGCCTCAGGCAATTATATTGGCTTGTTGTGGAAAGGGCTTTTAATTGGCTGGATGTTGATTCTTTTACTGATGTGTTTTTACTTAATTTGTTTTTTTCTTAAATTGTATTTGTTTGATTTGACTGTAACATACCAGTAATTGGGCACATAGAATTCCATTTTTAAGGTAAACATGAAGTATAAAACTAATAAATAGATGATAAAGTAAAAGAAAGAGAGAATGTAGATGCACCCTTCACTTGGATGACATACACAAGTTTCATTTGGGAACACTTTCTGACAAAGAAGCTGTACTCTCAACCCTTTAGATCTTTAGATGTACCTGTGGATTCAGCTCAAGAGCTTAATGCGTTTGGAGCTTCCTATTGCACAGGAGCAGAATACTGAAGGGAACCAACAGCTTCCTCATCTGATACCAACAGCCCCCTGTGTTGTAATGTTTCACTTTTCCATATGTCTTTGTTTTCATTTTGCATTCTTAATTCCCATGATGAAAGATAGAGGTGGCTGTCCTACATGTAAGCTGAGTTCCTTGTTTCTTTTTCTTTTGACCGTCCTTGGCTGCATGTTCTCTGTTGATGTCTTGTTCCTGGTACTTGACCATCTTGTCTGTGAAAGGAAACGCTCCAGCTGGCTTGCCTGATAAGAAGAAAGGAAAATTTGCTTGGTTTAGTCACTCCACAGAAACTCATGGTAATGTTCCAATGTTCTCTCTGTCCACCTTCTGTGTGTACGTGTACGTTGCTGTGTAGTAATTGTGTAATCTGTTGGTCCATGTGTTCGTCTCCTTCTATTGCTTCTGCAGCATCCTGCGCTTGTGCTTGAGATGGTAACTCTCGTATGCAATCAACTTCTTCTAAAAGTCTTCAGAATTGCATCTGTTCAAATATGTCTCCAAAATGTTCCACTATGCCCCTAAATAATTATACTTGGTGTCTCTCAAGTAGCCATTTGATAACATACTGAGTCTAGAATAATTTTGGCTGTTTCCTCTACATCAAATTGGTATTTCATTGTTAGGTGGCTATTGTAGAGACAGTTGTAATATAAGCATATTATTGAAAGGGAGTATAATGGTCAATTATAGTACCTTGTGGCTTGTGCCCAGTGGGGCTGATTGGGTGGAGGGAAGGATAGCTATCTGCAAAAGAGTGAAAAGTAGATGGAGCCAGTTTTCACCATAATAAACCTGACAAAGCAACATCAGTGAAGCAACAGTGTGCTTCACTATCATGTAGATGTTCATAACATCATAGTTTGTTACTGCTCGGCTTATATTCAGTTAGTGGTTCCCCCAGCCAAACAACTCCTAATAAAATCCAGAGTAGTAACACAATAACAGCACTTCCTTTCCAGATGTATAAATAAAGATATTCCACTGTGCACATACTGTGAAAAATATTGTTGTATGGGTAGTGTAACCACTTTGTCTATTGCAACAGAGGCAACATTAGTTAAATAGAGTGTTATTTAATTTTTATAATCAAGATAATCAAGCAATTTGTGTGCTATCTTTCATTAAATCATATGACTTAATGACTTCATGCAGAACAGTGGATAGTGATGAAAGGTTCCTAATCATTCCCATTTTCTCTTGTTTCTGAAATTATTCTTTAAAAATAGTAGATATATATACTTGAAAATGTTTTACAGTGTGGTTGGTACTTACAATAAACAGTTTTTTAAGGAAAAATGTTCATGAGGCTTTTCAAAACTTACACCAGAAAAAAAATGTACTGACTCTACTTTTCTCCCTGTTGTGCTGGAAAGAGATTGAGTGAATCCATCCATAGTGAACAAATTCATATTAAAATAAATCATGGTCAATGGCACATTTGATACCTTTTAGCCCTTAACAGAGCATGTTGTGAAATCTCATGAAGTGAAGTCTAGTGAAGTTCTGTGAAGTTTTGTGGTCCAAGAAGCTGCCAGATCACCTGTCCAAACTCACTGTGTCACATCTGAGTAGTCATATCATCATGCTTAATTCATTTTGTGTACCTCATTCAGAGAGCACCAATGTGGAAAGTATTTGATGAGCCTAAAATTGCACTGTGGATTTAGTATGAAGGCAGTTTATTGAAGAACAACACATTCTATAGCCAGTGCACCTCAGAGCAGTGATATGGCCATGACCAACCTGCATTTTCCCAACCCAAGGAACTGGAAGCAATTTATTGCTGAATGGTTTGGAAGTCATGCATGGTGACAAGTTACTTATGGTTTTGTAGCCTTCTGGAACAGAGTGGCATGCTTAACAACATGACAACAATTAGGGTGAGGCAGGATGAGTATCAGGTGGGGATGGTTGAGACCTAAGCAATTCATGCTACAGTACCAGTTGGAGTTAATGACCTATACTGTCTTGACAGCCCTTCTCATGGAATTACTGTTCTGTTTGCTTTCAGATAGAATTGTATTGTTGACATTCCTAAATAGATACCCAAAAGCCAATGAAGTCCTATAACAGGACTTGGACTTGACTCTTGCTTTTTACTTGCCTTTAGGTCCTTTTCTACAATCCCGCATCTCTGTGGTCCCACACCAGGATACAAAGGCCTGAAATAACCAACCAACCCCTTTTGTTTTTCATATTTACTTCACTCCTGCCCAGCTTTTTATAGCAGGATTGTAACCTATTTGACTGAGGAGATTTATGAATAAGATTTTAGGTTCTTTCAAGCACAGCAGAATATTTTTATCAGACTTCTTAGCTACCATTATCCCTACCAACATACATCTTCCACAAGCGCTTTAAATTGGCCTGGGGGTTTTAGATTAATCAGCATAATAGCAATAATAACCAGATGTGGCATATTTACAATCTGAATGGTACATTGAGTTTTTATAGCATCTCTGTCAGCATTTAATTTTTAACAGGGCCCATACTGAAGTGAAGTAGATGGCCAGAAGTATAATTAATATCTACCAACTCACTTCAGCACAAGTTGAGACCTGGACAAAGGACTCCTTATTCCCATCCTTCTTAATGGGAATTAAAGCAGACCTTGGAACAGTTGCTTTTTCAGCTATATCTCCCAGAAACCCCTCCAGCCAGCATGGCTATGATGGCTGAGAGATTCTGGAAATAATAGTCAAAAATGCTTTCCACGTTCTTGCTATACCTTGTGGTTCATATGGAAGATAAAACAACTGAGATGCATCATGGGATGAAATTTTTTTGGAGTCTTGAGAAGATGGGGATGCTTTAGTTGTTGAAGTGGGCCCTTAGAGCCATTAGTTATCTATTCTTACTACAAATCAATAGTATTAAAGGTCTGAGACTTTCAAATTGTTTAAACAAACAACTTTAAACAAGTTATAGATAAATAATATATGTTAAGCATATAAACTCCCAATAAGTTTGTGATTCTGGGAGATGGGCTAAAATTAATGGAGTGTAACAATGCCTTGATATGCAAGAGTATACGTTGCTGATTTAGCACTACTTGCTTCCTTTATAATCTTTATTATATATCTTTTATGATTCAAAATATAATCAGAAGTTTGTTTTGCTGTAGATATCCTCAGGATTCTACAAATGCAGTTTAACCATGTTGAACTCCACATCCTCTAATTCAGGGCTGGGCAACTGTAAGAAGCTAGTGTGGCACTTTAGCCCCCTAGGAGACCTTGGGACCTGCACTCCCCCACCAAACCACCATCACCATATACCCCACTGGGAAAAAATATTTTTGCCCCCAAATGCTGCCCCTACACACCATAAGGGCTGTGAGGAGGAACTTTTGCTATGTTTTGGGAAGGTGATTTTAGCCCAAGGAGAGGCTTTTTTCCCCCAAAACAAGAAGTGCCCAGAAATCACTTCCACTTTACTTCCAATTTTTAAAAAGGCCTTTCCAGGATCTAAAGTAGCCCAGGGGGCCAAAAACATGGCAAAAATGCCCAAACACCTAGTGGACATTTGGGAATGAAATCTGTTTTACTCCCAATCTGTAAAATTTGTTTGAGAAACAAATTTTGAAAAAAAAAAAAATTTTGACCCCTGGAAGGCCTTGGGGCCACTACTATGGCCATGGCAGTCGTCTTGGTAATATAGAGCATGGCACTTATGGCAGCATGGCAAATATAGAGCATGGGCAAGAGGGAGTATTACATTTAATTGCCTTGATCCCAGAGCATTTAAAGAGATACATAGGTCATTAGAAGCAAGCTGTTATTATTACTATCTGTATAGTAAAACTGATAGCAGGGATTTGCCAGAGTAATTCCCTTGAGATCCCATTTGCTTGGTCATCCTCCTCTTTCTCATAACCAACCTGTGCCTTTTTGCTAAGCCAGTGCCTCCACTATCAGTAGTTCCTAATTTATCAATGCAGATAAATTACTGACCATCTACTATTTTCTTTTTCCTAATCCTTGCAGTGAGCATGCCTACCAGTGAAACAGAATCCGTGAACACAGACAATGTAGCTGGAGGTGATATTGAAGGAGAAAACTGCGGTGCACGGCTGGCGTAAGTGCAACCACATTTATGCTTTTCTCCTTGTTCCACCATTGATCTTGGTTAATATTAACATCTAAACCAGTGATTCTTAACCTGATTCTACAGAGCCTTCACAGGAGGTCCACAAAGCTCACCTTCCCACTTTCATTGCCCATCATTTCTTAGTTTTTTCTTAAATTATGAAAGTCATCTTCATGGAACTGGGCATTGAGAAAAGTTTTGTAAAACAATAACATCTGCAAGTATCCTTCCTTTGAGAATTTTTTCATAAAGTTTCCTCATGCACAGGTCTAATTTGTACTAGATTTCCTTCAGAATGCTATCAGAACCCAGATCCAGCTCAAAGTAAACTAAAAGGTCACTGATGGCCAGTTCATACTTTTGTTTCCCATGTACAATCATATCATCCAGAGAACAACATACTGTGTGAATGGTAGTGGCACAAGAAAAATATAATGTGGGCAACACCCATATAGAGGGAGAAAACTTTTGTGTCACAGGTAACAAACTGGAGAGAATTAATGATATCTCCACATTAACACTCTCATATTTTATGTTATCAAGTATGCAACTACAGTTCTTGGATGCTTGCCTGGTACTACCTAAATGTATTGATATACATACAAATGTAGAGACGCACCACATTTTCCATTAGCTTTAGCCAGTGATGTAGACTCATGTCAATTGACTTGGACTTCAGTGACTTGACTTGGACTTGTCTTGACAATAAATGATGCACTAGAGGAGAATAGCAAATGTATTCAGCAATGGGCTTGAGGAGGAAGGATCCTTCTTTTTAAAGCTTTTGAAACTTCAATAATGGGGAGTAAGGAGGATCCTATTCCCCACTTCCAGAAAAAGCCTCTAGCTTCAGAAATGGGAAGTAAGAAAGGATCCTATTTACCACTTCCAAAGCTATAGATGGCAAACTCGCCATGTGGAGGGCTAAGTCTACTTAATTGGTTAAAATTGACTTTATTCAACTCTGTCTAGAAATTCTAGAATATAGGTTGGAGTATAATTTTGGTTTCCAGACTTGAGACTTGACTTGAGACTTGGAGTAAAAGAGTTAAATATATTCCTGGCTTTAGCATAGCAAAATTTATAGCAGTTCCAATACAGGCTTTATCCATCCATCCATCCATCCATCCATCCATCCATCCATCCATCCATCCAGTCTATTTACATCCTGCCTTTCTCCCTCAAATGGGACTCAAGGTAGCTCCTAATGAAACAGTACAAACACAGTGAAAATATAATGTGGATGAAAGCATAAAAAGTACTTCCTTTTTGGGACTCAACCTGGTCAGGCAGCAGGCATGAAATTTCTGATAGTGGATGCCACATATACCAGGAAGCTTCACACAGCCTCTCTTCCATAAGACAACATCAGGGAATCACATGGCCATGTAGGCTAGACTCGCTCACTTCCCTTAACAGCACAGCCACACTTCTACCAGGAGTTCCCTCAGTGGAGCCCTGGTAATGCAGTGATTAAATGCTGATACTGCAGCCACAAGGTTGTGAGTTTGATCCTGCTGGGTTCCAGGTTGACTCAGCCTTCCATCCTTCTGCAGATCGGTAAAATGAATACCCAGCTTGTTCGGGGCAATTAGCTAACACATTGTAAACTGTTTAGAGAGCATTTAGCTGATCAGCGGTATAGAAATACACATGCTATTGCTGTTGCTGGAAATACTCTCTTAGTTTTAACACTGATTTTCTGCTGTGTTCTGCTTTTGTTCTTTGTGAATGATCTATGATCATAATAAAGTTGGTTGGTTAGTTGGTTGAAATAATTGCCTACTGTCTATGCTTTTATACTTCATGGGAAAGGAGTCTTCATACATGCTCACATAAGTATGTATAGCTTGTTCATGAATGTAGGTCCATGTTCTTGCTTGTTTGAAGGAGCTCTGAATATATAGGGCAGTAACCAACCATTTTCCATGCAGCCAAACATATAGATGGGATGAATTTCCTATATGTATGTTGTCATATGTGTGACTTTGGCCATGGTGAAAGTCAAGAGCAGGAGGCAAGACTAGTTCATGTGCCACTATGCCCTTCTCATTCCCCTAGTTTTCTCTCAGTATTTCTGAGGGGAAGTTGTCTGAACTTCTGTATTGCTTTCTTCGTGGAACTTCCCAGCATATGCATGCCTTCTCTATATATTGGCCTACTGACATCTGTCTGTCTGTCTGATACGTTGTCTTTCACCCAGCTTGGAACCCAAGGTAGCTTACAACATCAATGAAGACAAAGTAAAGCTAAAAAAATTTTAGTACAACTAAAAATTTAAAAATCAGTTAAATAAACCATTAAAACATTTAATTTAAAGCTGTATAAAAGCATTTGAAACATTAACCATGAGAAGAAAACAGAGATATAGCAGTGGATCAGTATACAAAGGGATCTTGTAGCACCTTTGAGAGAAAAAAGTTGGTAGCATAAGCTTTTGTAGATTTAAGTCTATGCCTCTGATGAAATAGACTTAAGTCTATGAAAGCTTATGCTACCACCTTCTTTCCCTCAGTTAGTCTCAAAGGTGCTACAAGATCCCTTTACAATGAGAAGAAATGTACAGTACTCACCAAGCATTGAAAGACCATCCATCACAACCGATTAATCACCAAATGCCTGTTTAAATAAAAGCAGAAAGAGAACAGATGGGGAACCAGCCTAGCTACCTCTAGGAAAGAGTTTCACAGTGTTTCACAGTGTTCCACAGAGTACCACAGTAGCCATCAAGAAGATCCTCTCATATGTCCATACCCATGCCAACTATCATTTGAGGGTGAAGCAAAAAGGGAGAATTAATGTGTGAATTGGGTAAAGGCAAAGAGAGGATAAAAAAACAAGAACAGATATTGAGGAGTTGGGAGATGGGACTGACAGCCTTGAGAAGAGTTATATGTGTCCTGGGATATGTCTCAAAGACTTCCATGACTTAGAATTAAGAATGGAAAAGCAGCAGGAAGAAGAGTTCCACCCCTATCCTACTACTTGTTTACAATATTATCAGACTAGACTTTTTCAGAAGCTTTATTTGACTGCATTGTATTGGAAAGAGGATATAAAGAGTGAAGCCTTCCACTTCCTGAGATGGAAGATCCTTTCTCTCCTTGGGACATTTCAAATCAAAGCATGTTTCTTTAACTCCATTCTGCTGTTGCATGAATCGCACGATGACAGCGTACTAGGTTCCTAAAGATGTTGAAGGGAGAAGATCATTTATAATTACTGTTTGTTCATTTTCTTCAAGCAGCTTCTTGTCTACGAATAACTATCCTGTTGTATATTTCCTTCTGTATTTACTATTTATATAGTATTAATTTTTGTATACCACTACCCCATTTTTTCTGAAAAAGCCACAATAAATTTAAAAGAAATGCAGAAACCAGAGAAGAAAATCATCTTTATCAAATCATTAAAACATATCACAGTAAAAACCATTGTAGAAGTGAAGCAAAAGAGATGCATCTTAATGCCTTTTCTGAATGCTGAGAAAATGAGGGCCTTTCATAATGCTAGAGGGAGTTCATTCCACTGTTCATTCTCTCTGGAGCAACAGAGAGAAAATCCTTTCCCGTGCGCCTAACAAACAGGCCTGTGTGTGCAATAGGGTCCTCAGGAGAACTATTTATGCAGGTCTCAGAAAGAGACAGTCTGTTCCTTAGAAAGCCAGATAGATGCAGTACTGGCAGCAGGCACAGTAGCGTGGAGAAGAAAAACCGGCTTCCAGTTGTCAGTAAGAGATATTTTTTCCCTCTGCTTGCTTATCTGTTTTTTACACATTCCAAGTGAAGACCCTAATGTCCAGAAAATTCCTGCTTCCTAGAAAGGCCTAAGAGTGTTTTGTTTTGTTTCGTTTTTTTTTAAATAGGAGCCAAGTCCCACTGGATTGTCACTTGGATTTGGGATGCAAGAGAGTTGCTATCTCCTTTGGGAGATCCTTAGAAAGATTTTCCTCCTAGGGAAGAAAGTTTCAATTAAGTTTATGTATAGTTTGATTGTCACAAATTCTGTATTGTAGGACATGATTTTGTAGAACTCCAAGGGAGAGAATAACTCTTCTCTAAGGAATTGCCAGCACTGAGGCCACCCACTCTTAAAAAAAAAAAGGCAACATTAATTTGGGTCATTCTGCCTTGTCTGTTGCACTTTTAATACCATTGATCAAAAGAAGAAGCTGGCTTAGTTCTATCCTGGGTGCAAATTAGTGTGAGGAGTAGAGAAGCACCAGGGATAGAGCTGTATTCATAAGACAAAAGTTGTTGGAATTTCATGGAAATTTTTTAGCAGGTTCTAAACTGAGAACATAGGGTCACTTCAGATAACTGTCTGAAAAGCACAAATTTATTGTAGCTGTTGGGGGATGCAACAAACAAAACCCTGTTAATTATTAGGAAGAAATAAATATTAATACAAAAAAGTAAAGTTTAAATCATGGGAAGATGGCCAATGGCAATTATACATACAGCTACTAAAAATAACAAGGTCTGTTTTCAAGCCAAGAGCTGGCAAGTCTCTTTACAAATGAGATAAAACTGCCTTAAATAGATAGGATCCAAAATTATGCATAATAATACCTTTTATTAGGCCAGCTGTGTTCATAGACTATCAAGAATCCACAATGTATAGAGCAATTCTTAAGAGAAGAATTTACGTTTTTATTTAAATCTTTACAAGTTTTAGACCTGGATCATATGTTAATGTACATAATTTGATATCTCAGCCTTTCATTCATATATCATTGGCAACTGAATAAATGAACTGATCCATAGTGTCCTAGACAGAGGCTATGTCCAAAGTAAAATGGGACAATTAAAATGGTGACCACCTAGCACCAATTGGAGGGACTGGAGGAGGACTACTGCCTGATAAGCTGACCAGGGAGGACCGTGATCTAGCAGGTGACCCAGCATTGAGGTCTCATATAAGCCTTGAGGCAGCCCTGCCCAAGTTCCTGGATTTTTTCAAAGGCCCATCATTAAAGTCAGCTTAACAAAAGTGACTATTGAAAAATCTGTTGTCTTTAACAAATAGATGAACGTTAGGTATTTGCTGAGTTTTAGGAGGACAGAATACAGTGTTGAATCAGTAGAGCTTCATAATATGAGGCTCAGCATGGTCACCTTGAAAAGGAATAGTCAGTTCTTTGGCAATTCTGCTTTGTCTGGAATTTACTTTTGCAAAGAGGACAGTCCAGTTGACATTCATAGTGGGAAATCAAAACAATACAGTCTGGAGGAAAAGGCTATTTGGTTCAAATGTTACATCCTGAAAACCTTCTAAATAATGAAAATGCTCTTTCAGCAGCAGTAGCATCTACGATTTTTTTTAACATATTACCCTGGCAGCTTATCTTGTGTTCTGCCGGCAGGTAGAACAATTTCTGCATGCCGTTGAAACAGTCAGCATCCAGGTTTAAAGAAGCAGTAAGGAGCTGATTACTGGACTGTGTAAGATTTGCTGACACTACACTATTTGTGGGTTAATAAGCAAATAAAATCTTTAAAAGAACACCATATGCCAAAGTTCCTTTATTTACTTCCATCACTAAACTCAGTGTGAAATACATCTTGGCTCCTATGGTAGACTATACCTTCTCTCCACACACACACACACACACACACCATGATGTAATCTCAGTTATTATGCAAAGTATACACATTTTGGTCCAACAGTTCCCAAAAAAGAAGCAGAGAACTCCAACTGCAGGTATGTGGAGTAAATGGATTATGTTAAATAAAAACCAAACAACTGGAGGCTCCTTTAATTTAATCCCATTTCCAGTGCTAAAGAGATTATTCAGAATTTGGGTTGTGATCACGAGCAACAGAAAAAATAAATAAATAAATAAATAAATAACAGTTTAGATTGTCAAGTTGTAGCATCATCTTCCAGGTTTAAAAAAAGTGAATAAGTTATGTTCTTTTAATTGTTCATATCCATTTCCTAAGAATGAATGGATCAATGCATGTTTCTGCCACATGCATCTGATCTGAGAAAGGTTATCGATGGTCTTGTTGTTGTCAAGGCAGGACTTTGAGCCAGAAGATGAGAATCCCTCTCAAAATAAACAGCAGGAAGTCCCCAAATGCAGGCCTAATTTTCAATATTTTATTAGGTGTGGCAAGATGATTAAGCCCAGAGTCAAAAATTTGCTTATTGCGCTACTGAGTGTAGTAGGCATCTGCTCTTAGATAACAGGTGGATGAGTATCTTGGCCACGTAAGAAAATATGTTTCCATTCTTACACGTTCTCTTATATGTAAACATGGATATGCTAGCCTGCAAGCCAGTCAAAGTTAATCACATCTAAGTCTCGATTGCTTTATGGGAGACTTATTTTTAGAAGAAACCTGGTCACTTCCCCACTGAAATCAATGGGCCTGAAATTTTTAACATTGGCTGCATCGTGCTCCTATTTAATGGAAAATAAGTGACCTTATTAACTTTGGTAAAACAAATACTTCTCTTTTATAAGAAGACACTCACTAACATACCTTATCTGTTTGCCACTCTTATATTTTTGTATCAACAATCTAATGAAAAATATATTTTTTAGAAATCTTCATTTTTTAGATTACTCGTAATGATGACAATGATCAATGTACTTTGTAAATATGGTTTTTAAATGATTTATAGATGATAATAAGACTTGTCATTAAGAGGCTTTCTGAAGAAATAAGCTTCAGTAGTGAACTACATTAGGACTTTGGGAAATTTTCTGGTTTCTACGATTTCAATGTTATTTTCCCTTTCTTCTGATCTATATGCATTCAGCAATGCCAAACAGAGATGAATAATGAATTATTTTAGAACTAAAGAATAACTAATAAATGACAAGACAGTGCAAGAAGTTTTATTTTCTGGTTTCTATAAGTAGTTATAGTCCTCCATTCTGTGTGATCAGAGTACTAGTTCTTATAAGATAAAAGGACTCCTATTGGGTCAGACCAAAGGTCTCTTTAGTACAACATCTTGATATCCATAGGAGCTAACCAAATTTCTTGGGAGAGTTCACACGCAGGACTGGAAAGCCTACAGTGCTTCCCATTGCCATTACCCTCCCCGCAATGCCAGGACTGACCTTACCATTATGCATAGGAAGGCAAACACCTCAGGCAGCAGATAAGAGTTTTGAAATTTATTTTTAAAGATCATTAGTTAATTTTGTAGTTCCATTGCTCCCAGCATTGTCATTATAGATAAGAGTTTCTTTAAAATTCATTACCAAGTAATTAAAAACTCATTTTTAATTCTTTTTCTAACAATCTGATTTTATAACCTGTTAGCCTGTCCTAAAAAAATTATTCTTCCCATCTACCATATCATCCTCTCGGAATCTACAGCACAGTACAAGGCAGCAATAAAGATAGCATTTAAGCCATGGCATATCACTCCTCTGTATTTGGCACAGCCTTGTAACTATAACAGTGGCTGAAACAGTAGCTTATAGCTATATAGCGAAAGGAGTGAAAGTTACCCTTTGTTAAATTACAAGTTTAATATAAAATAGTTACGTAATTGGAAAAGGCAAGTGATTCTGAGTAACTCGTTGTTTATAATTAGTTACTTCCAAGGTCTGCAACAGATGTTGGGAGGACAGCAACAACAATCCCTTAGCTGTTCCTCATCTGTGTTCTCACCATCCCCATGCCCCTGCTGGAGTGCAAAGCTGTATGTGCCATATAGGCTGTCCTGTTCCTTCACTGTGACATGCTGCCCACTATTATGTTAAAGAGAGCTATTGCACTCTGTATTCAGCTGGCAGTCCAGTCTGTACATGGAACAGGGGAAAGTGGCAAAGCAAAAAATCTTAAGCCCTACACTGAAAAACTAGTATTGAGGGATATACTACTTCTGATCTTTTAAGTTATGTGTAAGCATTGTAACTAACACGGAGGGATATCTTCCATCGATTTTTCTAATCTCTGTGAAGTCTTATACGTTGGTAGCCATCACCTTATGTTCTTGCAGCAAAATTATGTGCTGTGTGAAGAAGCACTTTTAGAGTGGGTCAGTAGGATTGTTGGCATGAGGTAGAATATGGATTTTGGAAGGGTCTAAAGATCAACACCACCTCAAAGGGGAAAAAAATGCAGCAACTGTATCCAATAGTTTTTCAAGTAATTGCACCCAGAACACCATATAAAAATGACATAGAGAGCAAACAGATGTGAAGTAGCAAAGGAGGAAGATGTTCTCAGTTAATGTGCTGGAGTTTCAGAGATGTTTCACTGCAACTTCTAATGCACTAGAGATGCAATTATTACATGCATGAGGAGTGGAACAACTGCCACATCTTTTAGCTTAATTAAATAATATGTTCTTCAAAATGCCATTCAGACACTTTGGTAAAAAGCAAACAAATTATGCTGCATTTACCCACTGGCATTACAAGCAATTTGAATTTCATTTTTCCAACCAGGGCCAGTTGAAATTTCAAGAGTTCACTAAACTGCTGTCTACTTTAAGGCAAGAAGACAGAGTGGAACATATTTTTATTAACCTTTATCAGTGGTGTGGCTTCTGTGTCAGTGGTGTAACAAAATTTGTTCTGGTTTTAAGTTTAAAACTTTAAATGTCCAAAATAGGTTTAACACTTTGGGTAGCTCTGTTGAAATGCAAATTAAAACCTGGAACAGATTCACTGAACCACTGACATTGGAACCACCTATGATTTTACTTCTCTTCTGCATAACTCCACAGTTTTTGAGGCCCTTTTCCACTTTCTCCATAAATATGAGCATATCATTTGCAAATCTTAGTAGTTTTATTCAAAGGCTGAAAACCTGTCTAGAGCAGAGCCATATTTACATGTGTGTTTACTCATTTTTCAACAGTTGATTGAATGGGGTCTATTCTAGGATTCCAGCCAACATGTGATAGAATTAACTGAACCATACAAAAATATTGTAAAATTTTCCTGAACTGTCAACTTATTTCACATAATTCTGTTCTAAGACATTTTCTGGTTAAAAGGAAGGCGATTCACTGATATTAAATGACAGGATTAATCCAGTTGTTTCTACACCCAATATATTTTTGCCCTTTCATGATCTTTCCCTGTGGATGATCACTTCATTCTTTATAGATTTAATCAAGGGAGAACAGACTTTTAAACATTCATAAGTGATATGACTATTTTGTTATTATATTGGCAGCGTGGTTTACAGTTTGTTACTTTATCGTATTAGCCATCTTGAGAGTTCCAGAGGAAAAATGGGTTATAAATGTTTTTAAAAATAATAAATTCCTATCTGTAGCCTCTTCACACTGCTTGACCAGATCTCATGGAAGATTCATTATGAGTGGATGTGTGTGTGAATGTAGGTCTCCATCTTGAATCAGTTTTGAAATCCAGTCCATGCTGCTGCCTTCCCTGCTGCCAGATAGTCACATGAAAATGTCACATGAAGATGTCATCATTCAGAGGACCTGTGTTTGCAGTGGCAGGCAAAGAATTTAACTTATGCAAGCTAGCAGTTCTGCATAGCTGGGTGACTGGCCATAGGCAGGAACTGTATTTGTGAAGGAGTTTTCTAGAGGCAGTCACTAAACTTTAAAGAAGCTAAATCTATACAAGTCAGAAAGAACTTCCATTGCTCATTGGGCAGACTACTTGAAAACGTGAATTTTTTTGAACTTCTGCAGTAGTCTATCAGTTACATCCATCTGATACACACCATCACAAATACAGATTGGTTTTTTGATGAGCAGAGAGCGAAGCCCTCAGAAATTACTTGAGACCAGATTGTAGCAAACATATAAGATCCACAAAATAGTTACGCCAAACATATTATAGGTGGTTTGCTGCTATTTCAGAGCAACATTGACAGATATATAGCCTTTATGAAAAAAGCAGTACTTGCAGTTTCTCTTCGTATGTGTGTGTCAATCTGTCTGTCTATCTGTCTCAGTCTGTCTCTCTCCCCCCCCCTCATATTTTTCATTTTGTATTGATTGTTCAAAAGGTAATGAACATTGAAATATTCTCTCTTTCAGGCACCGGATATCTAAATCTAAGTTTAGGTAAGCAATATAATTCTTTAGAAAAACTTTTTAATCTGCTCCTGGTATTGGTTTAGTAAAAACATGTTGTCTGTAGTCTTTTTGTTGTAAGCAAAAATTCCTTATCTGTTGAGATGATAAAGTAGTATACTGCTTGCATTCTGATAAACTGGTGGCTAAAGGCTTTGACCAGCAGACTGAAATTTCTGCTTTAAACTGGAGCTGCTGACAAAACCAGCCTCCATATGAGCTTATCAATATATGACTACAAAAACATATAGGACAAGAAGAAACTGGTCATTAGAACAAATTATGAGTTGGGGGCATAGTTATAAGGACCTGTAAAAGTCTACCTTCTCAGGGATATTCAAGTCCCTACTCAAACTTGCAACATGCACAAAACAGAGCAAAGTTTTAGCTTGTGGAATTACAAGGAAGACATAAATTAAAATTTTGTAGCTTTATATTTATAGACATTGTACAATTAAATTTTATTAGTATTCAATATAATTAAATAACTTCAAACATGCTAAAACTATCTGTAAATATGTTCTGGATGCTCTGCAATTACACCCTGTTCCCTTTGGCTTTTTCACTGCGGTGTTTCTGGTGATGGGCCTTTTTAAGTGTGAGTGATAGGCAGGTATAACAGGTACTTCCAAGTGTCTTCTAACCATTAGATGTAACCTTGTCAGTCTAAGAAGTGCAGAAGACCATTGGTTTGTCAGATAAGAAGTTGCTACAAGATCAAGGGAATTCAAAACATGTTATTTTACTGCTTTCTGATGTAGAATATGCTTCGTGCTTCTCAGCAGACAGAAGCTGAGAGGAACATGAATATCCAAAGCAGATCTGCATCTCACTTTGCACATGCATTGTACCAAAAAAGGAAGAAAAAGAGAAAAAATAAGTCCAAAACCCATTAGCTTTATTATCTTGTAGCCAAATGTTTCTTGGAAACTGGTTGCTAAGCAAGCTAAATTCTGAAGAGTAGGAGATGTGTAATTAGCTTTAAATACTCTGTATGGTTAGTAATTAGCCTCAGTAATCATTGTGACACTTCTGAGGGGCTGTATGTTCCAGGAAAGCAAATCATAATGTGATATTTTGCTCACACTCAATCTCAACAAATACTATGTGTAGCTCTGGGTTCAAGAGAGAAAACTCTTAACATTGGCACTGTAATTGCTGAAAATAGTTTTGGACAAGGAATTTGAACAAGGACGCTTGATTGTTGTTGGAATCTGGGTAGAATCTCTTGGTTCAGGTCCCAATTCAGTTTACTTCTGATCAAAAAAAGCCCTTTCCTGGGTCTAAAACAGCTTGGAAAAGGACAAAAATATGGTACAGTGGGAGTGTGTCTGTATGTGTTTTTTTAAAAATAAAAAAAAGTTTTATTTAAAAATAATGGGATTGGACCAGGTTTCTGCAGTCCACTGTTTTACACAAGCAGCCCTTGGACCTTAAATATTTGCCAACACCTGAAGCAGACAGAGATCTTCATCATGAAATTCTGAATTGGTACAATTACACATTATAAGAACAAAAAAAGTTCAGTCATTTGACTTCTGTGGGCAATGGCAACATCTGCTGTTATTCAGTAATTCAGAGATTACTGTTTTGGGGAAAGAAAAAGACCAAAAGAAATCTGTGGTTACTGATAGATGGAAATGTTGCCTCGTATCCGTTACCACTGGTTTCCTATATCTGAGCATAAAAGCCCATCTACACTGAGTGAACAAGAAAATGTGATACTTGGATCAGTAGTCATATACTCTCTTGACCTTCCTATTTAGAAACTCACAGAAGCATTGTTTTTATTGAAGTAGTTCTGCACACGTCCCAACCACAAGCTTCTGCTGCTTAAAGGAAGGGGCACTTGTCTGTGTGTGAGTGTTGACATGTGTGCACAGACACACCAAGCACTTCAAAAATCAATTTAAAACTTCTTTGTTAAAATAGCTGTACAACGAAGGAAACAGTTTAGAAAACAGCCAGATCAAATGCCCCTAATTTTAAAAAATTAAATGGAGATGTTTTTGTTATGGAAGTGCCTTTGAATAGTTTTTTCAATCACCAAACCCATTTTGTAATACAAATAATGAAGTGAAAGTAAAAGACTGTGAAATAGAAAAAGACAAAGAGAACTTTGGCAAAGACTGAATGATGATGCATTGTGGCCATCCATGAACCCATGAGCACTAAACCATGTCAGTGCATCGTGATACATGGGAAAGGGTAGGTCAACAACCATGGTTTATCTACTTTCAGCAGACACCTGTGCCTAAGAAGTTTTGTATAATTTTACCAGACTATTGAGCAACTACACTGAATTACAGTGTCTTACTTTGTCTCTTTCCTTGCACATTTAGATAAATGTGGAATATGCTGGTATAGGATATTGATCCAGTTTTCAGTAACTTCAAATAAGTTTTTGGGGTCATAAGTCACATCTGAGGGTTTGGTCTATGCAGTAGTCATCATAATAAATTAAATTCCATTTTTCCCACTGAAAATTTTTCCATTCCTTCCCTTTATGCAGCCGTTACTGGCGCAGATGGAATCGGTTCTGCAGGCGAAAATGTCGAGCTGCTGTCAAATCCAGTGTGTTCTACTGGCTTGTGATTTTCCTTGTCTTTCTCAACACCCTCACCATTGCCTCTGAACATTACAACCAACCAGATTGGCTCACTGAAGTCCAAGGTAAGATGAGACACAGGATTCCAGTTTCTTTTGTTTACTTTCATTGCCAAGTGGGTGCAGACCTTTGCAATTAATTAAAATTATCTTTGTGAATGTACATAAACTGAGTGTACATAAAGTAAAACCATTTGCTAGCATACCTTGTAGAAATAATGAATTACAGAATGGCAAATGTTTTTTATATCCCTTTATATGGAATACACAAAGATCTGTGTATGCTTATATAGTGTATAGTTATTGTACAATTGCTTGTACATTTATTTGAAGGAGAGAATACCATCCAATTTCAGAGCATCCAGTGTGCTCTATTTTATCCTGAACACAAAAATGGAAAATATGATTAGACACAGAGATCTCAGTATTGTCACTCCCATCAACCAACTGCACAGAAGTAATCCATTGCCACAATATCATTGTTGGTTTCTTAGAATTATAGAGTCATAGAATCATAATGTTGTAAGGGGCCTCATTGGCCATTGAATCCATGCTGTGTGTGACAGTCAGCATAACTATAAAGGCATTGCTAGAGTATCAGTTATGCAAAGTCCTCTTGCATATATAGGTTCCAGAACAGAAAATGCCAAATACCTGAATCGGGGAAATCTGATTTCATAAGGCTAGATATGATGTTATTCCTTCATGTCTTCACTATGACCAGCGAGCATCCATTCTTTTCCACAAATTAATATATTGACAAGGAAAATATTTATAAGATAAGAAATACATCTGACAAGAGTGATGTATTCTTATCTTTTAGACACCCACTCATCAGGAAATCAGACATTGACATGGTAATCTAAGAGATGAACCAGAGACCTCCAGGTGACCATTCACCTGATCTGAAAGTAGTATGTGCCTCTTTTGCTTTTAATTAAACCAATCCACATTCTTGAATCAGGACTGTCTTAGTTAAGAACAGCATGAGAAACTGGTAGAAATGGATTCAGGTAAAAAAGCACTGTATTCCTGTACTGGCCCTGCTGTCCCTCATTCCACAGGATTGTGAGTGTGAAGTGTTGTTTTGATTCTCACCTGAAATGTGTCCCTCACTCCCATGGTCAGAAAACACAAGAGGTGAGTTAAGGAGCAGCTGTGCATTTTTCCTAATCTGGAACACAGAGGAGTTCAAAAAACATGAAGACCCAGAATGGAAACCAGATGAAATCTCTAAGCTACCTTTTACCATTTACTCGTGTGCCAGAGAATCCCTAAAATGGTTGAAGACAGTAATTCTAAGGAATATAGCCTAAATTCAACATGTGTTTATTAAGATAGTTAATGTTATTTCTACAGTCTTTCTATTGCTGTAGTTCAGTGCCATTATAATGATCATTATTTTTCTCTTTATTTTTATGAGATACTGCCAATAAGGTACTGCTGGCTCTTTTCACGGCTGAGATGCTGCTGAAGATGTACAGTCTGGGTCTTCAGGCATACTTTGTGTCTCTTTTCAACCGCTTTGACTGTTTCATTGTCTGTGGTGGAATCCTGGAGACCATATTGGTGGAAACAAAGATTATGTCACCTCTGGGTATCTCAGTGCTGAGATGTGTGCGACTGCTGAGAATCTTTAAAATCACAAGGTATTTGTTATTTTAATGGCGCTCATAGGGGGAGATAGTTTGCTTGTTCATATATAGAAAAAATATAGAAAATAAAGATAAATAAGGCTTTTTTGCTTCCTTTTGCACAAATAATCCCTTCCTTGGATTTGTCTTCTTACTGCAGAGTTAAGTAGATGACAAGCACTATTGTTTATTCATTTGAGTTATACAGGTCTTCTGGGGGACATTTGTTTCAGCTAGCCAAAATGAGATGGACAACTGTTATCCAAAAGACATTTTCTTTGACCACCCCTAGATTGTGGTATGACCTGCCAGAGGAGATTTGTCAACTGGATATATTCTCTGAGTTTAAAAAAAGACCAGTATCTTTAAGCAGGCCTGTCCAGATGGTTTTTAAATTGTGAATTTTAAAGTATGAATGAATTAATGTGTGTTGGTTTCATATGGTCTTTTCATTGGTATATGTCTATTGTTGTTTTCCACCTCATTCCATAGCAAGATGTTGGCTGCTGCTGTTGCTGTTGCTATTAACTGTATTTCTAGGCCATCCTGTAACAAAGTTCTCAGGGCAGCTCACAATCAATAAAACAACTTAAAATTCATTAACACTAAAAATGACAATAAAAAGTAAAAATGTAGTATGTGAACATCCTTAAGCAATTAAGAGCTGATTTCAGCTGTGATATATTCAAAAGTCCGGGATTCTAAAAGAGTCTTCAGCAGGCATCAAGGTAATTCTAGGAAAGCGTCACTAAAGAGGGCTTTCCACAGCCAAGACATCACCACAGGGAGGAAAAAAAACTTTTCCTATTCACCATTCACTTCACTTCACTTGACTATTATATCACAGAGACATTATATTTTTACCACATACAACAGAATGCTCTGAGCTACAGACCAAAAACACATGCTGTGTTTTTAATTCTAGGGCAGAGATGGGCAGTGTTTATCCCTTCAGATGTTGTTGGATTGTAACTCCTTTCATCCCTCACCATTTTCTGTGCTGGCTAGAACTGATAAGATAGTATTACAACAACATCTAGAGAGGTGCAAGTTGCCCAGTTCTGCTCCAGAAGATGTTTTAAGAAAAAGGTGCAAAAATGAAATAGTTTGGAGATCCTGTTTCCCCGGTAAACAGAAATTCCCATGAAATTCTCACTGAAAATCATTAGTTTTGAAGGGGGGGCAAGAGTGTATCAGGGCCAGTGGTTAACTTCTAAAAATACTCTTTGCCATCAACTCCAAATGTGCTACCTTCCACATCTTGCCCATCAAAATTTCTTCACTCTAGTACCACTGTTACTACTAAACACCAGTCTAGTACTATCTAAGCATAGCACAACATTCCTGCAAATTACAAGTCATTATTTGAATTATCAGGGAATCTCCTTATTCTCTAAAACCCTGCTATATAACATAACTGCTTTTCCACAGCTTGCTAGCTTAAATATTTCTTTTACTCAAGCTACCGTACAAGTCACTATCCCTTCTTCCTGTTCCATATTGTTCCTCATTAGCTGAAATGCTGGCAAATTGTACTACTAATTATAATGAGGTGGGAGGAAATTGATGCTGGTGCATGTAATGGCTGCCACCGACAAACTATGCATTGCATGCTTACCCTGAAGACATTCAAAAATTTTATCTGAAGTATGGCAGGGGTATCACAGAAGCAGAACACAATAGGGACTTCAAGGGATTTGATTAAGGCTTAATGTCTGTTAGCAACAAAAATTCCCAACCCTGACTTTTTATACCAGAGCAATTTAACAGATGAAAATATTTTAGCAATGAAAACTGCAAACTGCAAAATATGCCATGGCAGGTACTCAAGATAGTTACCTGCATTGTGTTGATCTGAACTCCTAGAGCAAGGCAAGAATTTTACTCACAACTTAACAATCTAAATTCTACGTTGTAAAAGGATCCTGTAAGCTTCAAATTAATAGTAGAACTGATGTCTTTTAAGATGCATTGGAAGAGCTACAGTTACAGAAGATAAGGAAACAGAATAATGTTTTACCCCTTGGCTTCTGGTACAGCAAGGTTAGAGAAAACTTAACAGTGCCAGATAATCTCCAGTTCAGAAGGTTTGCAACCTGACCCTCTTGACAGTTGACAATTTGTTTAGCCAATCCAAATGTGCTTAGTAAAACCAAGTTTTTATCATTTATTTGGATGAATCTTTGTATGTTTTCTTTTCCTTTATCTGTTAAAATAGCCACATGTCTGTGTGTAAGAAAGGTTTAACCTGTGGTTGGATCTGTTGGAACAATAGCCCATTTGCTAGCAGCATGAGCCAAGTGCCAGCACTTTCATCTGCTCTGGCCTGAACAAAGCACTTCCTGTTTGCAAGAAATTTGAATGGGGATTCAGCACTGGTGATCTCCAATTCTGTAGCTATCAGACATTAACCTTATTAGTAGTGGTTTCACTTGTATGTTCATCTGTAAATATAACAGCCTCATAACATGAATTCTCTGAGTAGCTTACAAAACAAATATAACATTGAAATGCAATATGAAACCACTAAAACTATGCCGCTATTAAAATTGAGAGACTCAAGTTGTTATATAAATTACATATATCTGAATTAGTACAGAAACAGAAAATAGCTACCACATTGAGTGTTACATGATCACAAATGTTTGTAGGGGAGGAGATTAGTTTCCCATATTTCTTCCTCACTACCACAGTTGTCAGAATGGACAGTTGTGTTACCAAGGGCTGGTATACGGGGCAACAGAAATTGCTCCTGGCTCATAGTGAAGAGATAGAAAACGGAAGAGGGAGGAAAAAAGCTTTCTAATGTGGAAGCCCAGATGGCTGAGCCTTAACACAACCAAAGCAATAACACATGGTGGAGATGAAGCTCAGTTGGTTCTGTGTCTGTCAAGCAAAAGCCTGTTAGCTCTCATTTTCGTTATGATTAACCATCTGGCTTCTTGGAATTGCTTGGGTGTAGTTGCTACAGGCACAGGGGAATCTTGCAGGTTTTCAGTCACTGCATTTGTCTCATGTTATTGACAGCTATGGTATGTTCATAAAGGCATATCATTTTATATATATATATATAATTTCATTTTTCATTGTGTCCACACTGTAATCTCCAATTGCAAAAGCAACAGAGAGTCCTATAACACCTTAAAGACTATAAAGTTATTATACCAGTAGTGTGGGTAGATGAGTTGAGTTCATCAGATGCATGAAGTTTTTTTCTTGGCAGGAATGTGTTTGCATGTGTGTGTATATATGTCCAGAGAAAGAAACTAGTAGACTGGGGTCAGATGTTATGAAATACAGAATGTATAGCATGTAACAATTCAATTGAAATTTAAATAAACATAGGGACTATTGCAATAGCAGTAGTTGATCATAACACAAAGTGTAACGTGTTTATCACCCTCAGATTGTCCTACCCCGTGTTGATATTAACTAGCTTGCAAAACAGTCCTATGCAAACCTAATCAGAAGTAAGTGCAATGAAACTTACTGTGCTAGGTAAGTCTGTATAGCAAGAGTGGGAATCACGTCCCATAAGCTACATGTAAACCCAAGACCTTTGTGTTCGAAGGTTCTGATAGTCATGACACAAAATCTTGAAAACAACCAGGAAAAAAATCTTGATTTAATGTGCTGTATTTCTTTGTTGCTTAAATTTGGTGACAAATGAGGAAAAATTCATTTAAAGCAAGAAAACAGGAGTTCCTTTTAGCAGGGTCCACGTTAACAGTTGTCCATTACTGTTATCTGTGAACCTGCAAACTTCATCTGGAGAGATTGCCTATGAATTTGAGGGGAAATCAACAGCAAGCTGTTATCTTTAGGCCCAGGAATGGTTGTGCTTCTGCCTATGCTGTCTGGTTGATGCCAAGATACCAAACAGCATGGGGGCAGAAATGCATGGGAATCATTTTGTGCAAAAGAACCTCCATTGGAACTGGCTTCATTTTAACCACATCAGTGGAACTGGCTAAAAAATGAGTGCCTCTCAGTTAAAATTACTCACCTAGTAACTTTATCAAATAATTCCCAGGAAGTTTTGCTCCCATGAGTTAAGCCTGAAAGATCAAGTTGCATTTCAAAACAGATGATTTTCTTCTGTGACCTTGTATTTCCATGTAGACTTTTTTGTAAATGTGGCCTACAGTAGGGGTCCCGATGTTTGCAGAATACTTCCTGTCTTCCGCATAAGCTTTGTCGGAATACTTTGAGTAATTCAAAACAGACTTATAAACCTCTAAAGTAGATAAATCAAAATATAGTTCCAGATGCTAAAGGAATGATGATTTCTTTCTCAGGCTTACCTGCCTGCTCTAAAGACTCCATTCTTTCAATCCAAGAACCATGGTATTCACATCATTAGCACTTTTCCAAAGCAAAATTAATGCAATGATGAATGTATACTATACTATACAGGATGTAGTACCAAAAATGGCAAAGAAAAGAGTCTTTGAAGAACATCTCAGAGACCTATAGCCTAAAGCCGAGTTTTAGTCCCAACTAGAATAAGGTCCCTTAATCTAATCAATGGGATTTATATAAGTGTTGACTCACTATTCAGCAATTGATTGCTATTCTAGACTACCAATAGAATTCAGGTTTATGTTCCCAATGGTCAGCTGAGAGGAGATTCAACTCACTTATGCAGTTCTGTAGTGGAGAAGTGGAGAGCACTTCCTACTTAAAGCTCTAGAACAGTGGTGGGCAGGATTCAGGACTGAAACCTATGTGCAGCCATGTGCATACCTATCTCCATATGTATAAGTATGCATGCACACTTGTGTGTTTACTAAGTACCCAGGTTCAACTGCAGAGCCAAGATCTAAATGGTGTGTGTGTATATATATACGCGCACACACACACACACACACACACATATACATACATATATATGGAGAGAGATATACTCTTAAGAATTAAGAACTGAGGAGGATAAAAATTAGCAATTGCTCAATTTATGAGGGCAGTGTCTGAGTATCAGAATGGAGCTCACAATTATGGCTTTTTCATACAGAAATTTCTTCCTCCTTTCCTGCATGTTTTCTTTGTTTTAACAACCAAATTGAGAGAGAGAGAGACTTTTAGTTGGAGGTCTGAAACTTTTACTAAGCTACTGCATGGCACAGAGATCTACCAAGTAGCTTCTAAGCTACTTGTTGTTCATTCCCTGCTCTAGACTTTTTCAAAGACATACTCTATCCAGGGACAAAACTCAGGCTGGACTGAAACATCTGCCACAACTTTTCAGGCCTTTATACATGCTGTGAAAATTCAGGGAAGCTCTTTGAACATAAGTAAAGTTCATTTACTGTGCAGGAGTTAGAAAGAAGGGGGAATATCTCTATACTGATGGCAGCAAGGTAGCATCTGTCCTCCGGATAATTCCTGATATCATGCCTCATCCACCTACTTAAGTCAATTGGCTGAAAATTACTATCTTTTCAGCAACTTGTGGCATTGCTCAAAGACAGGGAAGACAGTCTTCCTATGCTGTTCTGTAAGCTATCCATGCAGCTTGAAGATAAGAGGTCTGGGCATTGATTAACCAAGTGGGTAAAATCCCCTGTCTCTCTTAGTGGCTCACAAGCCACCAAGAAGTCATGGAGCTGTTGATTTGTTTCTGCTTTGCTTCTTCTGTCTGTGAGTGCCTAGCCATAGAAGATATGAACTTAAGATTTGGAAGGGGACATTTTGTATCCCATAACCACACTGCTCAAACACTCTCAAAAACACAAGTATGGGAATATAGAGAGACTATTGGGAAGCTCAGTATCCTCGGTCTGAAATGCACAGATCTTGCAGAGGAAGTAGAATTTGCTTCCTTTTCTAGCATTTTCAGAATCCGAAATAATTTTAAGAGTTACCAGTGCTTAAGTCTCTCATAAATATGACATCCATTTTGGTCAATTTGACAAAGGTAAATACATTTAGTCTATTCTTATCTTTACAATATGAGGTTCTTTGTGATTAAATCTACTTCACTGGCACAAAGAGAATGCCTGTTATCTGTTCTAGAACCTAGTTGAAATTGTCAAAAGAAGCCATATCTTGGGTGTACCAGCTTAGGCAGCTAATGATTAAAACAAAACCTATTGTTTTATTCTTTGATTCTGGAATAGGGACTCTCTTCTGGTGCTGTCATTCTTGTGATTTAGGAACCCAGATAAAATTTTATTTCAAAAGGCTTTTAACAAACCCTTTGTGATAAAATTTAGCTGCTTTCTGTTTTAGATTTTTGTTTTTATTGCACGGCTTTATCCTATTGTAAGTAAAATTATATTTGACTGTCTTAATCCTCTTTTTACTATTACCCATCTTGCAAATTTTAATTGAAAGGTGGAATAAATAAACTGCAGTATCTTTAACAGTTTGAGTGTGAAAACATTATTAAGGTAAATTTGAATTCAGTCTTATGGAATTGCCCCGGAATAAAGGTGGTTCTAACCCAATTTCCCAGAAAGCAAGGAGCCTGACCCTCTCCATCTAAGAATGGGAGCACACAAAGCAGATTTTAAAGCAATCTGCCATAGATTCCAGACTGTTCTCCCATCTGTTCTTGTTGGTTATACCTCTGGAGTGAGGTATTCTGGCTTGCTTTGAACAGCTGTGAATGTTGTAATAAGTTTGGCTAGAATATAGCTCATTGAAGCAATTCATACTAATCACTGCATATTAAGAAGTTTTTCCCCTGAATAATCTTCCAGGTGTGCAATGTACAGAGATGTGGATGGAGGGAGAATATTTGGTTTTATACATTATGGTCATAAAAATGCTCATTAACTTCCATAGGTCCATTATCTTAGGGAAGTAGGAAGATGACTCATTTGTTGACAGGCTGATTAAGAAAAAGCACATTTATAGATATCAGGCAGTCAGCTTGCTAGGGATATGTGATGTAGAAAAGAAACACATGCTTTGGACAGAGAAAAATTCATTCTTTCTCTTTTTGGCTCCCCAGATACTGGAATTCCTTGAGTAACTTGGTGGCTTCCCTGCTCAACTCTGTGCGTTCCATTGCCTCCCTTCTGCTGCTCCTCTTCCTCTTCATCATCATCTTCTCCCTTCTAGGGATGCAGCTTTTTGGGGGCAAGTTTAACTTTGATGAAATGCAAACTAGGAGAAGCACATTTGATAACTTTCCCCAGTCTCTCCTCACTGTGTTTCAGGTATGACTTTATTGGATCTCATTTTATTTGAAAGAATCTAGATTCAGTAATAGTATAACATAAAGCTGCTATGTCAGCTGAATGCAATATCAAACTTAATTTTAAAAATTAATTAAAAGGCAGCTGGAGATAACTGCCTCCCTCCAGGAGCTTTTTCTAAAAGCTGGCAGTGAGAAACTAAAGTGGTTCTTCTCATGGAAAGAGTTCTCATAACAAAGAAATCACATTTGAGAAGCCTCTGCTCTATATCCTAACTCACTTGCTTTACCTTTACATTGATGCATTTAGCAGGATTTACCATGTAGATCCTCATGGAAGAAATTGATCATAGGGGAGGGAACATCCTTAGGATGTGTTGGTTCTTGTCACTTCAGATCTAAGAGACTTGAGCCTTCATTTGGGGGCCCAAATCCTCTCAGACTTTTTGCTTTCAAGGTAAATATGTAATTCACCAGCATTAGGTCATTTTTACAGATGATGCAAAAATTATTCTTTCAATGGCATATGTGTCGTTAGAAGTTCCACAGACCTAAGGCCCTTATTTTTCACTAGACTGGTTTCACAGATCCAAGTTAATAAGGTGTCCTGACACTAACACTTAGCCCTAACTCCACCCTTTAACCATGACCTTCATTTAAAAGGATTAGGCTCTTACAAAAAGTAAATGGGCATGAAAATATTACTCGATTAAAAATAAAGATGGGTATACAGTCAATTAAATGCGAGTATGTTAAAATATGACAGTTAATGTTTCTGTTCTCTACTTTTTTCTTTATTATTCTTACTGTTTGTTACCTTCTTGCCTATTCTCTGCTGAATAGGATTTAAATGGAGTCAGATCTCAGAAAGGCAGATTTAGAGAAATTGATACCGAGAGTAGACACTATTTAAGGTGTAGGATAAGGAAATGCAGTTATCCACAATATGAAATTAGGAAGGATCTTCTTCTTTTCTTTTTATGGTAGGTATACTTTATTTAATTTACTAATCTAGAGTTCTATTACTTGTTTTTTGAGTTTTATATATATAAAAGTATGTTTATACATACATGCATTTTAGAAGTACCATAATGTAAAAATCTGCTCAGTAGTCTCTTTGTTACCCTTTGCTACTGTTCATGTTTTGCAAAAGTAATTATATATATAAAAATAAATAAATAAAAATGGATTAGGCTCTTAAGTATTCCCTCAATTCTCTTTTTTTTTGTCACTAGTCACTTTAGATAACACAGGCAGACTTAGTAGTTATAAAACAGACTGTATCCTTTGTTGTAGTAACCTTAGAAATAAAGTATCTTGTCAAAGTTCATGTAAAATGCAGTGTTGTTACAAAGGCATGCTGTTGTACAGAACCAGTGGCCTAAAATTATAACTGAGGATGTACATCCATTACTCCTTAGCAGATGTCAAGGTACTTGGCCATCCATTTCCTGCAGTGTGAATAGAGACTGCAGCAGAAGTCTTATATCTTCAGTGTTTCTCCAAGACGGAAAAGATGCTGTTCTTTATTGTAACAGACTTCTTTGCAGGTTTTTTGCATGCTGTCTAACACTCTGTGTTCCCTTATTGCTGGGAATGTGTCATTTAGATCCTGACTGGGGAGGACTGGAATTCGGTGATGTATGATGGGATCATGGCTTATGGCGGCCCCTCTTTTCCAGGAATGTTAGTCTGTATTTACTTTATCATCCTCTTCATCTGTGGAAATTGTATCCTTTACTGCCATCTTTGTGTTCTTTGGTGTTTTGATTGGACTGTGGAGGGGGGAGAGAATGAATTGCTAGAGGGGGTCTGCAGCTGAGTAGACGTACCAGTGCAAACTGGAACTACCTGGTCCTTCTTGCTTTTCCTTTTCTACCACCAGCTCCTTGACCATATATCTGTTCCTTCTTGTGGAGGATTGTGGGTGAGCAAGCAAGAATGGCAAAGAGGAGGCTTAGCAGCCACTACCCCTCTCTGCAGACATGGTACTGGGGACTGGGTGCAATCAGGGCCCATTCCTATACGATCCAGAAGGAAAGAGTGAGGTGAATGTGTGCTAACAGCTCGTCCAACAGTTCACTTACCTCTTTCTAATTTAGAGGAAAGTGGTCAAGAAGGAGGGGTCCTTTTTGTGAAAATAAAGTTTTTAATACTATATCAAAGCAGGGCAAGCCTCCCAAAAAAAATTTTAAAAAAAACTTTTTGCAATTTAAATACTCTAATACATTTTAAATAATTTTGAAATTTAAAATGGAAATTTTAAAATAGTTTTAACATCCTATGTGTCTCCCCTGAAGTACTTCAGGTAACATTTTCCGATCAGTGTGTATCCCAAAGAAATCCTTTATTGGGACACTGCCGACTTCAAAAGCCTGCTGAAAAGATCAGTTTTTGTTGGGTGGCATCATCGGGTGTAGTTACATCTGACAATGGGGGATCTATGAAAGAAATAGTGGAAAGGGATAGGGTTAAAGGTTAAAAAATTTACCATTGAAACTAGTCAAAGCTGCCTTTCATTTCTCAATATTTGAGTGAACTGAGGTTCTCCTTTGTGGTCTCTGTGCCTCACACACTAGGGTTTCCGCATCGCGGTCCGTTCAAAAAATTTTAGAGCTCAGTAGCTTGGCGGGAACCCCTCCCCCCATGCCTCCACTGGGCATGCTCAGCCCGCCGAGCAACGGTCTCCCTTCAGTTTTTTCTCGTCCGCCGTCACGTACAGAGGTTCAGAGCTTGGTTGCTATTTTCTTGGCTTTTCTTGCAAGTCTTTCTGGTTTTTTCGACTTTGGATTTGGATATACGGATTTGTTTTGGATTTCGGACGGCTTTGTTGCTTTCAGTGATTTGTTCCCTTTTTTCCCGGGGAATCCAACCCGACTTGCCACCCCCCCTTTTTTGTCTTCGTCTTTGTCTTTTGTCTTTGACTCGTCATTTTCTTCTCTTCTCCATTTTCCTAACTTCTGTGTCGGCTCCGTTTAAGCCTTGCCAGAATTGTTGTCAAAAGGTTGCCCTCCTACGGACACAGCCAGTGTCTCCTGTGTTTGCAAGAGGCCCACAACACCAAAGCCTCCCCAAATTGCAGGGAGTTCACATCCCAGACTCTGAGGAACCGTCTTGCACCCTCAACCCCTGCTGGGAAAAGTCCTTGTGGACAGGAGTCGACCCTGTCCGTCCCGAGGATGTCGAAACCTTCCTCGACCCCGACCTGCGACCACGCTTCCATTGGAATCGGCAGCTGCTGATCCGACCAGGGCAGCGGTCCGGGCTCGGTACCTCGCATGGGCCTCCTCACTACCGAGGATCCCTAAGACCTCGTCGGCCCCGTCGACATCAACTTCGAGGGAGGCCCTTGGGGACTCGCAGGGCCCCAAGCCCCCGAAGACGCTCACAGCAGCTCAACGCAAGTGCCTGCACCCCGGAGTCAAAAAAGGAGAAGGGGAAGAAGGAGAAGTGCGGCTCTCCGGCTCTCCTATACCTCCTCTACCCAACTCTTCGATGATCCTGAAGAGGAACCAAACCTCAGGAGATCCTGGAGGTTTCTGATGTTGACGAGACCGCTGGCTCGATGGCACATCTAAACCCCCCTAAAAAGGGCAGCCCGACGGAGGCTGTTCCCGCAGCCCCCCAGACCTCGCACAAATATCGAGGTTAAGGAAGCGCCTCTCCGGAGCTGGAACGGGGGGTCAGGAGCCTTCCCCACATCATCGGGAAGCCTACCCAGAACGGAGGGAACCCTACCTGGAACGAGGGATGCCTATCTGGAGCGCAGGGCCAAAACCTTCCCCACATCATTGGGAAGGCACCGGGGTTGGTCCACGCCCACCCAATTCGCCCTATTCCTCGCGTCCCACGAATGAGGTACAGGCAAGAGCAGGCTTGGGGGGAACCCGCCTCGACAGATCCTACTCGCCTTCATATCGGGACCGGTATCATCCTGATGTGAGGCAGTGGTCTCCGACTGCCGCTCCCGTTCGCCATCGCGCGGAGCCTACCACCATGGCATGAGCGCTCACCATCGCAATCCCCCCAAACGATCACCACACCACCGTCGATCCTGTGAGCCACGCCCCACTATCGGGCTGTCTCACCACTCCCAGGTCACTTCGACAGTGTCGCGCCTGACATTGGAAGCTGTTCCGGCACAACCCGCCGCAGCTGCCACAGTCACCCAGGCGACACAACACCCAGTGCCTGTGGTGATCCCTCCAACAAGGGCCGCACCTCCTTGGACGACCGGCACGATCCTCCGCTGGCCAGGCATACCACCACCACCGCTCGACGGCACCCTCAGACCATCCTGACATCTGTCAGCTGAACAATCGCCGGAAGATCCCCGGGCCCACTCCTCTACGGCATCCCCCCAGGACTACAAATCCGACTCGGAGCCCAAAGGATTTGACCCCGGGAGTCGCAGAGTCCCCGCCCTTGGCTTTCGGAGACCCAGCGCCGGGTAGGCCGGAGGATGTCAAGCATTTCTTGGACATCCTCCTCCAGATGTCAGCAGCTCTGGGTCTCAAGGTGGCGGAACCGGCCCCGGCAGTGCAGGACCCAGTCCTCCATTACGTGGACACCCGCCGCCATCGCGGCCCCACTCCCTTTCTCCCTCCCTGATGGGGGCCCTGAAACACCCATGGGCCCAGCCGGCCTCCACCCAGCCGATACCACACCAGCTAAAACTTGTACATCCCCAAGGGAGGATGCCGACTTCCTTTCAACCATCCTCAGCCCAACTTGGTGGTTGTTGAGTCTGCCCAGACCAAGGGAGGGACCAGGCCCCATACACTACCCGAAAGAGGGACACCGGCCGCCCCTTTGGGGAGGAGTTTTACCAGCCTCCTCCTTGATGCCAGGGGTCGAATCCCCAAGCATGTCGGCGGTGTATCCCCAAAAGCCTGCTGGCAAGTTTTCTCCTTCTTGTCCATGTTGGAGGAGAGCAGAGCGAGTGCCAGCCAGTTTTTCCCGGGGGGTGGCACTCGCCAAACCCGCAGATCCTCTCCTCCAGGCACTCTGTCGAGGTCGCTGCCCGTGTCATGGTGGGTTCCGTAGCCTTGCGCCACTAGCTTGGCTACGGTCCTCGGGCCTCCAAGAGGACACCCGAAAACGCATCGAAATTCCCTTTTGATGGCAAGGGGTCTTTAATGCGCGACTGATGAGGCCATGGACCACATCGCAAAGGGCCCCGCTAACGACCAAGAAGATGGGGGTCCATAGCCTCAACAGTCCCCTGCGGCTTTGGCCCCGACCCCCTTGGCGTCAATATCCTGGAGCTTCCAGCCATGCTGCCTCCGGCACCATCGAGGACTTCCACCGCGTCCTCTTCATGACCTCTGCGAAGGGCCCGATTTCATCCCAAAAAGGCGGCGGCGGCGAGCAAATCCCGCTTTTGATGTGATGCACAGGATGCCTCCACAGCCAACCTTCCACCTGCCAGCAGCCCTGAAAAATCGTCCCAGCCTGGCCAAACACCTCGTTGAATGCCACTCAATCACCACGGACTCTTGGGTTCTCACCATCGTCCCTTGGTTACACCATCGAGTTCTCAAGTATTCCACCGCGAGGCGTTTTCTATCCCACCCAGGCCAGCCCGGCACTGTTGGAAGAGATCCAGCCCCTCCTGCAGAAGGGAGCGATCGAAGAGGTCCCGCCCTCGGCCACTACCACCGGCTTCTTCTTCTGGATTTTACCGTACCAAACAGACAGGGCCTTGTGACCCATTCTGGACCTCAGAGGGGTGAACGAGACATCCCCCCCAGGAGGTTCAAGTTGGTCACACTGTCAACGATCCTCCCATTCCTTCATCAAGGGGATGGTTTCCCTCCATCAACCTGCGGGATGCCTATTTTTTCATCTCCACCCGTCTCAGACAGAAAATACCTCCGGCACGATCGACAGCACCTGCTATCAGTATCGGGTGCTGCCGTTCGGCCTCTCCACCGCACTGAGGGTCTTCACAAAGTGATCCCCTGTGGCTCCATCTGCAGACGAAGGGCATCACCGTCTTCCCATACCTCGATGATTGGCTGTTGTCGCGTCCTGCAAGAACAAGCTGTATTCGGACATTCACCGGACTTTGTCATTTTTGACCCATCTGGGTCTTCGGGTCAATCCAAAAGTCCCCCCTGGAGCCGGTGAATGCTCACTTCATCGGAGCGACCCTGGACTGGTCTCGGCCAGAACCTACCTGCCCCTGGAGTGAGCCCATACCCTCCGCTGGGCGCATCCAAACCCTTCACGCCCCGATGACATCGGCAAGGAGGATCAAGCAGCTCCTTGGGTACATGGCTTGCACCACACTTCACATACCTCTCAAGACTTTGAGCACGCCCGCTCCAAACTCGTTTGAGGCTTTTTAACCCACTCCAACATAGGGCTGCGACTCCGACTTCCGCCACAGGTACCCACTCCCTGCTGTGGTGGCTCTCCTCCCCCCCACCTCTGGTCAGGGATGCCTTTCCGGCAGCCACCCCTCGACCACGGTCATGATGGATGCCTCCCGTTGGGTGGGGAGCACATTCGACGACCTCAGAGTCCGGTGACGCTGGACTGGCGACGAGACCAAGCTACATATCAATGCCCTCAGCTCCGCCATCAGGAAAGCTCTGAGGGCATTCCAAACCTGGTTGCGGGGCAGACGGTCCTCATCCTACGGACAACACAATGGCCTCTGTTACATCAACAGACAGGGAGGGACCCACTTCACCACGCTTCTCACCATTGCCCTCCAGCTCTGGGAATGGTGTGTGTCCTTTGGGTCCATCCGATTACCATCCACCTGGCTGGTCAGGAGAACACCACGGTGGACCCCTGAGCAGGGACACCTCTTCCCACCACGAGTGGTCCTTCTTGGAGAGGCATTCCGTCATCCGCACCGCTGGGGGAGGCCACGATCAACCTTTTCGCCACCGCATTAACGCGAAGTGTTCCCGGACTGCTCGAGAGCCAGCCGGAGACCGAGCTCTCGGCGACGCCTTCCAGTTCCAGTGAACTGACAGGCTCCTCTACGCCTTCCCGCCGTTTCCCTCCTGGGCCGAGTGGTTGCCAAGATCCTGGCGGACCAGCCGACGTCGTCCTAGTTCCCCGTACTGGCCGAGACACCATTGGTTCGCACCCCTCTTTAGGCCACTCGAGGACGACTTCTCAGGCTACCAACAGCACCCCCACTGTCCCACTCAGACAGTTGTGTTTCCACCCCACCTGCCACTCCTGGCCCTGCACGCATGGAGGATAACACCCTAGACAACCCTGCAATACAAAACCTTGACTGCGGCCAGGAAGGAATCGACCCGCCGCAACTACGCCTAGAAATGGTGGCGGTTTGTGACCTTTGCTGAGGCGCGAGGTGAGCCGGGATCGCCCTCCGGTTTTATACCATGCTCCCTTCCTGCTCCACTTCCACAGCAGGGACTCGATTTCCTTCTTTGAAGGTCTACCTCTCCCCCCGTCCCCACCAACCTCAGGCTCTCCATTGGCAGCACTCTTCCGGGATGCCGCCATGAAGCAGTTCATGAAGGGGCTTCAAACCTATACCGGCCGGTATCGCCGCTGCTGCCGCCCTGGTCACTGTCCCTGGTCTCCCCAGCTCATACGACCACCCTTTGAACCCATGGCCACTACCGATGACAGGCTCTTTATATGAAAAAGGCCTTCTTGGTAGCTGTCACCTCTCCAGGCAGGCCAGCGAGCTGACAGCTTTGAGAGTTGATGAGCCGTTCCTTGTATTTCATCGGGACAAGGTAGTCCTTCGCCCGGACATTTCCTTCCTGCCTAAGGTGGTGTCCCACTTCCACCTTAACCAGGACATCATCTTACCAACTTTTCATCCAAAGCCGACGACGCCTCTGGAGTGGTCCCTCCACTCTTTGGACGTCCGTCGGGCCTTGGCTTTTTACACCCAGCGGACTGCGACCTTCAGGCAGACCCCACATCTGTTTGTCTGCTATGGTCAGCATCGCAGAGGGCACAAGGTATCCACCCAGAGGTTCTCTAAGTGGGTGGCCCAGACTATCTTGCTTGCCTACGAGATGGTCAAGCAGCCTCCACCAGGCCTGTTTCGGCCCCACTCCACCAGAGCTGTGGCATCCTCAGCAGCCCTCCTGCGAGGTGTGGACCTGCAAGAACTTTGTCGAGTGGCGACCTGGTCCAAGCCATTGACCTTTGTGTGCCACTACCGACTGGACTGCCGGTCCCGGAGAGATGCCCAGTTTGGACGAGCGATGCTGGCCTCCGTACTCTAGGACCTGACCCACCATCCTTCTGGTAAATTACAAAATCTCCTAGTGTGTGAGGCACAGAGACCACGAAGAAGAAGAACAGGTTGCTTACCTGTAACTGTGGTTCTTCGAGTGGTCATCTGTGTCCTCACACACACCCGCCCAGCCGTCCCCTCCTTCTCAGGTCCCTTATCGGCGGACTTTAGAACTGAAGGGAGACCATTGCTCGGCAGGCTGAGCATGCCCAGTGGAGGCATGGGGGAGGGGTTCCCGCCAAGCTACTAAGCTCTAGAATTTTCCAAATGGTACTGCGCATGTGCGAAAGCTCCTAGTGTGTGAGGAGTTCTTACTTATGGTGCTTGAATCTGTTGCAACACATTGATCCAAATTGTTGTGACTATTATTCTTGGTGACACAGGACAAGAGATCCATGTATCTTCTTCTTTGGTGTATCATTAATCTGAATGTTATTAATATCTCACTTTCTCTGAAAATGAAAAGTCATAAAATACTAAAATTTATTCAAACAACCATATTGAACAACAAAATACAATTCAAGGTAATATTCAAAATTCAATAAGCTGGTCAAATCTAAATACAAAGATCAATTCACTTCCCTTCTCAGGAGGATTGTATGAAGGTGAAAATTTTGGCAGCTTTCCTAAAGGCCTGCAGAAATGGGATCAAGTAGGCTATTTTAAGTAAAATATTCCATAATACTAAGGATAGCTCTAAGACTCTGCTCCATCCCTTAACAAATCTTTCATATGAAAATGAGAAGACTCTAAGCAAGGTTTCCTCAACACATCTTATTGGGTGGTGGGGCTGAAAGTCATTCTTTGAGATATGTTCGACTCACAGTGCTTAGTGTGACTTAAGCCCCACACCACACAGTGTTCTTCCATGCTATTCAGTACATGTTTTCTTTAAAGAAATAAACAGATATCTTGCTGAATGTCTTTTTGGCCATTGCTGTGGACAATCTTGCTGATGCTGAAAGCTTGACATCTGCTCAAAAAGAGGAGGAAGAGGAAAAGGAAAGGAAAAAATTAGCTAGGTAAATCTTTTTATTTGTAATTGGGTTTTAAAACAGGGAAAGGCATGACTCACTGGAAAAGACAATGATGCTAGAGAAAGTGAAAGATGGTAAGAAAAGAGGAAGACTTCAGTAGAGGTGGATTGACGAAGGCCCTGAACTTCAAAGACCTGAGTGTGACTGGTAATTACAGGATCTTCTGGAGATCTCTTATTTACACAATTGCCAAAACAGTAAAACATGTTCCCATGCTGGTTCTACAGAGTAAAGATATGTTCAAACAGCTGGCTTCTACAGAGTAAAGGCATGTCAAAATACCCCAATGTTAGTGTTCTAAACCCCCATTAGGATCATAAGAAGTATTCCCAGAAAAAGTGGGTATTTTTCTCCCAGAATATTCTCTGTTTATCCCAGGAAGCTGGCCATTCTGTGAACCATGTGAATTCATAGTCATTTATGTGACTAACAATGAATGCAGGTCATACTCAGGTGGGCTCATTAGGGACTAGCATTCCCTGTAAGCTAGACTATGAAAATCAGAAGGGCTCGAATAATCTAAATTACTTGGATTTAAGCTATCTCTGCATGTGTGTGTTTAAAAAGAGTTCTGGTAGTTATCCTTTTTGGAGCACCATCTATTATCCTAAGAAAGTTATATTCTCACATTCTCCTGAATGCTCCATCAGCCAGCAAAGCACCTATTTCTATTTCTTTCTATTTCCTTTTCTCTCTCTTTGGGTGTATATAGACAAATATATTCATATACATATACATGCATGCATGTGTGAATAAAAGATAGTTGAAAAAGGAAGCTTGAGAATCATAATCTTCAGCTAATGTTGTATGATTATGTAGCAGTTTTACCAGCCTCAAGTAGGTTTGGGAACATTTGGCAAAGATCTTAAGATAGCTTAAGTTAAGAAAGAAAGCTTTACCTTTCCCCCTCAAACACTCTTGAAAACTTCTCTGAGAGTCAGGGGATTTCCTGAATAGTATGGAATGAAATATGTTGGGGGCTGAGGGGAGCAGATGTGGTAAGAAGGTTTCTTTCCACTAACTTTCTTGCATTAACTTCATATGCAAGTGTTGTTGTTGTTGTTTAATTCCCTGCTGTGTAGCTTAAGACACGCCACTAGCAAAGCTGGGTATGCTGAGGCTGTGACAAAGTAAGTACATAGCACTGAAGAATAAAGAAAATGAACTGATTGAGTTGATGGCCTGGGAGGGGATGCAAATCCATCTTTTTAATATGTTAACAATTGCTACCTTCTTTGAGAAGGCATTTTTCTAAGCACACTCTCATGCACATGCAGTAGACATAGGCCTCTTCTGCACTACACTGTTATAGTGCTATATTCTACTTTCAACATCACGTGGAATTCTGAGATTTGTAGCATACTGAGGCCAAAGAGCTCTCAGGCTGAGAAATCTAAATGCCCTTCCCTAAACTGCAAACCCCAGGATTCCATGGGATGTTGAAAGTGGAACAACAGCACTGTAACAGTATACTGTCGAAATGGCCATAGATTCATTGGAGTTTGTGGTTTCAGGTTTATGAGGTGAACTGTTTTTAAAAGATGGAAACCCTAGTCTTGTTGATATGAGGGTTGTCTGGAGAAGTCTGAAATGGAAACACTGTTCTGTATGTCATGACACATGCATTTTGTCATTTTGTGTCTTTGTTGAATTATTAGGACTGCTAGTCCTGAAAAGAAACAGGAGCCTGAGAAGCTGGCTGTGGAGGGGGAGATGAAGGAGGAGAAAATAGAGCTAAAATCGATCAATGCTGATGGAGAGTCTCCACCTTCTAACAAGGTTTGCTGCTTGCTGCCACACAACTTGCTTTGAGCAACCTTATGAATTAATAAATGAATGAATGACTAAAGTGTGCTCTATTATGTTTCCTCCCCAATTTCTGCCAGAGCAATATAGATGAATATCAGCCTAATGAAAATGAAGAAAAGAATCCCTATCCCACTACAGAGGCACCAGGTAATTAGCTGCCCTGCTGACACAACCTTTTCCCACTAGCACAGGAAGCTGAAGCTCAAATGCCTAAGGCAGTTCCAGCTGGATCACACAGAGATACATATCTTGTAATGAAAGGTCACTAACTGGTATTACTTTTGACAGAGTGGAATGATTTCTTAAGCTTTGTATAAATGTTTCTTAGCAGTTTTTAAGCAGTTACAGTTCTTGATGGTAGAACAGTATGGATATTGTATCATGCTTTACTATATCTTATACATAGTTTGAACAGAGCATGTAAATATGACTCACATGAAGATTATAAGCTAGTATATTAAAAGCTACAGAAAATACAAATAGTAATGAAAACATCTAAGTGTGCTTCTGAATGCAAATAACTTTCTAAAGACCAAACTAGATATTATGTAGAGTTCTCTGCTATTTACCCCTCTATGTTTTCTGTTTTTGCTGTTAACAAAAGCAGGCTGGATGTCTAAAGAATAGTCAGGGCAGTGAGGCTCCTTAACCAAATAGTCCTCTGACCATTTTCCAGCTGAAAATCATCCTTTAAGCTGCAGATAATTCTGCAAGATAAAAGGTTATGAGTGATTTTGAGCTGAAAAATGACTAGCTGGGGGGAGAAGGCTAAACATCCAGTCTTCTGCTACTTGTTCTGACATGCTGTTTTTGGTTTTAAAAAATAAATACAGGGAAGTAACATAAAACTGTATGTAATGTCAAATTTAGCTCTAAAACATTTGCTTGTATGGAGCAACATCTGGGAGTTTGCCTTGTACTTTTGCAGGTAATCTTTCCTATGACTTCTGTTTATTCCTCTTTATCATCTGCTTTGTGATCATTGAACATGATGGGCTCCTTGTCCTTATTAGCAAAGCAAGCCTGTGATAGGTGTGGATAATGTATTCTTATCCAGTCCATCTGGAACAACAGCTGACTTTAGACCTTTTCTGGTACACAGCTTCTACATGCAGGTGTTCTTGGAATATCAGCCACTCGCTATACCCAGGGTAGCTTTGAATGTCGTTATTTTTCATCTTGTATCAGCTGTTCCAAAGCCCTGTTCCAAGGCTTTTTTTTTTTTTTGCCAAAGATTTCTGGAAGACAAGATAACCATATCTAGAGGAGAATTTGTCAGCTCATCTTCCAAAAATCCTTCGTACTCACTTCAGCTCTGAAAACACTTTGCATTGTTACCTGCTGCTTGAACAAAACTGATTCTTTTGTTCAGAATCTCATCACTATGTCCAGATGGCTGAAGGGGCATTAAAATCTTACTGGAATCATGAACAGAGAAAGGTGGCTCTGAAACACTTATTTGGTCCATACTGTGGAATTCATCTGTCCAAGTTTTGAGAGAGAATATGAGAGAATATGGTCTTTCAGAAAGCCTGGCTATAATTAGCATTTCAGATTCAGAAAGTCTCGATTTATTTCCAGTGGCAGCTGGTATTCTCAGTTAAGCATCAGGAAAAATGATTGCTTGCACTGCTTGCTTATGTCAGTCCACAACGTATGATATAAATACTTTAAATAGATAATATTATACTGGGTTCTTTCGCAGTAGAACACAAGACTCATTACTCTCTGCACATTGTACTAGCTTGCCAGATGAGGGAGTTCCTACTTATGTCCTCTGCCTCTGAAGCCCAGCATCCTGAGAAGGACTCGGGAATCAGATAGTTCACAGGTTCTCCCACTTTGACCCTTGGAATTCTCTTTTATGTAATCCTGTCCAGAAGATATGGTCCTTCTATCTATGTCTGACATTTACGATGATTCTTCCACATTTTTTCCTGTTCCTCACTCATTTAGGAACATAAGTGTATAACATTTGTGGGCTTTTAGGAATTACAGTTAGTTTCCCAGGGAACCAGAGAGCCAGTGTAGCATAGTGATTTGAGGGTTGGACTTAGGATACTTGGAGACTAGAATTTGAATCACCATTTGTCCATGAGAATCCACTGGGTGATCCTGAGCAAGTCACATTTTCTCAACCTCAAAAGAAGGCAAAGATAAAACCTTTATGAACAAGTACTGCCAAGAAAAACCGAAGATAAGTTTGCCTTAGGGTCACCATAAGTTAGAAATGACTTGAAGTCACACAACAATAGCAATCCACAAGAATGAAGCTGCTGAAAGGTCAGTCTTTGCCAGCTTGTCTAAGATCTCATTTGACTGCAGTTTTTTGCTATGACATCTTTTTCCACCATAGCTAAAGACACTGAGAGCTGTTCACGGTGCCTTTTTCTGCTACCTTGAAACTTTTAAGACTAAACCTATAGTGAACTGACTTTCCTTAATGTGTCATAACTAGAGATGGAAAGAATATTAAGAGACTACTTGGAAATATTTGAAATATGATTTAGTGTTTCAAGTTCTGGGAAAACCTGACAAGGAGAATCTTGGATTAACAATGATCCTTGCAGTTTAATCCATATTGTTGCTGTCATCTGGCTTCACCAATGAGAATTTATCAGAAGTAGGTTGGACTCTCCCTTCCCCAAATTGCTTCATTTATAGAATGTTCTCTCTGGAGTCTGGAATTATGTTCAACCAAAGCTGAGTTCTGTATGGTACCTACTACTTGTTTGTCACATTCTCCTGTGTACAATTTAGCAGCACCTACCTCCTACACTTCCAATATTTTATGAGTTCAAGCAGGTCCAGACTCATCATGTGCTCTGCTCAGTCTTTTATAAGCTCACACTGGCCCAGTTTTCTTGCTAATCTGCCTGCCAGTACCTTTGATGTTTTATCTTCAGGCTATAGTGCAGCTTCAAGATTCCCCCAGCGGCGAGCCCTCTAGGCATTCATTATGCAATTCTCCAACCTGCCTCCTTGCCTCTTGCAACTGCCACTGGCAAGCTCTGTTCAGTAGGAGAATTGTGATGATAATGTTGTTGATATTGTATCTATTGAGAACGGGATGCTAATTTCACAGTCTAAATTGAAAGGCAGACAAAAGAATTAGGCTCTATCACTAAAGCAGAGGGGGATATTACATCATTTCTAGCCTTCAGTCTGGAAGATAATGCCAAAGCAAAATTTAAAATGCTCCATCAGCATTAACATCATCAGTCAAATTTGCTGCATTTTTCTAAGTTGCAAAACATTTTTTGGTTTTACTTTGTTAAGCTTTTCTGGGGAAAGCAACTGCCGTCCTTGTATTATAGACAGGAACAGATTGCTGAACAAACTTAGCAATTTTGGGATGTGTCTATGTGTGGATGAACAACTGATTAAAGAATAGAAAGCCAAGAACAGTAATAACTGGACAATTTGCACAACAGTTGAATGTAAATAATGGGCATCTGTGTTGGCACTGGTACTTCAGTTGTTGATGAATGATCTGCAGTTCAGGTGACTGAGTCCAGGATTGCTGAAAGCATCAAATGATTTAGGACAGTCTAAACAAAAAAGAACAGCAAAGAGATATTTCCAAGGTGGTGAAATGAGCACTGAAATTCCAGATGTTTTATAATGTAAAGAAGTATAAAGTGGTGCACATAGCTACAAAAAATCCAAACTTCACATATGTACTGAGGTTGAGGACTCTGAAGTAATAGTGATTGACCATGAAAGGAGTTTTGTAAGTTATGGTGGACCAGTTGATGAAAATGATAGCCAAGTGTATGCCTGTTACACTAGGAATCATTAAGAAAAGATTTCAAAGTAAAATTACAGTGTTTTCACTGTGTATTATCTCCAGTATCAGAAGCAATATGCCTCTCCATGCCAGTTGCTAGAGATCATGAACAAGTGAATATTGCATTCATGTCCTACTTGTGCTTTATCTATAGGCATCTGGTTGTCCACAGCAGGAACAGAATCCTAGTTTGGAGAGGCGATTCATCCAGTCTAGTACAGCTCTTTTAACACTGTTATGATCATTAGAACAGTACCCTGCTTAGCTAAGACTAAGCATAAAATATTAAAAAATAAAAAAAATTAACCTATATGTTCAGGTCCTTGCAGTATTCCCCTCCCCTTTAAGCATTATAATGACGGACTGTGTTTAGGCCATAAAGCTGTCAAAGTGGTGTACAACAGTTAAAACAATTTAAACAATAATTGGAATTAAAAACAAGAGTGTTAAAAAAGTCCCCAAACAATCATTCTAACTATCAGCTCTTAAAAATTAAAATGCTGATAGAACAGAAATGTCAAAACTCAACAGAACTTAAAGCAATGAAGAGGACAATCTAACCTATAAAAAGAGGGAGTTCCGTTCTGCCATGGAAAAAAGCCCTCCGTGTTTCTACCACTTAACCTCTTTAAGTGGTGGTATGTGCAGCTGGGCCTAAGATAAAGATTTGTAGCTAAGGGCAAGTTCTCATGGGATGAAGTCGCCTTTCAGATTACTTGGTCCAAAACAATTTAGAGTTTTATAAGTAAAAACCAGGAGTTTGTATTGGTCCCAGAAGCCATTTAGAATTTAGTGCAGTTAGTTCAAGATCACTATGATATGGTTAACAAAGCACAGCCCAAAAAGTCATATGGTTTCAGTATTTTGCACCAGTACCGATGCTGAACAATCTCCAAGGACAGCCCTAGGTCTCCCCATCCCCTTTTTGTACTTCTCTGAGGGTAAACCTAAATAGGATACAGGTAAAATAAAGTTGCCCATGTTTAAGCTAAGCCTCAATGTGTGATCTTATCATTTCATGGGCTAGTCAGCAATATGCCCCATGGTCCTGCTAGCACCTGTCCTACCAGTGGAGTACCAGGGAACAATGCAAAAATTGTTACTGTGGCTTGCAAGTATAAAAAATAATCTAATATATAAAAGTCAAAGTTTGTTTATCTGTGTCAGGCAAAGACCTCATATAATTGGCTGCCTGAGAAGACTCTATGGAATCCTTTGCAGTTTGGAGTTTGCAGTTTAGGGAGGAGCCTTTAGAATTCTCAGCCAGAGAGCTCTTGGGCCTCAGTCAACTGTGTCTATCTTCAATAGGCCGGTTGCTATGGAGATGGGGCCTAGCAGCAAGGAGGAGGGCGGTGTGTTCCCTCAGGGACCCAATCTCTGTATGTTAATAACTCTGAATACAGATTGGATTGGAGAATATGCAGAAAAGTTACAGGTACTGGATAAGACAGTTAGGGGAATTAGAGAGATAAGTTCTCAAATCTTTCTAACAAATATTACCTATGATAAAATAAAATCCCAGGCAATGCTGGGTATATACACTAGTTTATCTATAAAAAGTCAATGATTTATATATTTAATTCCACATAAATCACATGATTTGTTCTACATGGTTAGAAAACTAAAAAGTTGACATTAAGCACTAATTTCTCTATTAAGTTTATCATAAAATCAGATACTTCAAATGAGCCAGGATTTTTAATAGTGCAAGAGATGAGAAGAAATTAATTAGTGATTCTTTGCATTTCCTTCTTCAGTTGGTTTTTTTCTTCATATTTTCAAACCTTTTTCTAGCACTGTGGACTAGAAACCTACTTTTTATAATAATAATAAAAAAACAACACTCAGGAAAGATCAGACACTGCACAATAGTAATTGGCCCACCTCTGCTGAGCTACTGAATTACACTGTTTCCAAACAAAGAACTTTATTTTCAGAACTAAATCTTTGCTTCAGTCTTACATCTTATGCAGTCCCCATATCTGAGTGGGCTGTAGCTCAGTTTTTTGCCATATTCTGCTTTGTGCATATTTACTTGCCCTTCTTTCTTTGTGGCTAATGTTGTAGGACTGAGATGGTGCTGATGTGTGAAAGGAGCCAGGCATAAGACAAAGGATTTGATGGATGACCTTCTGGTCCCTTTTGTCCATAAGTTTACAAAAGTAATGATGTAGCAGCTTCATATCCATTGTATTGTGGTACTTGAAAGGAAAGTGATGCTTGCTTTCAAAAAAGATGTGTTCAAGCACCTTGCAAAACCCGATGAGATTAACTTGAGCTAATTTTCTTGGTGAAGGGAAGTAAGATAATAAGAAGTCCAGCTCTTAGCACCAGCAATATCCATGTTTAAAAAGGTAGTTTTCTTCTTTTATGCAATTACTGCGCAACTGAGATTCAGGAATGTGCTGATTCATTTACATCTAATGTTCAGAAATACATAAGAACACAGAGTCATTGCAGAATGGAAAAAGAAGTCCAAAAACACTTACTTTGAGCATTGCTGGCAGGACAGTGGTATGGTCTAGTAAACAGCTACTGCTCTATTTCATCTTGCCCCATTCCTGTAGTGAATTACTGGAATGGCACTGGTAGATTTTCTGTGTATGAAAAGTATACCATCACGTTGTGCCCAAACTTTTGCCAGTGTTTGAAATCCTCAGAGTTCTTTCAAACCTTCCGTATATCCCCACAGGCCACTGATGGCCACTTCTCAGTATTGGGGATAGACATAGATCTGCACAGTGCCTGAAGCTCTCATCTTTAAGAACTTGGAGTTTTAGTCTTTAATTTTTTCTTTCTATCCTGAACTTTAAGCAAGCAGCAATTCCAGGAATTTATTTTCATACCTTGTTAGGAAAAAGTGTCCATTGCTGGGGAGTATTATGTACACACTTCAATTGCCTCAGAAAAACAAGAACCCAGCTCAGATGTTAGCTCCATCCAATGTGTACAGATTCACATAGGTGGAAGAAACCAGTGGCTAACTTGGCCAAAACCTTTCCCACACCATTCATTTGTGAACATGCCATACTCAAAGAGAGCACATGCACTAAATCATATACTACAGGGAAAGACTCCCAGAATCTAGTCCAGTATTGTGTCTCCTGGTATGTTGTGGAGAACTGAAAGACAGACTATGCTTTAATAGCCAATGATCTGTGCCCCCTCCTCCCCCAGCGAGGTATCCATCAATTCAGATAAAATAGAGAGGGTAAGCAGGGCTGGCATCAGAGACTGACATAATTGGGCCATTGCCAAGGCTCGTGCCCTAATAGAAGGCTCAGTGCCATTTCCTGAAGCCTTTTGGCTCTGCTGCTGCTTCTTACTCATGTTGGCTATTCACCTGTTCTTTCTCAATGAGAGGAGTATATCGAAAGAGCAGTAAATGCCATAACCTTGCCATCTCCCTCTAGAAGCTAATGTGGATTGGATGCATAGGGAGGAGCAAACAAGTAGACAGTGACAACACTAATGAGGAGGAGCAGGCATAGTCATAAAGGGGTATTCTGGGAGGATTTTGCCCATGTGTTCTACAAAATACAGTACTAGAACTGTAGCTATGCAGCTGAGTTGACCAGGAATAGCCTGTCCCAAGTAGGGACTTATTTTACATAAAGAATTATTCTGCAGCTTGAGGACTCTCATAAAGCCAACTTTGTTATGTACTGCTTCAGTGGTGGTGGTTACCAAGAATGCATGTTCCACTGTTGTTTGGGGCACCAGCTGAAGATCCCATAAACCATCATGGGCATTATAAAATGCTGATCCTCAAAAAGGTGTACTAGACCCATTTGCAAAATGTTGGTTTTGGCCTTTCAATTACAGTCCTCCCTCCACGTTTGTGTGTTTGAACTTCGCAAAATTTATTATTCGTGAAGGCCATGTGTGCCTCCCCCAATTCTCTTCCTCCCTCTCCCTTGCATTATGCTAGGTGCAGAGAAGGAAGGCAAACACCTGGACAAAAGGCAAGGAAATGGGGGAGGGCACATGTGCGTCTTCCCTCTCCGCTCTGGAGCCCTGGAGCCATTTCCTTGCCTCTGGCCCCAGCACTGAGAACTCACACTGAGGCAAAAGGAAAGGGAATAGGGGGAGGTTCATGTGAGCTTTCCTTCTCCCCTCCAGAGCTCCCTGTTCCATTCGCTTGCATCTGCCCAAGTGTACAAAAGGCAAGGGAATGGGAGGGCACAGCCCGAGAAGAGAGTGAGAGAGGGATTGAGGGGGGAATTACATTTTTTCTGCTTTCATGAGGATTCTACTCCCTGAACCCGTGTGAAAGTGGAGAGGCCGCTGTATACCATCTTGTCTCCAGTGTACCGCATATGCTTTCTGTTTCCCCTGTTCCTTAAGATCTGCCAATGAGGCGAACTCAAGCTGTTCTTCTGTTGGCAGGATATTACCACTTACTTTTCAGGATGGCATCCTTTCAAAAGAGAGCTAGATAGCTGACTTGTTATTTAGAAAACATGTTACATTTCTTGCTTGCAGGGACTTTCGGCTGCTGAAGTTGGGCATTGGAGATGTGTCCTTTAGGATTTTTTACAGTCATTGTTTGACCTACTTTGTTATCTATATGAAGCAGAAGAAATCTGCCCAAATACCCCTCACTACCCTAACATAGAGACTTAATAGATTAGATTTTGTCATTTTTCTACAATTATTTTTATTAAATCAAATTTATTGTTAATTTATTAAATATTATCATTAAATTCATGATGTTGTTTTAAAAATAAATTAGAATTGAGTTCATATAGCAAAATTAAATAAGCTTTAACTTGGAATTTTTATTTCTCAGCTCTTACTTGCTTAGTGGGACAATAGCACTCTCTGGCAGCAGAAAAGGAAGCTGGGACTTGGTGATCCTTGGTGGATTGATAGTTCCCAATGGACCATAGAGATGGATCATTGATGATCATCAGCAGTTAATCTAGAAGTGCTGTCATGATTGAAAGAGGCAGCTAAACTTTTTTCCTGCTTTTTTTTTAATCCCTGAAAAGTCTTGGAAAAAGAAAGGTGGCCAGGACTCATTTGCACTCAGAGAAATGGTGAAATCATTGCTTCCCCTTCTAATTTGTTTCCCTTTTACCCACTATGACAGTGACTCTAACTTTGCTGCTAAACCCTGAGACTCATTTCCATGGCAGTAATAGATTTCCTCTACAGTGTCAATTAATAACTTCCAATTCTCCTTGCTATCACAGCATTTCAGCTTTTCCACTTTGCCCCAGGAATTGCTTCCATAGTTCTAATAGATTGCTGCCTCTAGTAGACTGCTTAGTTCCCCATTCAATTTACTTCCCATGAAGCCTCTATTGCTACCTTACCACCAAATTTTAGTGACAAACCATGGCAGTTATATAGCAAGACATCAAATTGTGGCAGCTGGTATATCAAGTTTACATTGTCTCCAGAGGTTTGGAGAGATGGCAAAAAAGGGGTTGGGGTGTATGTGACCCATATGTTGTATTTTGCCCACTCCTGTTCTGCAGTATTCTTAGTGCTTGACACAATTAACCGTAACTTTTTGAGGCAAGTCAATAGGCAATTTCTGATTAGTTTTCTTTTTTTAATTGCCTTCCAGGAGAGGAAGAAGAAGAGGAGCCTGAGATGCCAGTTGGGCCTCGTCCACGCCCACTGTCTGAACTGCACCTCAAGGAAAAAGCTGTACCAATGCCAGAAGCCAGTGCTTTTTTCATATTCAGCCCCAGTAACAGGTATTTTGGAATGGATGCTCTTTTGTGACATTTAAGAAGCTTGAAGAGCAGATGCAGAGTCCTTTTATGAAAGGAATGTATTTTGTGGCATGTCTTCCATGCAGTCCTGCTTGAGAACTCCAAGCTATAGGGACTTAACGCTGCTTCCATAGACCTCAAACACTTTTAAGAAGAGATAAATTATGAAGAATTTGGGAACGAGAAAACTCCACAGACTAATTATCTGAATAAATGGTCAGTTAAAAGGGACAATTGTTTACATGAACACTTGTCTGCTTGGAGAGAAGGAAACAGTATTTTGCCTTAGCAAAATCTCTTTGACCCTTCTCAGTGGAAGTGGTTAAAGACAACCAAGAATTAAACATTAAATCACTTGCTATTATAAATTGAAGTCATAAGGAAGAATACAATTCCTTAAACTAAAATTTTGGAGGGAAAATAAATATATTGCAATCTACAGTAGAAGCAGGCTGGCAATACTGGAACCATTGGCCATTCTTCTTTCACTCAAACTGAAATTGTGGCAATCGTTGCAAGCAACTAACACTTTCTAGAGGGCTGCCTGACACCAGCCAATAATCAGGACAACATTTGGGCTGGGACCCTGGTACTGTTGGGAGGTAAACAGATTAACAGAGGGAATACTTGCACTTTCCATTTGCCAGAGATGTTTTTAAAGCCCTGTACTTTTTATTAAAGCAGTGGTTCTCAACCTGTGGGTCCCCAGATGTTTGTGGACTTCAGCTCCCAGAAGCCCTGAGCATTGACCATAGTAGTTGGGGCTTCTGGGAGCTGAAGTCCACAAATATCTGGGGACTCACAGGTTGAGAACCACTGTATTAAAGCTTTTCTCCAAACTTTAGCCAAAATGTCTTCCAGAGTGGTTTGTGTAGTATCAGTAACAGGCAGAGTCCCCATGAACAGGTTTACAGGAGAGAACACAAATCCAAAAGTGAGTAGGGATGGACAAAAACAAATGTAGGCACAAGTTAACATTACATATTTATGTGATTATTTAATGAAAGTGTTAATTACAACTTTTCTTTTGTAAAGGAATTTGATTTGATATGCACCTGCTATAATTGATGGATTCTTTCAGTTTGATGCACACCTGCTTCATTTGAAAGATTCCAAACCTGATTCTTGTTCTCCAGTCAGTGTTATAATTAGTAGATGCAAATATAATTTGGAAGGGAGTAAAATTCTGTTACTAGAAAAGATGGTCCAAGCAATTAACAGACAATTAAGAGCTACTCCTGCTCTCAGACCTCAGCTCCTAAAGAATCATTTCAGCTCTTTGAATAGTTGTTCCTCAACAGAATCTGCTATGATATAATTCTGAAAAGAGAGGCCAGGTTGATATGCAAAGGAGAAGCTTGGTTGGACAATGTAAAGCGGTACATATGACCACAACTGTTGTCAGCTAAATAAGATAGAGAAGGTTCTAAGAAGCAGGAGAGCAGTTTTTTGATAGTTTTAATAAACAGGCCTTCACCCCCTAACCACCTGGGACAGACGGATGTCCAATGGGTGTAGTTTTTTGGAAAAAAATCTATTTTGTAATGTTTTTGTTTAAAATTAATGTTTTAATTGGCTTTATTATTTAATGTCATTTTAACCTTTTTACCGCATACTGCAAGCCATTTTTGGTCCCACATTGGGAGAAAGGCAGGACGCACACACACACACACACACACACATATATATATATATAGTAAATCTCCCTTACCAGATACTCTGTTAGAAAAGACTTTCATCTTGATTCCATCATTCTTTTTAAGCTGATAGCGGAGGTAACCAAGTCCCCTTATGAAGAACAGGTATTAGCAATTGCTGTTTGGCTCTGTGGACTTTATAGCTGTTAACTGTGTGGACTAGTGTGGTGAAAAACCTTTTTCTGGGCTGTACAACTTAAGATTGCAAGTATAGAGCCATACGATTGAATGTTCCTCTTTGTATATCCCAGAGAGTGAAGGATCTTAGTCTAGCCATCTACCTGCCATGCTAATTTTCAGTGTGGTGAAATGTTTCATTTTGAAGACCATTCCATTATGTGAGGCCCCCACCCTTAGTCAAAAGTGGTATATTCCAGGCACAGATTTACAACAGATGTAAGAATTAAAGCTATGAAATCCAGAGCAGGTATCAAATATTCCTTAGTTTTCATTTTTGCTGAAACATGTCTGACCAATATGGTTTTGTCTCTTCCTTCTGTTTCTTTGCAGATTTCGGGTCCATTGCCATCGCATTGTTAATGATAACATTTTCACCAACCTGATCCTCTTTTCATCTTGCTCAGTAGCATCTCTCTGGCAGCCGAGGACCCAGTTCGACATTACTCCGTTAGGAATCAAGTATGCCTCCTGCCTTTCTTCCACCTCAGCAGCTTGTTCAAAATGAGGCTCAGCAGCCAGATGAGGAAAACTCACCCGGTCCTCCACCCTGTCTGTACTAAATTCACGTCTATATAGATAGATAGTACCAGTCTGCATCCCAGATTTGGTGTGAATTAATCTCTGATTCTGTGTTTATACTGAATTATAGTTTATGCACATATTCACAAAGGTTGTATAGTTAGAAAGCACAAAGGTTGTGTGGTTAGAAGGCACAAAGAGAGTTGAATATAGAAACAAACAGCACAAAGGTGGGTGGTAGGATGGTCAGGCAATAACAGAAGATAATACTTATGGGAGGTAGGACACCCTTCCTCAACCTGGTACCTTCCAGATGAATTTGCTGGTTAAAGATGATAGGATGTGTAGTACACACATATCTGAAGGGTGCCAGGTTGGGAGAAGGATGCTGTAGGAAGTTGTGAAAGCAATAATTAACAATATTCTGATGTTGAAAACCCTGCTATCAATGTCAGAGCCTTCAAAAAATATGAATGCTACGTATTTCTAATGACATATTCAGACTAGCATTCATGACTTGTTTAATCAGTTCTTTGTTTGTGTAATGTGCTCCAGACAGAAAAGTTTTTCAGGAATTAATTTATATCTATTTCTTGTCATGTTTCTCTTTGGAGCACAGTATAGGCAACCTGTGATCCTCCAGGTATTTTTGGACTTCAGTAATGTCTGTGCTACCTAGGGGAAGTTGTCTACCCATATCTTCTCCCCACAATTTTTAGTAGTGAATTTGTGTTTGGGTTACTCATGTTACCTATTTGATCCCATCAGCTTGCTGATTTCCTCTATAAATTTACTTATAAGCAGAAAATAGCCTATAAGGGCAAGAAAAGGTGCAAATAAATAGGAAATGCCCAAAACAAGTCTTTCAGTCCCATATATTATTGTCCAATAAATATGATAAAGGACATGGCTATAGTACAAATGTATCTTGGTGTCATCATAGCTTTTTTCAAAGCTGTAGAATACTAAGGGTTGTAGTAACCCTACTAGCTGTATCCTTTTTGGTTGTTTCACTTTGGGGAATGCATGTCAGTTCCTCTGCACTTGAAGCCCTCGATTTATATGGCAATAGGTAAAATAGAATGCTGGAACCTACTTCAAAAGCATCATGAAGTTTCCTAGAAACTGTTCATGTCTTTGAGGCCCTCTATACCCATTACAATGGCCTTCTTTCTGAGACACTGAGATTTAACCTTACAGCAAACTTTAAACAAATGTTGAGATTCCACCATTTACAGTGGGATAAATCTAACAGTCAGGAAATTAGAAGTAACCCACTCTTGTTGAGTTCATTTTGCAAAACTACAAGCCAAAACTGGGCATCTGCCAGAGGTTATTGTATAAAATGGTAAATGTGTAGGAAAACTTCCTCAGTGAGGACTTCCCAAATGCATAAAACACTCTTGCCCTGTCTCCTCTGTGTTAAAGTATACATATAGAGTTCCTGCATATGTGGCTCTTCCAGTTCATTTGGTGGAGGAGACAATTAGCCTCTCCATAGAAATGAATAGGGAGTTAAAATGTATGTTAGTTCTGTGTGTGCACCAGTCTGCCTTTAAATTTCTGAACTGGAACACTACTGCTTAGTATTCTCATAGAAAGGTTTCCCAGTGCAGAATAGCTGTGAAAAAATGTGCAGCTATGAAAAAACACGCAGCTTCTTCTTACAGTTTTGCACTAAGCTACACAGTTAGGAAAATCACATGACTCAGTTGTATCGTATGTCTGAATGTGCCTCAACATTCAAATCTTCCTGTACATAACAAGCAAGCATTTTACTATACTAACTTGATATTATTTCTTTTGCTTTGTATGTTGTGAAACATGCAAATATGTAATTTCTCACCATCATTCTTAAGTGAGTGGCTCTGTGAGGTTCTTCCATCTGTGTATCTCAAGGCCAAAATAGCAGTCCATGTTTCAGGTGGTGTGTGCAGTCCATTCACTGTGTGGATGAAGAATCTATATTGTTGTTGTGTGCCTTCAAATCATTTCCCACGTATGTCAGCCCTAAGGAGAACCTATCATGAGTTTTTCTGGAGGCTGAGAGTGTGTGACATGCTCAAGGTCACCCAGTGGGTTTCTATGGCTGAGCAGGGCAATGGTAAACCTTTGCTGAACAAATCTTGCAGGAAAAACAGACATGACAGGGTTGCCTTAGGGTTGCCATAAGTCAGAAACAAAGGTACACAACGAAAGAAAGAAGCATGATAATCCGTGTTGGGGTTTGATGAGACATGCACTTTCCCCACCAATTGCCCATGCACAAGAACACAAAGGCACACACACAATTTATAACAGAATTTGCTCTGATAGTCTCTCTTCTACTATGCTTTTTCTGACTACTAGTGTGGGGGGAAAGGCAGCCACAGTCCCTCCAGTATTTTACAGGTAAAAACCAGAACCCAAGTGGCCAAACCACAGGAGAGTGTGGTCAAGATGGCAAAAGTTCTTTAATGATGAAGAATACATAACTGAGGAGAGGCTGCACCAGTTTGCTTTTGCCTGAGCCTACTGGGAAAAGCAAGATGCTGCCCCTCCTGTCTTCTCACCCTGCTGAGTTAACTACCTGTGTACTTTGAACTCAATTTATGCTAATAGAAGTAAGCTGAGGACAGAAGGGGAAAGTGGAAGGAGGAAAGGGAAACAGAGTCATTTTAAAAGCAGTTGAAAAGGTAGGATGACAGAGGATTAACTGAAACTGTCCCTGCCTAATCAAAACAGTTGAGGGCATATAGTTGGGATCACCATGAGGCAGGAAGGGCAAAAGCCTCTCTGATTGCCTAGTAGTCTCTATTATGGCTGTTTCTCCAGTGGTGCAAATAGCAGTGCCAGAAAAGCAGGATTTCCCATAACATCCAGCTGGTTGATATGAGAAAATTGCTAGAGGCTGCTCTGTGAGTGGCCGCAAAGCACTTATTATGTGCTCCTGGTGTAAATTATTTGCATTGGCAAGCTTTTTTATCTGCAAGTATTCTAGCCTTTGAAACTGAGTAATTAGGAAAAACTGTTCTATTGAATTCAACATGCATGAAGTTCTGCTAAACTGGATCTCAGTCCAGTCATCTTTAATTGCATTGTCATGGAATTCGGCCCATAAAGCTTAATGCTGGGAGGAAAGATCAATTGGGTGACGTAGCCTTTCTTTCTGCCTTGGTTAACGATTGCTCCCTAATGTACCTTTACACATGTTCTGTCCAATTGGCTTTTCATTTGTGAAGTGATGAGGTTTCTCTGCGTCCCCCAGAGACAATAACTCTGTAAGGTTTAATCAAACTTGCTGTTAAGTTAAGCCAGGAAGAACACAATCACAAATTGTACTTCTAACAATGTGGTTAACAACATTCAGGGAACAAAGGATTTGATCACTAACTTAAAGTATATGGTTGAATACCAGCCACACAAGTTAATAGCAATATGCCTGTTTGCTATTGTTGAAACGAAAACAAGCCTTGTGCCCCGATGCTAATTAAGTTTACTGCTCAAAAGCAAGTCTCAGTGATTTGAATGACAAGTATGCTTAAGATGAGAACCTTGTTAGATCTATTTGAATTCTGCTTTCCAGCATTGGTAGCTGCTGGACTGCTTTGTAAGAAAAAGCAGTTAAATATACAGTACACGTTGTGTATTTTTTGTTCATCCTTGTAGCAACTGAACAAATGTCATAGCAGGTTTTCCCCAGCTGCCTGAAGGTACATTTTCTTTCAATTTGAGAGTTAATTTATCACTTGCAAAAGAGAAATAGATACAGTTAAGAAATAGTTGTAGGAATAGAAGTTGCTTATTTTCTAATAGAGATCAAATATATTTCTATTTGTGGGGTGGCATTTAATTTGGGAAATGCTAGAAATGTCTAAATATTTTTTGTCAATAAAATGCTTTGTCATAAAAATGGATGCGACAAAATGATGAACAAAAAAAATCTGTTTAAAAGTACTGCTTGTAGCCTGAGCATTGCTTTCACCAATGTATTGCAAAACTATCTCTTTCAGCAACCCCCCTTCCTCCTCCCTTCCAGTTAAAATAGTTGTGCTTTTTGATTTTGTACTGTGACTGCTTTTACAGAGATCACTCACAGATCTTCCCCCCGCCCCCAATCCCTTTTGTTTTTTCAGATTCTCTTTTATTTTGATATATTTTTTACTGTCATTTTCACCATTGAAATTGCTCTGAAGGTAAAGTCCCCATGTTCTCTATCATTATCTTCTCAGTCATAAGCCCTCTAGTTCTCTGCTGCTGCTATCTATCGCTAACACACGCGCCTGTTTGTGTCTTGGCCACGCTCAATAATCACTAACCCAACTGTGCTTATTTTTCAGATCCTAGGCAATGCAGATTATGTCTTCACTAGTATCTTTACATTAGAAATTATTCTTAAGGTAACCAATCTGAGCAATACACTTCTCTCTCTTGCTTTTGCTTTGTCTTCTGTATCGCTTTAAATCCCAAGTCTTATCTCCACAAACAGGTCATCTTTTGTAGCTTAGTAGTGACTGTGTATGCTTTTAAAAATTGTTCCATCTCAATATTAAAATTCCATGGGTATGTATAACTATTAGTACCTTGACATGAATTAACCAAAGGAAGTATTATATCATTGTTTAGGAAGCTTAGGGAGGGGAAGATGTCTAAGGCACAATATGTTTTCACCATTTCAGGCAGGAGTATCTGCTCACCACGTGGAAATAGATTGTTTTCAGTCTGTTTGTGGTGACTCTTCCCTGTTTGGAACTTGAGAAAAACAAAGTGAGGTGTTATGGAAGGTATGCTGTATAGACCACAAATAATATCTTCCATTGCCACAGCCCACTTGGTATTTGGAGTCAGGGAGCAGAATTTCTACATGAGACCAGGCTTGTGCAACATATGATATTCCTTGCCAAATGTTGTGCACCAGCTTTGCCTGATGGTATCAGAGCTTGGAAAGTTAGGTTTGAAAAAGAGTTTTTCTGTAACTCATTGCAAAACCAAAAGACATGATTTGGTGTTATTTAATATTCTTTAAAAAAACAATTAGAAGGTAAACTGTAGTAGTTAGTTGCTTTTCATTGCTTTAAAAAACCCTTTGACTTGGAAAGGGAATGGCATAAAATCTGGAAAAAATCCCACTCAAAATGTCCTCTTTAAAAAAACCTAGAAAATGCAGCTTTTCTTTAAGTATTATTCCTACTCAGTGAATTTCTGCTTAAAGTATGACTTTTAACACCCTTGTTACCAAAAGGAGAATAACTATGTTACTTGCTAACCTTTCAGTTCCAAGCTCTGAATAGTCCACTAGGGCATGCTGTAACGGTCGTATGTAATAGTGAAGAGGTTTTCTGCACATTTAATTTTTGGCCCATGCAAACTATGGCCATTTCCACCCTACGCTGTTATAGTGCTATTATTCTGCTTTCAACACCCTACAGAATTCTGGGGTTTGTAGTTTACTGAGATCCAAGAATGCTCTGCCTGAGAATTCTAAATGCCCCTCCCTAAACTGCAAATCCCAGGATTCCATAGGATGTTGAAAGTGAAATACTAGCACTATAACAGTGTAGTGCAGAAATGGCCTATATCTCGTGGAATACCCTCGTTTGTATGACTGTTAAAGACATAGGATCTTTGTCTTCTTTTGTGTCTGGCCACCCTAGAGTGCCTAGAATTGCAAATGAAGGAGAAGTGATAGTGGATATTAAGCTTCTGGCAGTCTGCAGGAAATGACTGGTGAGCTATATTTGGCTTGATAGGTTATATGTTGTTCAAGCCTTTAAAGGAGAACAGAAGAAAGCTAGAAGCCTAGTCATTGAAGATCAAATTACATAACACATGCAAATAGAGATATGAATTCTTGAATTATGATTTTTCTTGGGGAAAGCACCTTTCAAGGACAGAGTGGTAAATTTCCATAGAGAAGCAACAGAAGGAGGAGCATAGCTCTGGAAGGGGACTTTCCAAGAGTAAAGCACTGCTTTGCCACCAAACATTTCTCTGCAGGAAACCTTTCCCTCTAAATATTGACCTTATGGCACAGCAATCAGGGTTTAAATCTGTACATTTCCATGTAGCCTATAGGTTGTCCCCTAATTTTTAGAGCTTCATAGCCAGCAGGAATCACAGTATTTAAGCATGACTGCTACAGAATATTAGGATTCAGTCAGTGATTCTATACAGATGATTCCACATAGATAGAGCCACCAAAAGTAATGAAGGGGACAGTTTGCCTCTGTGTCCCAAATGTGCCAAACAAAAACTTCCATTAGAAATTCCAAAGGCCTGTTTCTCACCAATTGCTCCTGAGACTTCTCTCTATGCTTAGAAATGCACCATTCCAGACCTAAGAGCAGAGAAAATAACATTGGTTTGCTTATGTGTCTGCCCCCTGTGTGAAACAAACCATCTTTCAACCTAAGCCCTGCTGGCTAGTTGAGCCATGGAGCTGGAGCTTAGTTCCAGTATATACTTCGCACAAAGACACAGTAATCTATGAGCCCACACTTGAAATAGATTATCTGCTTCCCCAAGTCTGTGTTCTCTTCTTTTAGTTAACAGTTGCAATTCTGTGATTCTCTGAAGTGAATATGCCATCTCCAAGAAGCTGTAGTATAGAACATTGAAGCATTGAGAAATAAGGTAGATAGCAGAGAAAGTATACATAAGCTCTCTTCCATTGTATAGTCATTTTGTGAAACCAATAATATATTGTGACTGCCTATGTGTAGGGTGCTTATATGCCTTATTTTTCTATCAAACTTATCCTAAACTGTCATGGGAAGAGAGATCCCTTTGGAGGAATGTTTTTAAAAGTTAACACTAGCGAACAGGGAGGCAATATGATGTTATACCTTGGTTGGTGCTCTTTCTCAGTCTTAAAGCTGAAGCACCTAAAGGGTGGTCTTAAATAAAGCATTCTGTTTTAGTGTGATTCTAACCATCTCATTCATTGATACAGAGCTGAGACAAATGTCCATCTAACAATAATCTACAGCTAGTGTAAGGGTTAAAGTCAGAAAGGAGAATTAGGTCATGATCTCATTGTTAACTGTCTGAGCATAGCATAGTCCATGCAGTAGTGAATAATCTGGGTAATCAAAACTTTTACCTACTTCATCCCTAAGTTTCCTTTCTTCTATCTCCCTCCTTTCTACAAGGAAGGAGATAAAGTTGCTACTACCAGTCAGGAGAGGTGGCACTCAGGGTTCAGAATGCACTCAGGGCTGTCAAAGCCCTTTCTCTTGACCTGTCATATCTTGACATTCCTGAAGTATTTTTTTCACAAAGTGTGTCCTGGCTTGCCAACCCTTGATTGTCATAAATGTCATCTGCCTCAAATGTATTCTTCAAGGATAAGAGTCAAGGGCAGGAGCCCATGTGGAAGAAGAAAAGCCCCAAATATGGCACACTGGCTTTTTTCTTACAATTTGTTTTGCTAGGGAATAATATTTTGGAAAGACAGTATTAAAATTTTATATACACACCTATCATGTTATTACACAACTACACAACATCTACTGTCTTCAGTATATCAAATTATAATATATCGGCTGGAATCCTGTTGGGAAATTACATAATCATAAAGGGACTTATGATTGTATAAAGTTGAATTACACTATTGCACCATTTTTATATTCTCAGGAGAGGAATAGACATGTAGTTATCAAGACCATTGCTTGAGTGGAGCCAGAAGTGTGGTTGTTGTGCAACAGCTCCAATGTGCAGTGTGTCTTGATACGCAAAGTGTCCCTTGCTCAATGGGAGTCCCCACTGCACAATAGGACATCTTGTGTGGTGCCCCATTGTGCATCATCACACTTCACTAGCATGGTTGCATGTCATGTCAGTGACATAGCTGCATAAAGTTACACATTGTAGAGTCTCATACAAGATTTCAGCTAGTATGTATAATATCTCTATGATATAATAAAGTATGTAAGTACATCTTTTAAAAATCTAATGTTGTCTGAAATCCACTATAGTCTAAACACAGTTAACACTAAGTTTGGATATACAAACAAAAAAAGGGGGGGATTTACTCCACTAATTTTCACCAGTTGGCACCCTGCTTTCTTTTCTCTTCTATTATACATGTAGACTGACTGAAGAATTTAACTATACATAGAAAACCTAAAATTTACCTAGCATTCACACAAAGATTCCTGCAAACATTAAGTAGTGAAGTCTTGTGATCTAAACATGCAAATAATTTTTTTAAAAAAAATATTCCAGTGGTAAAACTGCCCTGACACAAAAAGTAAAACCATATAACTTAACAATTTGATATGAAAATGAAACTCAACAGAGCTTCCCTATCTGATTTCAATGGTGTCTTCCTTCTCCCTTTAAGATTGCCATACAAAATGCAGGCCTGAAAGGCCTCTTTACTCCCTTTGTTATGGCAAGAACCCTCCTTTTCCTGGCTACATCTTTTTGTATAAATTCTGCTTAGAGTTTATACTTTCTTTCTGATTTTTTTCTGACAAATCTGTAGTGAGTTCTTCCTAATGTCATTTGGTTTTTGATGACTTACAAATTTAATTTATTTCCCACCCTCCTCAGCACATCCTCTATAAAGGCTGGCTAGAAATTGTTAAGTTTTCTGGCCTAAGAGTATCCTTGGTTGGTTGCAGAAATTCAAGAATGCAGCTAATGTGGTTGGTTCCTTGCACTCCAGAAAGTTTTGTTTGAGGAGCATTAAGGTCTTACGTGTATTCAAACAAAAAAGTTACACTGAAGTTGCATTTTGCAGGTAATGCTTTCATAGTAGTCAGGCATGGCTTTTCTATCAAGAAAAATTCATTTTTGAGACTCACCATGGAAATTAGCTGTTAGGTCATTTGGGTTTGCCATGTCTGGTAAATGCAAAACAGAACAAAATAACCCAGGTCTGAAACTACTTTTAATCTTGCAAAGAGATTTATCTCTCTTAAATGTGATAATTTAAGAATGTGAAGGTGATTTCAAATTGTCTACAGTTAGAGCAGTGGCATTAGAGACTCCTCTGTGGGCAGAATTGCTAGAATATTCAGCCCTATGCATTTCTCTACCCACTGAAACATACATGAAGGATATTCTGCTGTTTTTGCTATTATTATTACTATTACTATTATTATTACTATTATTATTATTATTACTGTTATTATTATTACCACCACCACCACTACTGCAGCTTGGCATCATCTTCATTATTAGTATTACATCTTTTTCCCAGTATGGGACTCAAGGTTGCCTACAACAGTTAATATAGCTAAATATATACTAAACGCAAAGTTACTGGGGTTGTTTTGCTTTTTATTTCCTTGTGGAAAGTATTGCCTGAAAAAGAATATTGGAAAAGCTCATACTGCTCTGATATAGCTAACATTTAGCATTCCAAAACTTGAAGAGGTTGCAAATTTTGATTCTCACTCATCTCTGTTATCACTAGTCATAAAACCCAGGCTGTAGACGCTTTTTCTAGAGACACAGGTTACAGAACAAGTGTTAAGAATACCAACCTGTTTTTATAATGAGCTGTATTGATAAAACTCTATTATTAAGTCAGCGGCAGAAAAATTACAGTTGATTTAATCTGAATGATTAATAGTTTTAAAACATTATGACAACCCTCTTAAAAACTGCCAGGGCTTCAATTAGGAGACAGTCCCAAACTTAGTGCACTGCTATGAAAAGAGCATCTTCGATGTTTTCGTTAGTCCAGATTTCATCGTAAAGGGTACATGAAGAAAGGTTCAGTTTAATCATGATGGTAAATGAGAGTTCTCTTGTAGCAGAAGGCATTCTCCAAGATGGTCTCATACTGATGTCTAGGTTTTTTTAAAAAAACAACAACCCTTTTTTGAAAAAAGTCAACACTATAACTTTTCTGTAAGCTTTATTTCTAAAGGGAAGGAATTATTGTAGAGTGAGAAGTAGCAGCCATTTCCTAGATGGGCTGGACACTATTTGCAATCTTTTCTTGCACATGCTTTTCTGACCAGTACCTACTCCTTTCATTTTCTTTCTGTAAAACTTTGGCCCAAAATGTCTGTAGCTATTCTGCAGTGCAGTCTTGCATTGTCACTCCTTCTGGTTGTTCTCAAAGAAAGTACCTGGCATATCCTAATGGCAAAGTTTTTGTGTCTCCATGTGATTACTCATAGATGACTGCTTATGGGGCTTTCCTCCACAAAGGCTCCTTCTGCAGAAACTACTTCAACATCTTGGACCTGCTGGTGGTTAGCGTTTCTCTCATCTCCTTTGGGATCCAGTGAGTGAGTTTTTTGGCTCAGAAAATCTATTGTACATGGAGAGTGGTAATGATGTGAAGGAGAAAGGCCATCTCTACAGTACAAGCTTAGATTAGATATGGCGGTAGTTTTTATTGCAAATTACTGGACATTTCAGCCTAGTGGCCTCCATATTCTATTGCCAAGTTTCACCAAGAGGTGTTTGATTACAGCTAACTTTTCAGCTTCCTCCTATTTGTCTCCCTGCCATTGATGGAATCTTGTGTTAGGAGTGTCAGCAATCTGTGGAGTCTTTCAAGTCTTGATCTCGGGCTCTACGTCCCTTAAAATGTTATGAATTAAAACCTACATAAATGGTGGTTTTTTATGTCCAATCTTAACAATCACTTTAAAATTGTTGGATCTTTTGCATAATTGCATACAGTGTAATTAAGAAACCAGTTAAAGTTCACAGGCTTCATCTTTTGAACTAGGGGAAACAGATATCATAACCATCACAACTAGATAACATCATATGCTATAATGGAGAACAGTGATTTCCAAACTCTAGTCGTCCAAGTGTTTAGGATTTCACCTCTCAAAATCCCAGGTGCCTTGGTCCATGATCAGTGATTCTGGGAGCTGAAGTCCACAGTACCTGGAAGACCAGAATTTGGGAACCACTGATGTAGAGGAAGATTCATCCTGTGGGGAGCATAGAATCTGCAATTAAAAGTAGGATGGTGAAGAAAGAAGAGGCAGGGACAAACAGGGAAAAATATTGATTCAGTAACATTTCTTTTGCTTGACTAAAGGGATTTGAAAAATATTAACAGAGATAACATGGTACAGGTAGTCTGGACAGACGTGTAACAGAATGTAAAAATAGAAAAGCCCATGGAGGGCTTTAAAGGTAAAGCCAAGGAATTTGTGCTAGAACCAGCAACAGATGGAAATCCACAAAGGTATCGTGTGAGAGATAAATCATTTGGGCAGCAGAGTACTTGATAGACATCAGGGTCCAAAAAGATTGCAAAAGATTTCAGCAGTCTGAAGAAGGGAAGACTAGGTGTGGATAACTTTTTTTTCCCTGAACAAACAGAGAGAAAATGGAAGTTGTGGAGTGAACAAGAGAGGAAGTATGAAAGAATATTGTGAAACAAAAGGTACTAGCTGAGATGGGATTATAGAGCAGATAAATAGTCTTTTTCAGTGCACTGACTCAGATCTCAGCCTGTTGAATTCAGCTGGGGCACATCAGGAGGGAGCAATCCCACTCTGCATTGAGATTCAGGGTACTTTGTGCTAGGTGGACACAAACTACAAATTAAAGAAGTGTCTGTAAAGTCATGATTCACTGCAATTAACCAACATACTCCTTTTTCTGAATTAACGTTTTGGTGAAGTGTCTCTGAGTTCCTTTGTGATTGCTGCGGCTTGACATCATTTTTGAGATGTGTCCACAAGGCATTTGGTGGTCCTTTCTGACCAACAGAATTCTCCATTCTTTTTCTCTGTCAATACTATTTTCTGCATTTAGTTCTGCTGCACAGTGATCAACAGCTCTCTCTCTTACTCGTGGATGCAGTACCTCCATCAATGGACTATTCAAAGACAAAAATTTTTTAAAAAAACTCTTGTTATGCACAGAATTACAACATATATTTAAGATAAAATAAATGCAAAAAAGAGTAAGTGCCAATATGAACAATTTCCACTCTTAATTGCTAATGTGGTTACATCTGAGTTGCAACATACAGTAGTAAAATTAATAAGCTCTCTATAGCAAACCTTATACTATCCATTAATAAGGCCTCACTCAAGATTTAGGAATAATTAGATAGTATAATTTTTCAAGCAAATCAATCAAAATATTAATTGTGTTACCAATACTGTTTGTATCTTCTGATAACTTTTCTCTCAGGTTGTGAGAGCTTAACAAGAGGCAGTGTAGTATGGTGGTTAATATCATTTCCTTGGGTTAGTGAGATCTGAGACCATTTCCGCACTAGCCTGTTATAGCGCGATGATTCCACTTTCAACATCCTCTGGAATCCTGGCGGCCGGCCCCTCCCGAAACTGCAAACCCCAGGATTCCAGAGGATGTTGAAAGTGGAATCATCGCGCTATAACAGGCTAGTGCGGAAATGACCTAAATTCAGAACCCATGAAGTAGTCCATTTGACTACATTGCCAGCTGTAATGCACAGTGAATTCAATTTTGCAGCCAAGACCAATTTCAGTCCATAAATAATTCCCACAACAATTGTAAAGTCTGAGCTCCTATGCTGTTCTTCTCCAGGTCCAGTGCCATCAATGTTGTGAAGATACTCCGAGTCCTGCGCGTGCTCAGACCACTGAGGGCCATTAACAGAGCTAAAGGCCTAAAGGTAGAAGTCATCTCTCAAGTCTGTTAATGACTAACTGCTAGTTTGCCCTGTGTGCTTTTACAGAGCTGCTGGGGGGAGAGGGGTCAATAGATGAACCAAGTTTCCTGAACTGGGTGAGTGCAGTGCGTCTCTGTGATGTACAGGAAACTTTAAGGAAGGAATTCAGCATATCCCTGTGTTGTGCAACATCTTTTCTCTGTGCTGTGCAACATCTTTTCCAGTAATGAACCCTTGGCCCCGTCTCTCTGTGCTGTGCACAGAGAGACGGGGCCAAGGGTTCATTGTTGGAAAAGAGCTGATTGTGCCCTCAAAGCAACGTTGTCCTCAAGCATGACATTTTCTTTTTAATTCATATCTGCAAGTGGCAGCCATTTATTTTGATGTTGAAAAAGTAGAGTGTCAAATTCAAAGGCACCATTAGATCAGTGGTTTAAAATAAGCTTCTGCCCCCAGTGACATTGGGTGAAATTCATGTTTAGATTTCAACTTGCCTACTTTGTCTCAAAGAATATAGTAGGAGCCATTTCACTCTCTTTAGATTCCTGACAATGGTGCAATCTGAAAATTGATTTTTATATAACTTGACTAGAAAAATGCCCAGTAGTTTCACAGAAAAGTATTGGGCAGATTTCTATACTTTATGTCCAAGACATCTCTAATGTATTGTTTGGAATCTTCCCTCTTGGGGATCTTATTCATCTGGTGTTACAGGAGATGATTCTGCTATATATCTTTTTTCTAAAACTAGCTCTTACTACTTTAGAAGATCTGTATCCATTTGTTTAAACCTTTCTGTGCAGACACAGAATTTTGTGAGAATTCCAAAAAATATTGAGAAACTCTACCTATTGTAGCTCAGTAATATTAGATATATTCTAAATAGATATATTCTAAATAGTCAGCAAGAGGACAGTCTGCAAACCATAGGTTTTTCCCATTCCCAGACACCATGTGGATGTACAAGAAGATGACTGTATGACAAGATTACTGCTTATTTATTTACATCCAACTCTGAACCCATTTAAAATTAACCATTCAGCTCACTTTCGTTCCTGTCTTTTGTTTACAGCATGTAGTCCAGTGTGTGTTTGTAGCCATCCGAACCATAGGGAACATTGTGATTGTCACCACATTACTACAGTTCATGTTTGCCTGCATAGGAGTTCAGTTGTTCAAGGTAAGCATCATGGACTTTGTTATCCTCTTTGATTAGTGGAGAAGCAGGCAGGATTATTTGGAGGAGTTTGAAGAAAGAATGTGTTGATGAATGATTTGGAGCTTTAATTTTAATCACTGCTGTCATACACAAATATTAAAGTGATTAGCCTGTTTAAATGTGCTAAAGCTGGATGAATTTAGATCAGGATTTATGATACATATATGTGTGTATGCATATGTGTGTGTAATTTTTTATATAGTTATATTATAATATAACAATAAGAGTGTAAGCCTGAGGGCAGAGAACTGTTTTGTTGTTCTTTTACTTGTAAAGCATCATGTACAGTGATGACACTAAATAAATAAATAAATAAATAAATAAATAGTAGTAGTAGTAATAGTAGTAATAACAACCCAAAATTGTTTACTCTTGCTTCCTTTTAGATTAGATTGAAGAATTCTTCCCCTTCCATTTTTTCCCCCAGAAACCATTTCATTATGTTTTGGATGCCACTGTAGCCTACTGCAGAAGTTCCACCACTCATTAATTGTACTAGGGAGGAGAGGAGATGCCTTCTCATTACATCATTAGTGTGCCCCTCCCAGCTCTGCTTCCTGAACTTTAAATATTTGGTGAAGGTCTGAAGGGAAGTATGTAGCCCCGCTTCAAACTTTTGCTGCATATATGGAGACCTGGGGTCAGAGCATATGACACTGAGGTTAGTTTGGTTCCGCTTCTCTTGCCACACTGAGTGAAAACATGGAAGAGAACTTCTGAAAAGGGCTTACATCTAGAGAAGATTGAACCTGTTCCCTGCAAGAATCCGCAAGATGCATGTTACACTCTTGAGTCACATTAGTCTACATAGCTAATTAGGTGTGTGTGTACTAAAAATGGCAGCACCTATACTGCCATTTTGGAAGACATTTTGAATCTCTGTATAGGATCGTCAAAAAATGGATGCATGTTATTGCTAGTTCTGTGCTCCCTCTGATGCTCTGATTTTCCTTCTAAAAAACCACTTTCATCAGTAGCAGCAATGAGAGTGCAAATATACAGAAACATTCAGATGTGAAAACCCAGAGAAGCATTCAAGTAGTTTCATAGTGAGTGTGCATTAGATAGACTGCTATCTTAGGTGCTCCTGTAACTGACTGGGTATGTAGGCACATATCATATTAGTTGAAGAAGTCAGAAGTGAGGACTGAAGAAGAAAAGGTGCTAGCAAAAAATTGCACAAAATACTCAGAAGTCCCCCTCTCCATTTTTTAAAAAATATTTAGGCTGAGCATCTAAAGTAGTAAATGTCCAGCTCAGTTCTATTTAGCATAATTTGTCTTTTTAACAGGAAATGTTAATGGTATCTTCAGGTTTGAGCAATGGCATCTTGACATTCATTTGTCCAGACTTGGTTTTGCTTTTCTGACATGCTGTGTCTGTCTTGTTTCTTCCCAGCTTTCCCTGATCAAATTTGTACTTTCTTTTCCTTTTGCTGTACATGTTATTTTATAGCAGGATTATGGAGTTGGATACTGCTTTACATCCATATTATATGGAGCTGTATATTATTCAGTGCCAAAGGAAAAAAAATACACCATCAAGTTGAGAGCTGAGGCATTTACACTGGGAGATGTTTCATCCTAATAAGTCAGAGATGAACAAATGAACACATCTCTGACCTCTCTGATCAATGCAGTAGTAATATAAGGTAGAGTTAGGGGTCATGATCAAACAGGATGGAGTGTTGGGGCAATAATCAGAGTACTTAAAAACTTAAAATTAACAGGGAAAGAAAACCAACAAAAATGTTATGAGACACTAAATTAAATACAACTCAGAGCACAGTAAGAGATGTGATTTCTCTGCTTTCTCCTCCTCCAGGGCAAACTATATAGCTGCAGTGATAGCTCCAAGCAGACAGAGGCAGAATGCAAGTGAGTTCATCATCCCTCTTTAGCTTTTCATATCAAGTGGATTGATTTAATGCCCCAAAGCTCACCATTTTCTGTGTATTCCAATGCACGCACCCTTCTTCTCCTAACAGGGGAAGCTTTATCACTTACAAGGATGGAGAGGTGTCTCAACCAATGATCCAGCCTCGAAAATGGGAGAATAGTAAATTTGATTTCGACAATGTCCTCACTGCCATGATGGCCCTCTTCACTGTTTCAACCTTTGAAGGCTGGCCAGAGTGAGTATGCAGGGCAGATTCATGTGATCTTTTTGTGTCTTGGTTAATTTTGCACATTTAAATTTGCACCTCTTAGTTCAGTTATGGCTTTTATAATAGACACCTTTTAAAGCATTCTCAAGACTAGTTCAGTGTGCCAAAAACTTCTTAATGGCACATTCAGAGGTTTGCTTTCCCATGCTTCTGATTGACTGCTGTAACATGAAAGTGGAAGCTCTGGAAGTATCACCAGGAAAAAGGCAGTGTTTTCTTGACCTGTGTTACCTTTCATGCTTATTGTGGGAAGCTGATGACAGAGGCTGTACAGCTCATACTACTTCCATTCTGGTTCTGTCAACCCTGAGAACTGACAGGATCCCATGTGGACAGAACCACTCCTCAAAGCTGTCTGTGCAATCCCTGCAGTCAGTGTCATCTGGAAATGATCTTAGTGTCTGTCTCAGGTTCTCTGTTTTTTTCTAGACTGCTGTACCGATCCATTGATTCCCATATGGAAGATGTGGGGCCCATCTATAACCACAGAGTGGAGATCTCCATTTTCTTCATTATCTACATCATCATCATTGCTTTCTTCATGATGAACATCTTCGTTGGTTTCGTCATCGTTACTTTTCAGGAGCAAGGAGAGCAAGAGTACAAGAACTGTGAGCTAGACAAGAACCAGGTAATATAAGAGCATGGTGTAATTGATGGAGTTAAAAATATTCAGTAATATAATGGCTATCAAAAAGAAATCCTCAACTGCAGAGAAGAATTCCTTGTTTTGGGGGAGACATGTATACCCTAGTTCTAATTCCATGTATTAGTATGGTCCTGTTATTGCAGGAATTTGCATCAAGAAGAGAATGTTTCCCTTGGAGGTTTTTTTATTATAATACATTACTATACATTTGCCAAAAGGCTATCAAAGCAATAAGAGTAAAATAAGCAATAAGTTCATCACAACATACAAAATTCAGTTAGTAACCATTAAAAACAGTAAAAAAAAACATGTAAAGCAATATAGAAGACTTGTTTAAAGTCAAAACAGCAAGAGTGGGCATGACCATCTCACTGTGATGATACCTTTCCTATCTACCAATGGCCCACCACATTCCAATCCTTTATCTAATCCCTACACTCTTCTAAAGTGTAATTGCTGCCACAAGAATCTCAACTGGATTCAGTTTCTCTAAAACCTGTACAAGGCTGTTCCATGTATAATAGGTTTGATGCTACTGTAATGCATGGTGACAAGTGTTATGTTAAACAAATAATATAATATTGGGAATGTGTGTATGTGCCTTCAAGTTGCCTGTTGACTTATGGTGATCCCATGAATTGCATAGAGTTTTCTTAGGCAAGGAATTCTCAGAGGTGTGTTGCCAGGTCCTTCCTCTGAAATATAACCTATACTACTTGGTATTCATTGATGGTCTCCCATACCCAAGTGGGGCTGAACACACTTAGCTTCCAAAATCAGACAGGATCTTGTGCTTTTTAGGCCTAATGTTACCAAATATTAGCAAATACAGTTAATGGCTGAGATCCTTCATCAGAAGATGTGCCTACAACAATGGAGCTCTAATGTCCTAGCTGCATTTGCCGATGCCACAACCCAAAACCCACTTTAGAAGCCAGGCAGCACCACCAAAATAGGGATTTCTGAGGCACTGGCAAGTGACGGATGAGTGACAAAGCATCCATCCTGGTGGCAAGGTACTTTGCAGCAGGTAGCCAATGGGTCCCACATAGGGTTCTGTTGCAACTGCTTGTCATAAAGTTGCTGAGAGAAGACTGTATGCTGTTTCAGTCGCCATCCTGCTCCCCACTGCTCAGAAATCTTTATGTTGGTACAGATGCCAGGAGTAGGGGTGGAGGTTAAGAGGCACTCTCTGCACTGGTGCGATGACCATACACATGAATTCAAAAATTTACAGTGCCATAAGTCCAACTTACATCATAAGTGATGAACAGGGTACCAGCCAATATGTTTCATTGATCTTATTTCATCCTTTACTCTCCCACCAGAAACCCTTTCAGTTGTCATTTTTAAATAACTACCAACCAGCTGATCTTTATGGAATACACCCTTACACAGTCTTTCTTTCACTTTCTCTGTGTCTCTCTGACATCATCACTTTCTCTGTCTTCACCCACAGCTTAATCCTATTGGATTCTCTTCCTTCTTACTCTCATCACATAATTCTCCCATTCTCATGCTCAGAACTGAATCCAGTAAACAATTTTAACAATACACAGTAAACCAGTGTATGTTCTTCAGTATTGGTGTAGTATGATATCTACAGTGACATTTTGTACCATTTGAAGCTACTAGATAATTTTCGAGGGTAGTCCTATGTATCGATCTTGTAGTAGTCTAAGTTTAATGTAACTGAGAGATAAATGACCAGCACAGAAAAGGACACATTAAATGTAATTTTGGAAATGCACTCTTAGCCATCACAGCCAGCTGAAATTCAAAGACAAGAAGCATTCCAAGAGATAGACTTGATGTTGTGGAGGAGCACAACCCTTTCTAGAATAGATTGAACCCCAGTCCAACTGAACTACAACTTCTAACTATTTGTTGTCACCCAACCCATTATTGAACCCAGACATTGTTAAAGGTTATTCAGCTGCTACCTTGACATTAGTGGACAAGTAGCAATAGAACTATTGTCAACATACCATTGGTACTTTATTCTAAAATTCTGAATGACCAGTCTCAGACCTGAATTTGAAAATAAAACTATGATTCTGTGGTTTGTTCATTCAGACCCTGGGCTTTCAGTGCCTAACACCTTAAAGTCTGGGATGTAAAGCCTGCATTAGCAATGTACAGCTACCACCTGTTTCTTTCCTGGGATGTTCTTTCATGTTTTTCTGACAGGCAGATACCACATGGTCCTCCCATACTGTAAGTGCCTGTACCTATTGAATTTGACCAGTGCAGGTGAGAGACAATGGAACAACTTCCACTGATTTCATATTTGGAATAGAACAAACCTGCCACTTTTTAAAAACAAGAAATTTGAAAGAAAGCAAAAGTGACAATTTTCTTCACTCCTACCTGCAATCATATATTTTTTTTGCAACTTTTTTTGCTCCAAAGGAGAGCAGCTTCTGTTTTGGAATTTTATGGCATCTAACCCACTGTATTTTTCTTAACAGCGTCAGTGTGTAGAATATGCCTTGAAAGCCCGTCCCCTCCGAAGGTACATTCCCAAAAACCAGTACCAGTATAAAGTGTGGTATGTGGTGAACTCCACCTATTTTGAATACCTGATGTTCGTCCTCATCCTGCTGAACACCATCTGCCTGGCTATGCAGGTAGGTCAGAAGTCAGAAAGTGCTTTATTATGGTTTAGAGAAGTAATTCTTACAGGGAGTCTGCACAAGGTTACCGTTCATCCTGCAATAAGGGGGAAATCCTGGATTTTAGGGACCAAAAAAGTGTCCCAGCCAGTTGATGCAGCATGCCCTGGATTCTTCAAAGGCGGTAGTGTTGATGGCAGGTATCTCATCCTGTGCTGGAGGATCGGGGCACTACTGTGCAGGTACACCAGGAAGCCCAAAATGTGGGAAGGCAAGAAAAGAACCAGAAGGCAAGGGAAGGTGCCAAACCCAGGACTTGTGTGGTGAGTGAGGCAATGCTGCTTGAGCCCAGAGCACGCAGCATGGCAGAACTTCACTTCCAAGCAGCCACAAGAATAGAAGGGAGTCCCTTTACTCTTATAGCTGCCTGGAAGCCAAGCAACGAGGGTCACAGTCAGTGGAGACAGAGTAAAAAGACACCTACCTTCTCCACTCTCGTGGTGCCCCTTCAAAGGGAAATGATATTTCTTTTGTGCTTTCCCCAAAAGCAGCACTGAGACCCTTACTTTCCAGGCCCTGCTTTGAGGGAAAGGGGAAAAGAAATTATTCTTTAGGCCTACCTCCCATTCATAATCTTCCTTTAAGAAATTCTAATTTATTCTACTCTCTTTTGGCACTTGAAGGATCTCAACATGCTATTTGACAGACCATTATTGACAAGCCTCCTTTCCTTTGCATTGTCAACTGGAACAATAAGGGATAAGGATGAGCAACTTTAAACAAATATTTGAATATTTAAATATTGAGTCAAATCTTGGGGGTCCCTGGCAACAAGTTATTTTTAAAGGGGTCTGCAGTAAAGAAAAGGTTAAGAACCACTGGTTTAGAGTGTTCCATTCAGTACAAAATAATCTTCTTGATGTATAGGCTGCTTTAAGTTGCCATTAACTATTAATCATCAAGCAAATAAGAACAAAGTTGAGTCTGAGAAGACAGGTTTTACAGAATAGAAGACCCAGATGTGATCTATCTTCAACAAATTATTCAAGTAAGGAAGAATACTTTATTGCAGAAAAGAACCGAGATTGTGTGACAAGATAAATTTCTCCTATTCCATAAGAGCAGAACAAGTCGTGTGATTGTGTTCAAGCAAATTTGTACACGTTTTTATATAAACACACTATATTGTCTTTTAAAGCCTCTGTTTTGCATTAACACTGTGTATATGTGTAAACTTACAAATGCTGCTACACAGGAGGAAAAGTTAATACCATAAATTTAAATAATTTGTGCATTTAAGAAACTTGCTTGCATGAGATCCTGCATTGAGCAGGAGGTTGAACTTGGTGGGCCATGAGACCACTTTCAATTGTATGATTCTATGGTTTCAGTTTATTTACCATGCATAGGAATTGTGAATGAGAAAGCCAAATGGCACTTACATGCCTGTATACTGAGTAGTAGTTGAAAGCTTCAGTTTGTTAGCCTTTAACTAGCCCAGGGCTTCTGTGGCAGACTGGCAAAATTTCTTAATGTACCAGTAACCAGTACCAATTTGCCCCAAATTATTATCATCACTTTCTTTCCTAAAAATTCATTCTAGGATAGCAGCGGGTGGCTTACAGCTTGCACCAGTCCAGAGACCACCCTTTGAGTAGCACTCATCTAGCCTGTCATTGGCTGTAGCCACTTGCCCAGCAGTTACAAAGCTTCTCATTCAAACAGAATGGAGAGTGTGATCAGCATATTGATGACACTGGCCCTAAATCCCCTTATGACTGCCCCTACTTAACAATATGACAGAGAAGAGAACCCTGATTCTTCTAGTTTAAACCAAGTCAATACAGTGCTTTCCAGTTTCCAGTTCACAAAGTTGTTCCAGTAGGACACAGCAGTTAATGATGTTGAATGTTGCTGAGACATTCTGGAGACTCAACAGGGTACCACTCTGCCATCTCTATACTGGTTTTCAAGCAGTGTTTTCAACTGAGGTGACCAAGGTTGTTGGGGTGTTCTACTCAGGGTTGAAGCCATATTGAAATGAGCTTAAATAATATGATAATAATAAGACTCCTCTGGTATATAGGGCTATTTTATGGATTAGGAAGATGGTGTGTTTTTTATATTTGAAATGAGGTGCATGAATTCTGAAAGCCCCATCCAGACTGAGTTAGTTCATAGTATCTCTGAACTATGATAGAAAACTGTGTTCTCAGTATTAGTATCACTTGTACCTCAGAAGTCTTTTGAACACAGTAAGGCTTTTTTTTTACAGTAAACTCATTGAAAGATAAAAGAATCACAAAGAAATAAGGGTATGAGCAGAAATAGGAAATTAGTAGAAAGGTGAACATATGTATAATGCAAACAATCCACTTTTCAAAATGCAAAATGACATGGCTTGTTTTTCAGCACTATGGTCAGAGCTGTCTCTTCAAAGAAGCAATGAACATTCTCAACATGCTCTTCACTGGCCTCTTCACTGTTGAGATGGTCCTGAAGTTAATTGCCTTCAAACCCAAGGTAGGTATTGCTGATCTAGATTTATCTCTGGGCACCAATAGAGCAAACGGAGGACAGGAGGATATGAAATAAATAATAAATCCAGATCTATCCCACATTCTGTTCCACCATCTATTCAGGAAGTGGACTTGAGCAGTTGTTGTCTGGACTGGAGTCTCAATCTGTGCTTGAAGGAACCTACCACTCTTGAGTTGACCATAGAGACAGAGGAAACACCCTTTAGAAAAATCACAACAATTTTTTGTGTTGAGATACTAAATAGTTGAGGCTGTCCTTGAGGGGGAGAACCACCATAAGATAACATTTCCCATCATTAGTCACATGGTTTAATAAAGGAGAAGACGACTTTAAAAAGTCTGGGAGATGTATCCATGGCCTTAAAAGGCCATATCACCCTCACTCCCATCTTTAATTCACTGGACCCAGATAATTCATTGGATCCAAATTTCAGACCTCCAAATGCTCCAGAATGGCTAAGTGCATTCTTTAAGGGGCACAGTTAGGCATTTTATCATGTCCGCTACTCCTGCATCTATTTTAGATCTGTAGAGGCTTTTTTAAAAAACAGGAATGACTGGGTAGTTCTCAGAAAATCCCACCTCTGCATCTAAAGCAGGTCTGTGGCCCTAGAAATTAAGATAAATTGTCATGTGGCAAATTGTCCAGATGGAATAATTAACCATTTTTTAGCAGAAAAGGGGGAGTGTGTTGGAGAGCTCCATGGGACCTGTGGGCTACACTTTCCTGTCTCATGGTTTAAAAATGGTATTGAGAGATGGCCCCAGTATGTAAATTCAAACATCTTAAAATCTAGGATTTTCCTGGTCATTTATTTTTTACAGGATTTTATTGTATGCTGAAGGAAAATGCTACCTCATGGTGATTTCTCAAACTCTGAAATAGTTCTATGAGTCAGAACCTAATTTCACTGGTATTTATAGTGTTGGCAGGACATTGATCAGAGAAGATTGGTCAGTGGGCCCATAACTAAAGACTGTCCAGAATGCTACAAACATGGTTAGTAGAAAGATTTGTATGAGTTGCCATTTCAGCCCAGAATTTCACAAACTTTCTTCTATTATGCCTGGATAAATATGGGTGATTTCTCATACTGGCCTGTGTTTAAATCAAGTGTAGCCTTTATTGTTTGTGCTGCTCTGAAAGATATGTCAGTATATCAGTAGCATTTTTTAAACTATAGAGTTTAAGAAAATTGACCTATATGAGCATAATGATTAGATTCTAAAAGCTGCAGCTTCCTTCCATACATTACTTTTACTGAATTGTAAACTGGGGACTCACAAAGTCCTCTGACATTCTAGCTAGCTTGATTGCTTATGATCTCATACATATAGTATACCATGTAAAATGATGCACACTGGGGCCAAAAAAAGTTGAACTTCACATATATGATAGAAGCTCATACTGTAGTGACTGATTACAAAAGGAATGTTGAGGTTGTGGTGAATAGCTCAGTGTGTTCATCATCAGTGAAAAAAGATGAATATGAATGTAATGTTAGCAGATTTGAGTTTATAGATAGGCTTTATTCTTCTCAGATGGCATAAAGCTATCAACAGTTCTGATGGCTGATGCCTCTAGGATCAGAATACCATTGCTTGTGAATACCAGTTCGTGAGAATTAATATCACTTACCCTTGTGTCCTGTTTTGGGTTACCACGGCTTCATCTGATCCAGCAGAGATTTCTGTACCTTCTTATAGGTTTCCACAAAAGGAGTTGCTGTTTCTTGACAGACAGGTTAAATGCAACCACATATTTAATGTGACATGTTGCTTGGCCTTAAAAAAGTACATATGCTGGTTATTTAGGACCAAACTGCACATCCCATAAATCCTATGTAGCACTAAAGTAATTTTTTTAAAAAATTGCCACAGTGTGAAGCCAGTTCAGTTCAGTACTACATTTCGTAGTAATGCTAAACAATTTTGTCCTGCTGTACTACTCCTACAAAAATCCCTTTTCATGCTGCTTCAGTTTGCTCAAAAGAGAAATGAGGTCTTATGCCAAAGATGTATACTTTGAATTAAACTAAGATTTCGAATCCAGAATTTATTATGTGTACCAGCAGTTACACACAGAAGTCCTCTGGTTGTTCTGCTAACCACCAACAGTCTCAGCTCACCTCATTTCAGCAATATAATTTGTGAGGGCAGAGTCAGTTGTGTTGTTATTGTCATTTTAAACAGAAGTCCTGGCCAGTTTATCAACAGATCCCATTCTACCTTCTGCCTAACAGTGATTTAAAAGTACATTAAATGTAATGTAGTTTGGCTCCTTTTAATAAAAAATGTCTCTGTTCAGGACAAACCATGTAGCTTTGCATATCTGGGAACATGACTAGATACATTATACTATGATGCCCAGTGGCCAAAGTTAATAAACAGCTTGAGAAAACTGTATGCATAATCCTGTTTCAATTTATTATAGCCTTTGGTGTATTACCAGAAGATTAGACTTGCAACATCTGTCTTTATAAAGACATCTATCATATTCTATTTAAGTACAGCTCTAAGTGAAGCACACTGGGTGGATAGCTATAAAACCTCTGGAATGTATCAGCGCAGTCTTTAACAAGGAAAACTTTCTCTTTCTCTTTCTTTGTTACATCTGGATGTTCCTCCTATATGGATTATAAAACAATCTGGAGGCTTTCTTCAAGACAAAACTTGGAAAAAGCTTTACAGCTAAACATCTTACCTACCAAAAGAAATAGTGTTTGTTTTCACAGATGAAATAGACTTTTCAAGTAAATGCAATATAAATCATAGATTTGAAGATAGAATTAAATTATTTAGAGTGGCAATTTGGTGGGACTACCAGTTAGTGATGTTCATCTAAAAGCTTTATTCCCTGCATTATAGTAAAGATCAAATCATGAACAGGTAAAATAGATATCACTTCCATTCACAGATTTCATCTAATAAATATAAATACTGCATTCATATTTAAATACTGGACTACAATTATATCATGCTGTGTAAAACTTATATCTAGTTTTATGACAGAGCCTCCCAGAAACATTCCCAGAACTTGCTCAGAAACTGTTGCTCAGCATAACCTATTATAGTAACAAAGAGAGAAAGAATAAGGGGCGGGGGGGTTACCATAAGCAACTGTGGAATTTTGAATTGTGGGATATGCTTTGCTAACACATGACTCCCAGACTTTAAGTATTTGTGTTGGCTTGCATTTATAAATTGAATAATAATATATTAACTGAAAAAAAGTATTTTCACTGGATACTTCTTGAAACATTTTCTTTTGAAATTTGCCATTTTTAGTGGTATCTGTTGAGGTCCTGGAGGACAGTTTTAAATTATTCATATATCTTTGTGTTCATTACCACATTATTCTGTAATATTCCCTGGCACTGAAAATAGCACAAAAGGTTTGAGAAAAATGAGAAGGACTCTGAAATATTCAGAAAAACAAGTAAGAGAGAATGAGAAAAAAATATTGGCTGGCATCCTGTTCACCAGTAATGAGATCATAGGATGGGCTTACAGTTTCATAACTGCTGGGGATTCATGCTTACAGTCATTAATGACCTAATGTGACTCCAAAAACCTACTTTTACAGACTGGCAGCACTTCAGCCAAAACATTTCTAAGGTGCTTGAGATCTGGGTCTGCAGCCCTTAGAAAGAGTTGTGGCAGGACCCAGCAGGATCTCAGCTCTGTAAGTAATGGAGACAGAATTGTACACTATCCCTACAGCAAGAGAAATGCAACATCTACCATTAATGAAACAAATGCTGATTTTACAGAAGAATGGGAAAGAGGAGAAAGCAATGAGAGCTGCTACTTGCCCCAGAGGAAAAACATATAGGTCCAAGTAGCAGCTTCCCTCCAGGGATAAATAGCGGCTTTGCAAAGCAATTAAAGCAAACTGTTTAGAAAGACAGAAATGTAATTATGCAAGCCTCATCTCATCTAATTTGACCTTTATATATTACACTATAAACCAGCTGTTGCCTATTTGTCTTTGCAAACACAGTTAAACTGCTCAAGGTGAAGGTATCAGCAGCTGATTGCTGACAACACAATTTCTGTTAGGGAAGGAGATGACCATTTTGGGAAAATGTTGTGGGGCCTAAGCAGATAAAGGCAGAGAGCTGAATGACAGACTAAAACAGGCAACCCAGTAAACTATGCAGAGGGAATCACTGTTAAGTGAGACAAAGAGGGGGAAATGTGATATAAGACAAAGGAGGACAGAGCTTTTGTACTTTTAATAGTCGTACTGAAGAGAGAGCACCAGCACTTGTGTCTTACTTGTAAGATATCAAGCTGCATAAACCAAAATTTTCCTTTTATCCTACCTTTGCCACTCCAGTGAAAAACTAGAAGGCAGAGACATAGGAAGACACTAGAGGCAAGGAGTTGGGGTAAGAAAGAGCTTGGAAAGAGTGTGCACTCTTGTCCAGAGGATGAGTAATAGAGCTTTAAAGAATTATGAAGCAGTGAGCTAAGAGATTAGCAAATTACAGGGGTGGCAGAGCAGTGCTGAATTGAAAATTAATCTGTACTAGCCAAATATTTAGCTGCAGGGGTCTGGCTTTAGAATTATTTATGCTACATTATATGGCCTGAAGACAGCCTTATAATAAGGGCCCTTTCCGCAACTTATCTGTTCTCGATGCTGGAGCACAGGGATCGTGCGAGCAGCCTCTTGTGAGAGGCTGTCACGTCCCTGCTGCTTCGGCACTGCAGCTGCTGGCTGGTCACGCGAGCACCCTGCCCACGCCCTGCCTCTTCCTATTGCAGCGCAGCCTGGAAGTTGAAGGCTAGCGCTGAGGAAGGAAGCGCGTCCGGCACGGCTCAGGAGGCTGCGCGTGGCAGGTAAGTGTGCTCCACACCCCTGAGCATTGCACAACCGCATGGCATTTTCAGCTTGAAGCCGAAAATAAGAAAATCCGCTAGCGGTTCATGTCATGCTCTTGAGTGTCTTGTAAATGTGAGTGCGTCATGCAGACCGCTCCTCACATTTACGCGACGCTCAAGGGGCCCTTTCGCTTAAGAAACACCATGAGAAAAGGGCCAGGGTCCCGATAAGGCACAGTTGATTGGAAGGAACATAACCACAATAACAATCTGCAGTTGGCCCTCCACATTTGTTGGTTTCCCTGTGATGGACTTGGTGATTCACAGATTTGATTATGTTTTCTGTAGGAATCTCTAGGTCCTCCTGTACAATTCTGTGGTGAACAGCCACCAGAAGTTGACCATAGAGTCATGCTGGAAGACCTAGAGATTCCTAGAGAAATGTAAAAAAAAAAAAAAAAAATAGCGTTCACAATTTTTATTTATATTTGTTGTTTTTCCACTTAGTGAGGGTCTTCTCCTCTAGCCCCTGCAAAGTGGAGGGTCAACTCTATATGTGTCAAGCTGAATTCAGAATTATTCCACCAAGGCACTTCTATGGTTCAGAGTACATAGAACGGGGGGGGACCCGTAATTCCCCTCCCCACATACAGAAGCATTATATCTCTAGGGAGTGTCATTTTCCTCTCAAACAAAACATTTATGTACCACCAATCTCCTTGTTTTAGCAAAAAAAAAAGAAAAATTAAAGAAAACCAGAAGAGGTTTAATTTCATTTATTGTGTCTAGCATGGCCCTAGAGGCCAGAAAAATTCTACCCCGGAGTTTTCCTGCCCCATGTAAGGCAGTGGTTCTCAACTTGTGGGTCCCCAGATGTTTTTGGACTTCAGCTCCCAGAAGCCCTGAGCATTGACCATAGTGGCTGGGGCTTCTGGGAGCTGAAGTCCAAAACAGTCTGGGGACCCACAGGTTGAGAACCACTGATGTAAGGGATTCCCATTCTCCCATTCAGAAAGCTTACCAGTGTGCCCTTCTGGCAATAAATACTTGTATTTTATTAACTTGACACTAAATTCCTTAAAGGTCATGGAAGAGTCTGGACAGTGATTTTTATGAGCCTACCACAAAATCAGCTTCAGGAGATGAGTCTTCATTTCTAAGTATCTAAATAGCATGAAGAGGATTCTTCCATTGTACAGCCTACTTTGTGCACAGTCAGAGAGATAAGCATGGATGGAAGGAATCTCTTATTTATGTATTTACTTACTTATTTATTGTAAGTAGGTAATATTTATTGCAAGACCAAGAAATACACTATAGAAGTTTAAAAGCAGTCCATTTATACAGTTACGAACTTAAGCCCTTTCCACACGGGCATATTGCCCACGCTAGGGCGACCTCTCCAGGAGGTCTTCTTCACTGCAGGGTGCGCTAGCGCAGTTGGAAAAGGTGAGGCTCTACACCTCAGACCGCTCTAGCACAGCCGCGGGGGTGGCGCTGCGAGTTTTATAAAAACCAGCTTCCCAAGTGGTTTTTATGAAACTCGCCCACACTGCTCCATGGCAGCCCCCGGTGAAGAACTGCAGAGACACAGTAGCGCATCCCTGCAGATCTACCTGGGAGCGGGCTTCCGGCTGGCGCGCTGCCCTGATTGGCGGAGCGCCGCCGGAAGCCACCAGCCGCCATTTTGGGTGCCGCCAAACGCTGCCAAAATTCGGCGGCGTATAGAGCGGCAAACCTGCGCTTCCTGCAGGGATGGAGCAACCCGCTACCAGGTAAGCTCCGCCCCTGCATGCGCCGCCTCGTTTCAGCCCACCCCATGAGGAAAGGGCCTTAATAAAACATTGGAATTTTTACTTTTCCCACTCCTAATCTGCACTGAGATGGGGAAAAACCTGGCTCCTATTTCAGAAATGAAAGAAGATGACTCTTCAAAACAGTAGGAAGCCACATTTACAAAACAGTTTCCAGAAAAAGCTGTTAACAGAGGAGAGATTAACCATTCTCTACAATCATTATACAGAATGCAGTACAAAAGAACACTATCAGCTGTTTCCAGTACTCCTACTCTGCTCAGACATTTTGACACATTAGCTTGGATCTCCCTAAATCAACATTCTAATAATGCTGATGGTAACACACTGAAGCAGGCAAAAGTAAATGTTTTTCTGAATTTAGGGATAGTTATTGAATACAGAAATGAAGCTGTAAAAAACCCATAGCATGAAGGGTTACTGTAAAGTAATGAAAAACAAGAACCCAGAGTCACAGATTTTATGTGCTGCAAATCTGGGGCCATTTCCACACTATACTGTTATAGTGCTATTATTCCACTTTCAAAATCCTGTGGAATCCTGAGGTTTGCAGTTTAGAGAGGGACATTTAGAATTCTCAGCCAGAGAGCTCTTTGGCCTCAGTAAATGACAAACCCCAGAATTCCACAGGATGTAGAAAATGGAATAATAACACTATTAACAGTGTAGTGTAAAAATGGCCTAGGTCAACTAATACTTGGACCACCTAAAGTTGTTCTTTGTATAGCCCACAGTTGTTCAAAGTCTCAGCAGAGAATGACAAACTGGAAATCTTCCTCATCATCCTGTTCGTTTGGTGACTGGTAAAAAGTCTGAAAGTACTAGAGTCTGAAAGTACTAGAAAAAAGATAACTTCTGAGTTGAGAGTGAGAAAATGTAATCATAGCCACTATTTTAGGGCATCAGTCCAAGCCTTACATTCCCCTGACTTACTTCCAGATAAATAGCTGCATTGGAAACACATAGGATAAGCCCAGTAATTTTCTGAGAAAACGTGACTGAATTCTTTCAGTTTGTAAGTTAAACTCTGCAATCCAAATAGGGATACTATAAGTGAACTGGGACAGAGTCTTAGCTTTATATACCTGGACAGCAGAAGGAATGAATTGATCACCTTGTATGGAGGGAAAAAATGGGAAATCTGCTGCTGGTTAAGATTAGTGGAATCAGTTGCTTGCTTTTTCTGCTCTGACCAGTATTTTGCAACTAAATTCTCAATTATTTAGTTATTTTGTTTAATACCATTCCCATTTAAGGATCATCTGTATTTCATCTGAGCTTTTGAGAATACCAGAACTTGAGTCTTATTATAATTAATAGTTAGATTGTTATCAAAACAATAGGTCCCAAATGCAAATAGTAAATTATTGAGACCCCACGTGATCTGACATAAAAGTACAGTGTCAATGGCATATAGAAACAGCAGGATTTTAACATTTGACAGTTCAGGGGCATGAAAGCTAACTTGACAAAGATAAAATACCAAATCATTAAGAAATAAATTAAATAACAAGGGAGCCAAAATGTAGCTTTGCCAAACACCTCTAGTTGCTGGAATTGGTTTATAGAATTGTCCCCATTCTCTGCATCCAACTTGACTAAAATTTTAATCATATAAAATCTGATGAGGAACAGCAATCATTTATTTGAAATAGGTTGTTTTTCGTTTTGCTTTTGTGCTTTTTTTTAAATTTAGACCAGTGGTTCTCAACCTGTGGGTCCCCAGATGTTCGTGGACTTCAGCTCCCAGAAGCCCTGAGCATTGACCATAGTGACTGGGGCTTCTGGGAGCTGAAGTCCACAAACATCTGGGGACCCACAGGTTGAGAACCACTGATTTAGACCATAGGAATTCCCTTGAGACCAAATCCAAACCAGATCTGAGATTGATAAAGGCAGTAAAAAACTTATTGCCAGAAAAGGAACTGTATTTCTCAGCAAGATTGGCTAAAAACAATGAGTTAATGTTGAACAGTCAGCTTTAAATCCAGTCTATTACTCAACTATAATTCTGTTATTCTCCATCCAGGCAAGAAATTTATCTTTTAGGTCACATGCATAAACTTCCCCAATAAATGAGAAAAGGCAAATAGGGAGATAATCCACTGGCTTGGTCCTGTTATCTTTCTTGAAAATAGGCTCTATAATTGCTGTACTCTAAGCACTTGGAGTCTTCCCTAATGTGTTAATAAAAGTGAAGAGAACTGAAAGTAGAGATGCCTACCAACCTTCCTTAAATTTTAAAAAATGAGGTAGTATGGAATCTAGATGAGGGATTTTACCGGGTTTTAGAGAAATTAAGTCAAGAGTTTTTCCAGATGTTAGTGTGTCCCAATCTATGTAGCATTAGTAGGGAATTGAATAATGTGAACTGAGAACTTATTAAGATCATGAAGAATATTAGAAAAATATTTTTCTTACTCATATGAAGAGATACAAAAGCAGATGGTTTATAACCATTATCTAGAGCCCTTATTATAATCTGCCAAAAAAATTTTCTGTTCTTCCTTCAAGTGACAGAGATTAACAAATTCCACTTTTCTTTCAATGCAGCTCTTTTCTTTTGTTTGGTAAATGTTTTATATTTCCACTTAGGATCACAGTAAGTTTCAGGAAAGCACTGTCTCCATCTCTGTGAAAGTTTAGTTATGTCTGCCTTATTTGTTTTTTGAACATGACGTAATCATGATCAAACCAGTTTTTACTCCTAGAATTATTATAGTCTTTTGGTGAACTAATTTCCCCTATGTACCTTTGGATTTCAGAAATGAATATATTGTAATAATATGTCTTCATCAGGAGAGGCTAGAATATTTTGGTACAATTGCAGACAATCATGTGAATCTATAAAAGAAATAAATTTGCCTTTAGTCCTATTTAATCCTGTATCTGTGAAATTATAAGGAAGAATCCAGCAGTGGGGGTCCAACAGAAAGTTAAATCTTTGGAGAAAAATCAATAAATGCAGCTAATGGATAGCGATCACTGTCTGTACATCTATTAATATAAAAGGCTTGAACCTTTCTCCTAAGTGGCCAAAACATAATCTATAATAGTGTTCCCAAATAAGCAACCAAAAGCAAATTCTCCAGTCAAATCAGCTGTGGTGTTTCCATTCAGGACAATTTTATTACGTCACCATGCTAAAAAACAGCCAAACATACACCAGAAAAAAAAATCTGTGTTACATCCTTAGAATGTCTAATAAAGGAAGATAGTCCTAGTACATGGTCAATTCCTAGAAGGTATCTAGAATCTGCTAACATCATATCATCAGAGCCCATTTAAATCACCAGCCATATAAAGATGCAATGGGATAAAGTGCCTCAATGTGAGTAATATATACTGTGGTTTCTCTTCAAGTGGATGGATGGCTTGACTGACTGATTGATCAATCGATTTGGCCCAATCCCAGATTTCTGAATCTAGCCCACAAGTCTTGCCTAGTTCATCATAGCTCCTTACCATTTAAAAAAATTGCTCCTTTTGTTCAATGTCTCCTGTGATGTGACAATATTGGAATATGATATTGTTGTACAAAGCATTTTAGCTTCTTCATATTTACTCTCTTGCTTCTTGTCATCCTGCTGTTTGGTGTTCTTCACGTTTCCTTGTATTTCTAACTACTTTCTGGAGTTTCTCATTCTTCTTCATTCTTTGCAGTTTTTTGGTCTATGCCAGTTGCACACTCCCACCCTTAAGGTTGTAGATAAACTGTTCCTGCTGTTAGAAGCAGGCAATGGGGACCATTTTTTTGGTCGTGATTTTAGGATGCTTCATGCTGCATAGATTCTATATGAAGAGGGAGGACTGGTTGGGAGTTACTTAAGAGTAGAGTACTATGGATATGAAAAGGGTAAAAATCACATTTGGCCATTCTCCTTGCATTGTCTTTGGTGCCACCTGTCTCTGGAACGTAGCTCCCAAAGACCTTTTCCATTCTGGATTTTGACCCTTAGGATAAAAATTCTCTAGTATTTCACTCACATCATTCCTTAAACCATCTCAAGCCATCTGTTATGCTAAGATATACCTTAGCTTTTAGTAATTCAGGAAGGGTATATCTTGTTTCCTTCTAAATTCCGTTTTATGTTGCACCATAATATGATTAATTTATAGAGGAGCGGCATTTGTTATAATTAATAAGCAAAGATGCACACATATGCAACACTGAGGGTGCAAATAGACTTACTGATGTCAAATCCCTTTTCACACTGAATATAGTTCAAATGTAGTAGCTGACCACACTTGTCCTTGACCTTTGTCCTTCCTGACTTATAAAAGATCTGGGAGGGGGGACTAGCCAAGTGAGTAAAAATGTTTTTGAACCTCTCTTGGCAAAAAGAGGTAGACCCTTTCCACACGTGGAGGGGGAAATGGGGAAAACACGCTAAACGGAGCTTACCGGCAGCCAGGTAAGTCCATCGCCATGTGGAGCAGCGCGATCTCACTGTCCCGCAGTCCTCTGGTGCCCAAAATGGCGGTTTCCAGTTGGTGGAGGCTCTCCACCAACCGGAGAAGCTCGCCAGCCTAAAGCCCGCCCCCAGCAGATCTACAGGCATGCACTGGTGCGCACCTGCAAATCTGCATGGGGCTGTGCACTCTGTGCTTTTTGAAAACCTCTGAAAAGAGGTTTTTAAAAAACATGCCACGCCACCAGTTCCGGTCGCTTCGGAGCAGATTGAAGTGCGGAACTACGAAAATAGTCCGGCCCAATTCACTCCACGGTGCAGAAGACCTCCGTTGGAGGTCGCTCTGCACCATTTTAATACCCCACCGCAGAAAGGGCCATAGTCTTATCATGTCTAAGAGTTATGGTAGTAAGTGGTAGTAAGGCTCTCTTTTTTCCTTCTAAATCTGAAGAAACTGTTGAAGTAATCAGCCAGTTTCTCATGTCAGTTATGCACTAAACAGTGAAGAAACTGAAGTTTAATCAAGACAGGTGCTCCAAGTCAGTCAAAATGCAAATCAGGGAATAAGGATCCAACAAACAGCTGAATGTACAGTTGTTAGCTGCCATTAGTGCCATTTATTAGCAGAAAGGTGAGAGATAAATAAATACATAAAATAATAGTAAAAGTCACAATTTTTAAACAATGGAGGACAGCTGAGTTATTGTATATAATTATGGTCTTATCTGCATTATTGATTTAAGTACAGCTTAAGCTGAGACAGGAGGAAGAGACAAAAAAGACAGAAAAAATAAACAGAATAAGATCTTGATAAAACATTTCTGTAATTTAACAAAAGCGTGAACTAGAGCTAGAAAATCAGCCTATATGCAAAGTGCATGCTTTATTACTATGTCTTATAGTCTACCCACTGCTGCTGGGTAAGCGTTTCCAAGCATGGAGATAACATAAAGAAATGCCTTTTTTGCATGTCAGGTTAGGGTTAAAGGCACAGAAGCAGAGCCAGTAATAAAACTGTCTATCCTATGAAATGCTGCTCAGGGAGGATGTATGGAGAAGTGCATATAGAACCGTAATTGCCCTATCCAGGCCTCGTCTGATGCCGGTCCTTCACTATGGGCTTCCTTTGATAGTTATACTCCTTCCCATGATCTCACTGTTTTCTGCTTTCCCAGTGTTTGTATGTTTTCCTAGCCTATTCTGAAACGTCCAGATGCCACACGCCTCATGTGACATAGTGACCAGCAGTAAGAGATGTAAACTAAAATATGCTGGTATTTTTGTTTTCACCCTTTTGCCTCTGGCCTTACCTGCCATGGCAATGCCACCCTGAAGAACTTCTCTAAAACTGAATTATGGCTGTGGTCTTTAAAAAAAATCACCACCTTTGGATTAGAGGGGAAGAAGAAACCTGTGTGGGAAGAGAAGCACATTTCCAGGGTATGGAGGAGTTCCTCTTATAAGCATAATTGAAATACTCTATAGTAGGAAATATCCTATGCTTGTCATCAGTAATGGGCTTTCATATGTCACATGGTGCTATTTCAGTCACTATTAGGAGGTGTTTGAAATGGTCTCCCCTTTCCTGCTTTGCTTTTTTTACATGATCAGTTTTTAACAAGTACTCATTTCTTGTAGAAGGATCTCTGTTATATGGCCACCTAGTCCATGGTAGACTGGTGAGTAATCTGACAGTCAAAATACAGTACAAAATGTGGGTTGGAGCATCATGAAAGAGGGATAGTTTTTTCCTTGCAAAAGGTATCTAGGGAATTTCCAGATTTTTATAACATTGTGACAGGTACTTCCAGACTAGTACTTGAATGTTTTAACAGTGTCATTGTGAAAAATTTAAAAAATGATATGAGTGTGCACAATGTAGTGATGTGGGAAGCTCTATATTATCTATTATGCTTAATTATTTAATGTAGAAAAAGTGTTAAAAATTATTGAAAAGCCTAGTGGGATGGTACAATCAGGTCTTCTTCACAAAGCAACAGTAACTATCCCAAAAATGACTGCTGTTAGAGAAGAGTTGATTAACTCTTCAAAGGAGAATCCCAAATTTTTGTGTACTTGGGAAACCTGCTGCCAGAAGTATGAAGGTGAAATAAACATAACCAAAATATTTCACTTGTAATTATTATTTGTGAAACTGAGCACATATCAGTACCTTTTAAAATGGAAAGTCAAGGTATGAATAAAATAAATACATGTACCTTCAGTGTACAGTATTAGTTGAATATTCACTAAATACTCAGTATGTGATGGTATCTAATATTTTATTTCAGTATTTTTCTGTGAGCAGTTTGCATCCCAGTTGCATTCAAACAGCGTTTGATAGCTGGCATTCAAAAAAAAAATCAACATCTGACTATAGGCAAGAGTGTACATCTAGAAGATTCTTATTCCCAGAGCATGGAGTCTTCCTAGTAATCTTAACAATGCCATCTCCCTTTATTATAAGCCATCTAATTACCTCAACAAAAATGTAAATAAAAGGCGCATCTAGAGATGTAAGATTTCCAGAAATCTTCAACCCATGGGGGAAAGAACATTTTTGCATTTCTTCATTTAAAAAATAAGAAAAATAAAATACAATATTACAAATTGAATGTCAGTTTGCTTCCTTTATAATAAAATCCATTATATATAACTTGGTTACACATACAGTTATCAAGTTTGTACAGGAAGCCCCTGTCTTTTGATGCCCCATTATCTGATAACTCACTCTTTTGATGCTTTGAAATTAAGGACAAGTTCTATTAATTCAACTGGGGTTCTGCTCTTTCATCAGTTCTTCTTGCCTATGGCTCACTTGAGACAGCTTGCACATGCATGCTGCTTGCAAACTGAGCTGTGGGTGGAAAAGAAGGCACCAAGCCAACTGAGAGACCTTACAAGTAATGCATATGCGGTCAGACCCAAATGAGCCTCCATTCATTGTCCATGCTCCCTACAGTATATTACATGGGTTCTGCATTTCAGCCAATTCCATTTTCTGACAGTGCTCTGGTCCCTAACGTGTCAGATAAGTGGAGGAAGCCTGTATGTTGAAAGTATAGCTTATTCAGAAAAAAAATTACAAATTACATGTACTTTTTAAATTTTTATTTTTTGTTACAAATGAAGCTCCTAAACTGTGAGGAACACCTGAATTACAAAGAGCCTCTTTGGTTTTGCCAGTTAGAGGAGCAGGAAAAAACAGCAGAATAAAAACAGAAGAAATCATCAAAACGGGTGGGGGTGGGGGTGGAATTATTTTGTGCCTATTGATTCCCCATAGTGTCAAGCAGACATAACACACCCATAAGAACAACTGAAAAAAGGAAACCAAGACCAGGAATTGTAGTGATCTAATACACTGAATTGTCTTACACAAAGGTTTTCTTCTCACATTTAGAAATTATTTCGGGACATACAATATATGAAAACTTTGTCTTAACATATATTCATCATTCTAAAACTATGCATGTGATAACCCATTTTTTTCTCTGAAAAAGAAGGCTCTGAATTTTTCCTTTTTATTCCCCTTAGCCATCATATCTCTAGGTGAAACTAAAGTAGTCATGACTGGGCAGACTTGGAGCAGCTGAAATGCCCTATCCAATATTTGCTCTGTATTTCAAACTATTTGTCTAGATTTATCTGGCACTTTTTTCAAATACCAGCAATCATTGATTACAAATTTTATCAATAAAAGTAAAAGTTCGAGACTCTGCTATTCCATGAAATTGTTGTTGTTGAAATTGCACAATAAAAGAATGGTGACTTAGGAATCCCAAATTTAAAACATTATTACTTAGCTTCCCAGATTAAGTAATTAGTGACGCTTCTTGAGGAACACTCTGTGAAAATGCCATTGTCCTTTGAAACTAACATGATTAGTTCACACAGATTGAATGGGATTCCCTTCCTTCCAATAGCACATACAATGTTGCCTGAGCTAGAAAATCTCTTCCCAAAAACATTTTGAAAATTTGAAAAAAATAGCAGAAAAAACGTAATTTCCATTCTGTCTTGAGTAATGTTCTATACTATGGATCTTGAATAGAAGACTCATGATTTTTACAAACTGGGACCTCTGCAGAGGTACAGCTCTCAAACTGGGGATGAATTTTCCAGCTAACCCATTTTCTTAGCAACAAATGGAAGAATTAAAGAGTTAATCATAAAAACTATGGAATAATTCTGGGGCCAGCTTCTAAAATGCCCATAGTTCATTAATTATGGCTCTGTATTATTCATCATCTGGAGCTAGATTGGTATGAGAAAAGGATCTTGGACTGGTCACAGGGGATAATATGTGGAAGCAGCTATGGAATAATGCTCTTGGGTAATTCTATTTTTGCAAAGGTTGAACAGCAGAATATTAAACTTATGTATAATTGGTATTGTTCTGTGCCTTCAGGTTGTTTCTGACTTATGGGTGACCCTAAAGCAAATCTACCATGGGGTTGTCTTTGTTCAGGAAGAGCCTTTGCCTTCCCTTGAGGCTGAGAAAGTATGACTCGCCCAAGGTCACCCAGTGGGTTTCCATGGCTTAGCTGGGATTGAAACTTTGGTCTCCAGAGTCCTAGTCCAATATTAAACCACTACACCACACTGGCTTTCATAAGTGGTATTATACTCTAATAAAAATGAGTTAAATTGTTACCTAGGTACTGGGTTGAGCACCAGATTTTGGAGGTGTCATCTGGAACTAGGGCTATGCATCCACCTGTAGTGTTCCTGCCCCAGTAGTGGTGGGAATATGTGATATCACCAAGCATAATATTGAGCCTTCTCCAGTGATGGGTCTTTTATTACTAATCACTGGGAGCAATCAGGCAAACATCAAAGCAACAACTCATGAGAGCTAGGACTCATGGTTTCCATTTATTGAATATTCTAATGCTAATAGAACATTAGCACCAACATCCCATAGATAGCTTGCATCCCATGCTAGGAGAAAATCAGTAGAAAATAAAAACAAATGCAGAATACTCAGTGGAGAGATGTATCTATTCAAATAAGTCTTTTTCTAGGGTGCTCTGATAGACCTACAATGTAACATGATTTTTGAGATTACCTGAATTTCAGTCATGTTTTTGTATTTTTATTAATTCAACAATTATATATAGGTATATAGATATAGAATCAGTTGTTGTTAAGATCAACAAAAAACAAAGTTTCTGTTATGACTTAAGCAAAGATACGATTTGGTATTATGCCCTGATGCTTTTATTTTTTGCTGGTTGACCAGAATATGAAGCTGGGAAAGTAATGTGCTACATTCTGACATTTATGTTGTGGAGTTTCAATGGACTCTATATCGTTCTCCATGTTTTTTTTAAGATTACTTGAAACCACTAAGAGTTCTTCAAGTGACCTGGTTACTGGAGAAAAGCTTTTTTTTTCAGTAGTGAACTTTAGAATACCATAAGTCTCTGTGTCCTGTGCTCATGCTTACAAGTACCAGGTAAAAATAATTGTATTTGCCCATGCCTTTTAAGTTAGTTTCTTTTTGTTTTATCAGCTTCTGATTTTTTAGTGTTTTTTTTCACTATCTGATTAGACCTGTAATTTTCTTTAATGATAAACTATTATATCTTTTTGGTATGTTAGTTTCTTATTTTCATTTTGTTCCAGTACTAATTATTCTGTTATTTTTTAAATTGCATTAAAATAACTGTTTAATTAGTTTTGTACAAATATATGGAACAAATAAATGAAATAAATAAATAGGGATAGATGGTTGAGCTAATGCATGAATTACTGGAAAAATTATCACATACTTTCCAAAGCTCTCTAATTTGTGCATATGTCAAAAATTGTGTGAATCAGAGAGAGAGAGAGAAGATAAGCTGATGAAAGAACTATCACTGTCATTGTGAAAGGCATTGGCATTGGATAAGCAAAGAGAGTCTTCTTTTAAGAAAACTCTGTGTCTTTGGGACAGACTTCTAAGTTGGGAGCTTGTCTTATTTGTCTGCTACAAAGTGGACTGAATACTGTGGAGGGGTTTCATTTCATAAGTCATCAGGTCATAAATTTCTAAAGAAGTCAAACTGCAGTGACTTATTTTTTTTTCAGTCACTCACCAAGGAAGTGGGTTAAAAATTGGAAAAAAAAAGAGGTTTATATTATTGCCATGATCCTAAGGCATGTTGGACCTTCAGCATTCTTTTTCATCTTTCAGCAGTACTAATTTCCATGTATATTGTTATGGCTGAATTGTGCTATAACATCAATAGAATATATATTTTCTCCACTTGATGTCAGTTGCTTTTGATACTCAGCAACATTCCATAAGAATCATGCATTTTATTTTCTCAGACTGGTGAGTCAGGATTTGCTGAGATTGAAGCGATAGCATATGAGTGATTCATTTTAATTATTTTAGGCAGGAACCGAGAGCGTCTCTGTAATATACCACTCTGCAGTGAGGCCTTCATCAGTAAAAACTCAGAGATTAGTGTCACATTTTAAGTAGTTTCAAAGGGCATGTCATGCTAAAAATGTGGATGTGCTGCACCGATAGGAAGCAGCTCAGTCAGTACAGGTTATCCACAAGATTAGGTCAGGCACTTTCAGTGCGGAACCTTTCTTTTTTTTTAAACAGCTCTTTAAGATACTGGATGAAAGTTTGTGAATTACACAGAATTCTTCTTCACATAAGGTGCTCAGCAAAAAAGTAAAATCGGTGTTATAATAGTAAAAGCTATGAGAAGACTGCCTTGAAAGATGAGGGAGGGCCTCCTCTGATACAATAGATCTTACAGTATTTTTGCTCCTAATGACTTTGTGTGTGGTGTTTATAGCTCTGTTTCCTAGGACAATGTATTTGGTGTAGCAAAGAACATCAACACAAATTTTGAAAATAATCCATTTTTTTAAAGAGGCACCAGGAAAAGAGGACAGGGATCATACTAATTTTTGAGCAGAAAGGGATTGTTCAATAATTCACATTTCAGTGCTTTTGTAGACTAGAGCCTGAAAGGGACTGTTGGGACTGACATAAAATATCAATATAGATAATTGAGCTCATAACCCTTTTCTATTGTGGAGTGGTTTTGGGACAATGGAATTTGAAGGAAAGAGTGGTGTGTTCAAAGAGCATATTCAAACATTCAACTAATCACTGCTTTTTATCTAAAACAGCATAGCAGCCATCCTGTTTTATCTTGCTAAAAATCTAAAGTTCCAAAGAAATTACAGATGTCTTCCTGCCTACTTGTAGGTGGAAACCTCAATACGAGACTGATTAGGGTTTTTTTTTTCTTTGCATCATGTTGCAGATGAAAATTCAGAATCAGAAACCTGAATTCTCATCTCATTCAGTCACACTGCAGTGCCATGTTGTTTTTTTTAAAAAAAATCCTGTATGTTTAGCCAGCACAAGAATAGTGAAAACTGCTAGAAGATGTCCTGTTCCCATTGTTTAACCTACCCTGTCAACAACTAATACTAACAATAAGCAAACATGGGTCAATTCACATTAGGATCCCACTAGTAGTAAATGAGAGTCAGAATGTGTTAGAAGGCTGTAGAGGACCAGGAAAACATAGGAGGTTTTTGCTCACCTTCAGCACTTGATTCTTCCTATATCTGAATTTGGGTTTGAAAGGCCAAGGAAAAGTGTAGATGCATAAAGTAAGCACAATCACAGGGCATGTCAGTTAAGTTACCAGCCTTGGATTCCAGTTTCTGGGCTTTGTGAAGTCCATAAGAGAGAGCCTTAACTTTGGTATTAAACCAGCAGGGATTGTTCATAATTGACCTGGATCAAGCTCTGCATTACCAAGCCAACAATGAAAAGAGATTCCATGGCTAAACTTTTATGAGCCCGATGATGTGAATTTATGTGAATGATGTGAATATAGGCAGAGGAGAAAGGCATGGAGCCTCAAAATGTAGCTCAGTACAAAAGTCCATATTTTCCCTTAATCCAGTATTGCTTTAATTAGCTTTTATTGTTGACTTTTCAAATTATTACTGAACATTGAGCTGACCCTGAAATTTAGGACCTGTCCTGGTTTCATTGAATGCTTCTCTTCCATCTATGGTCCACTGGATCTCTGTGCAGAGGGCAGAATTTACTATGCTTATTGCTACAGGTCCTTTACATGATTCCTAAATTGCTTTCAGTATAGATTTTGAAAACAGGTTCCAGTGGGTGCTTTTCCTGCTTTTAACTAAGTTCACCTGACATCATGCTTCAGTTTCATGGGATGTGAAAGGAGTGGTCTCCAGAGAGTACTATGGCTCTATCCGTGCTGAAACAAACTCAGGTTTCTTGCTAGCTGATCTCAGCAGGCAAAGAAACCAAGAAGCAACTGGCAGGTACGCTGCAAACTGTTAGAGTGGCCTGCTTGCTTGGCACAAATGAGATTCCATATCAGTCACCTACTGCATATTTATGACCAGGACTTCCATTAACTAATTGATCACGGAGTGATTCATTCTGTCTTTTCCACTTACTTGGAAAGGGGTACTGTACTGTAACAGAGGTTCAAAGATGTACTTTATGAAAAAAAAATTTGAAAAAAGCCTCCTGTCCTCCCTTAAACTATTGCAGGGTATTGTGTGCCTTAAAGAGATTCCTACCAGAATGTTGTGAATAATCTCTTGGGGTCTTTTGGCAGTATGATAACATAATTGTCTCTCTAACATGAAACCAAATGACTGTCTTTGGGTGGTGGATTTACTATTACACATTAAATGTTTCAGTTGCAAAAATAAACATCCATCAAATAGCTCACAGTTATTCCTCTCTTACTCTCCTGGGATAAGAAATTTTCTGGTGGGAAACTGCATCCTCCCTCCTCAATTAGCTTTTCCTTCCCAAGACACAGATGTATAAACAAACGTTGCATGAGCCTAGAAAACAGTTTCCAGCCGAGAATCTAGTTTCTTTTCAATCTGTTTTAGTTACCATTGATATCTATTTGCCAGCTATAAAACAAAAATAAAAGGGATCTGGCTGGATTTTTAATAAAGGCTTTCTTTGTAGGTGGAGTACAACATTTCTAGGGTATTACTGAAACTACCTTGCCATATTGTTCATCTGACTTGAATTGACTACCAAAACAATATATATTTTTTTATATAAAGGATTTCCATCACAGGTGGGGCACAACATGTGTAGGTATTTCTAAAATTACACAACCACATTGTTTACTTGGCATGAACTGATCATCAGATTAGAGTTTTTTTTCACTTCATACTGTTCTTTTCTCTTAAAGTCAAATCAATGGTGAAGTTGGAAAACATTTTTTTTAAAATTCAGAGTTCATCGCTTATTTGAAATATTAGGTAGAAAGCTGGATAAAATGGCAACACTATTAGACATTTTTGGTTTATAATCAAAACACAGTAAATGATGAAGTTTTTAACTCTTCAAGATTATTTATGATTTATGGTTATGCCCCAAAGGCAACAGAATGAATCACTGAAGATTAAAAATGGGGAATGTAGCAAGCACGTACCTGTTTCACAATACCAGTGTAAGCAGAAAGTAGCTTCATGAAAGTTCAGAAAGCAATTGAAACTACCTTGGTGTAAAAAAAACAAGTGGAGAAGAACTTGGTTTGAGAGGAAATACTCCTGCTCCTCCAATGGAAACCATATTTCTGCCCTGAGTTTCAAGCGCAACTGAAATTAGTATCTCCATTTCCTGTAGAAACCATGTATTCTCCATCTTTCCTTAGGGTTCTATACAGTTTTTATAGCAATCATTCTTTTTAACAGACTAGAATTTCACCCTAGCAGCTCAACTGTTTTAGCAAAGGCTAAAACTCAGTACATTGATTTCAACGAGCACCAAGGCACCAAGTTTAGTACCACTGGTTCCATTAATTACTAGCTTTGGTAGGTAATCCAAGTTGGCAGAACAGGAAATCTGGCCCATGCCTTTAAGTGATAAAAATCTGCTGTACTGTAAAGGTCATATACACTTGTTGAAAGCATGTGCAATATTTCCCTGCCTACTATCAAGGATTTAAAAGATACAGACATTGTGTTGCTTAGAAGAGGTTTCCAAAGCAACCAAAGGGGAGGTGGACTCCATACTCTATTTTACCATATTAAAATTGTATTCAAAATACAAACAATTATTTATACCCAGAAAAAGAAGAAATTTCTCCTTTACCACCACCATGTTTTAAAATCCAACATGAATTCTGAGATTTTGAGGAAGAGTGATAGTCTGTTGTTCATGACAGTCAATATTTACTAGTTGTCCCTTATATCATATCTAATTGATACCATACAGCTTGAAGAGATACAAATTATAAAATTGGTTTAACAAGAGTCCATGGTACAAAATAAGTTGACTATGTACTACAAACAATGACCACTCTACAGTACCAGCTCAAGGTTATAAAAAGTTAAAAGTCTGAATACAGCTTGAGAGCTAAAGTAGATGTGACATTTGTCATATGGTTTGGCATTGTATGGCTGATATTTTTAAAGAAATAGCCAGTAGTATTGGAAGCTTTTCACCTATTGAGAATATGGAGTATGGGGAACAATTCCCATAGGGGCAGCATCAAGTGCAAAAAATTAAAGCCCACTCTGAACTATTCAGAGGCCATGCAACATGTGTTACATTTAATGTAGCCCCTAGAAGCCTTTAATAGATGCTGGGAAAACAAGTGGAAGATAAATGCTGATGGTTTAGCTCCTGGTAATGTGAATGGTCACCCTGACTTTACTGAAACAGGAATGATTTACAATGTTGAATTTCTCATTTACACTAATAAGCTTTCAAGCTCTGATCTGTTCAGAGGTTGTGAACTTATAATTGATAGTTATTGTATATATCCAATGTATGTGCTATGTTATTACTCAAAATAACTGTGCCTTTTGATTTACATTTTCCTTCCCTGTAGTATACATCTCTAATTACAGTTTTATTCCAGGTCCAACTGGTTCCATGAGATGCTGGAGATCACCATGACACTAATTTTAATGTTTTACTCTGAAACTTGTAGGCCAGAAATTGACTGATATCTCATACTACTGAATTTCTGAATTTCTTTTCCCAATGCACTAGGCTCCCTACCAGTAGTATAACAAATAGAAAAGTTGCCCTGTATGGTTTAAGTGTCCAGTTTCCAAACAAGCCTCTGATCCACAATGTGCATGGAAATTTCCCTTGTATAACTCAGAAATGTATTTTATTTCCTTCCAGTTCCACACTGTGTTCCCTCCCTCCATCCTCAATAAGGCACTCTAATACTTCCTCCAAATCTCATGAAACCAGAAATATTTTCACTCCTGAGTGCTTTAGCTGGAGTGCATTGCAGAGTGCGGAAGGGAACACTGGACCCAATCAAACTACTCAGCTCTACAAAGATCCAAACTAGGTCTTTGCATAGGCATGAAAACCCATTTGTGTGAGGCACAGAGACCACAAAGAAGAACCAGTTTCTTCTAAGATTCCTAAACCACGTCTGCTTATAGCCAGTAATAGAATATATTGGTCTTCCCTTCTGCATTTTTTCTTCCATCAAGTTTTCTGGGAACTCAGGATTATATTTTACCCATGACCTGCACTTCCCTGTGCTAAGAATAGCAACTACTATGCCACTTGGGTTCGGTCTTTTCAAAATAGGCCACAGCTGGAGAAACAGGAAAGTCAAATTAGCTCAAACTCATAAACAACCGGAAGTCTGTGTGTGTATTACTTCTTTATATTATAGAAAATGATGAGGAATTTTTGAGACGTGCAAAAGTCTTGAAAATAATTTGCAGTCTTCCTACTTTTTTTAATACGGAGGAAAACCAAATCCCAGGATTCATCAAATCATAGAATAATAAAGTAGGAAGAGACCACAGGAGCCATCCAGTTCACATCAAAGCACTCCCAACAGATGGTCATCCAGCCTCTGTTTAAAAACCTCCAAAGAAGGAGACTCCACAACACTCTGAGGCAGCATGTTCCACTGCTGAACAGCTCTCACCATCAGGAAGTTCTTCCCAAGGTTTAGGTGGAATTTCTTTTCCTGTAGTTTGAATCCATTGCTCCTTGTCCTAGTCTTTAGAGCAGTGGAAAACAAGCTTGTTTCCTCTTCAATATGACTTCCTTTCAAATATTTAAACATGGCTAACATAAATAATGGTTAAACATGGCTATCATAAAAATTATCATCTTTAATTTACAACCTGCCTTAAACTGGCTTATTTTTAATAAGCCTCAAATAGTGGAAGAAGCACTTATTACAGGAATGGATGAATTAAAATAGACATTAGTTATGAAACATAATATCTGCTTAAAAGATGGTAATCCTGATCATCTGTTCAGTGACAGTGGGCACTGTAAACCTGCTAGAACTTCTGAAAGCTTGAAACTGTGTCCTTTTTTCATAATTTCATCACCAGCCTCTTTACATGGTCTGCATATCTCCAGCATATCCCAACATATTCAGTTATTTCAACTGAATCTGAGCACAGCGCCCATCCACTGTCAAAGGACTGTTCCCTCATGCTAAGTCCCCAGGCTAATAACAAGGGGTACTAGAGTCAACATATATATATAAAATAAAATCAGTCATTTCAGAGCTGCATACCTATAGGAAGACAGAGGTGGGCAAAGTATGGCCCATGAGCTACATGTGGCCCCAGCACTGTTTTTGTGATCCCTATGGACCTCCAGGGGTCAAAAAAATGCCCCCAAATATATTGTAGAAGCTGTGGAGGGCATTTCTACCACATCTGAAGTCTCCCTGGAGCCCCAAGGGCCAAAAATAATTTTTACAAAATTTCTCTAATTTTTTTTCCCAGATAGCCCATGTCCTCTAGGGGATGTATGCTGCATTTCCATCAAACTTCACACCAATGTCAGCCAATTTAGGCATGGGAGAAGCTTTCTTTGAAATGGGAAGTAGATTTTGCTCACTTCCTGTTGTTACAAAAGACCTCTCCCAGGCCTAACATGTCCCAGGAAAGCCCACCCCATGGTGAAAAAACCCACATGCCCCCAGAAAGTGTATGGGGGCAAAAAATGTGGGGGGGTTTTGCAAAAGCAGGTGCAGTGGACAAGTGGAGCTCTCAAAGGTCTCCTGCATGCTTATGCGGCCCCCTAACCCACCACAATTGTTCCCCTTTGCACTAGGGATGATCTGTTTTCTACATTTTCTGCTCTCTTTAAGATCTTGAGCCTACCTGTCTATCTAGAATGTATTCAGACTGGTAATGCTCATAGAATGAGGAAGTGAAGATGTAACAGATGCCATTCAGAGTCCAAGAACCATTCCATCCTCCAGTTTGCACTCAGGCAAGGCAGTTCTTATATAAGTACCTGATCCCTTTGATTTCAGTGAGATTGCTTTTCTGAGCAATGCCAACTTATGTGGCTAGTCCTAGCTACCCAGAAGACCACTGGAGGGTACCAGGGCAGTAATTCTAATGCCAATTTTGAACTGTTTTTGTCTGTCTAACATTCCTTTTTAATCCCCATCCTGCCTGCCCCTTCCTTATGTAGGGTTACTTTAGTGATCCTTGGAATGTTTTTGACTTCCTCATCGTAATTGGCAGCATTATAGACGTCATTCTCAGTGAAACTAATGTGAGTATTACTCTACCCTCCCTAGGATGCCACCAAATCCTCCTTCTCTTCTTCCTCCTTCTGTTTCTTTTTTTCTTTCTTTATGTTTTCTTCCCTCCAGTCATGCTTTTATTGAACTTGCCGTCGTCGTTCTCTCAGAGGGAAAAAAGGAGGGGGGTTGAAAACCTCCTTCGTTTTCACTCGTCACAGCTGTGACTGGTGAAAGCGCACAGAATTGGGCGTGCGTGTGCTTTTTTCCCTCCAAAAAAAACGGGACATGTTTGAGTGTAACATTCTAACTAACCAGGTTTTTGTTGATACCCTCCATCATGTTACAGAGGTATGAGCAGTCAGTACTGTAGAGTGGTAAGAGACTCTTTAATATGCCCACGTAACCTCTTTCTTTTCTTATTTTTTTCTCTTCTCTCCCTCTTTCATGGTTTGTTTGTTTATTTTGATTTTTTTTATTTTTATATATATATACTTTTTTTTCTCTCTTTCTCTCCTCCTCTTTGTTTCTTTCTTTCTCCTTTTCCTCGGCTTCTCTGCCACATGCAGCACTATTTCTGTGATGCATGGAATACATTTGACGCCTTGATTGTTGTGGGTAGCATTGTTGATATAGCAATCACCGAGGTGAACGTAAGTAGCTGGCGTCTGTCCATGAATGTGCCTGCTTTTAACATCCATTTGTCTCTTCCAGTTTTTTTAATCTCTTCTTTTTTATTCTCTTCCCTTCTTTCTCCCTCCCTTTTTATTTAAAGATTTTTTTTAAAGGATTGCTTTTCTGTTCTTTTAATATTTTTGTTTTTGCTTGTTTCTTTAACTTTTGGAACAACTGTGAGGACTTTCTGACTGTTGCATCATCTTCTTTCCTTCATAACCAGCCTGGCATGAGTAAAAACTGTATAGTAGGAAAACCAGTGAAAACTATGTGGAGTGAATGCACAAAGAGCAGGTTTGTGTCCTAGGAAGTTGCAAAAGTAAACCAGATTTATGCTTCTGGTTCCCCAAACTTATGTTAAACTTCCCAGGGCGCTGAGATACTTGCCACTTCACAAAGATCTATAGGACAACTCTTTCGAGGTGGAACAGAGGGAACCAAGTACAGAAAGTGTTTTGCCAGACCTCCATGTCTCCAATTTTTTGTTTCACACATAAGCTCACAGAAAACCCACAACTGTGCCCTCTTGTATAGTATAATTATTATAGTCCTGTAGAATGATAAAGTCTGTATCCCCATTATTTCTGAAAAAATAACGTTGGAGAAAAATGAGGAGAGAAAAATTCTCCTTCCAAAAGGCACTGAGACCATTACATCCAATCCATTTCTAGCTTAGGACACATTTTGGCATTCCAGAATCCACCAGCATGGCTTGTTGATTATTAGATTATTAGTATATATGGCATTGGTTTCAGAAATGTATGTTATACATAGAGTGAAGCCTGAAGTGAAGAGTATGGCATTTTTAAAGTAAATGATCACTGTTACAGAAACAAGACAGATGTACTCCAGTAATAATAACAAATAACAACAACAACAACGGTAACAACAACAAAAGTGGGAAGGCCCTGCAGATATTGTTAACTCTCATAATTGCTGACCATTAGTCTTGTGGCCTGGGGCTGATGGGAGCTGGAGACCAGTAACATCTGGACAGCTACTCTTCACTACAGAAACAGAATGGAGGAGGATGAGAGTAAGAATTATGTTGGTACTGAAAGTCATACTCTGCATTTATACATGCAGTAAATATTTGGTACTTCAGGAACAATTTTCACAGACAGAAAATATGGTGTAAGACACAAAGAAATTTCTATGGTAATAATCTTCTGAAATGTGTATACTCCAGACAAGTTAATTCAGAGGCAAACGTTAATGCATGACATAAAAAGTCCCATCTTAAGAATCTGGTCCACACACTAAAATCCATAGATCAGGTCTGCCTATGCATCCACCAACCACTGGTTGACATAGTTAGCTGCCATCACACTGTTCAGAGTGTGAGGGTTTTTTCTATCTTCTCCCATGCAACAAAGGATTAATGAACCAGTCAAATATATAAGCTAGTGATTCAGCTTTGTGTACATCTATACAATTATGTGTACATCCATACAATTACAACAGTATGTAAATCAGCCATATGCAAAAGTATTCTGTACAGTGACATGTCATGTAAACAGATGCAATTAAATACATTAAACATAGGAAAGTGTCTTTTAATGTTGTTTTTTGGAAATACCTCCCAAGTGGTCTACTTTCCTAGGAAAGAGGTATAGCTGAAGCAATAGATTGGAAGAGATGTTTGGTAAATTCATGGAGCTGATATCCAGCCCAGGTAAAATACTGATCTGGAAAGGATATCCAATAAAGGTGTTATCAGGAAGCACAGCACTGGCAGCTATGTTTTAGTTAGTATTCACAAAAACAGTACCCCAGTACTGAGAACTGAATGAATGACGTTAAATGAGGGAGGCTGGAATAGGGCAGATCTTGTTCTAAGGTCAGCAGTTATTGACATAGCTGAAAATTTGGCCAGGGATGTCTTCCTTCCCTGTGATACAGCTTCCAAAATTGGATAGGTGATACTAATGACGGTTCCATTAATCCCCTCTAAAGATTACCTTCCTACTATACAGACCCTATAGAATTCTGCACATGTCTTTTTATTACCTGGCATGTTTGAACTTTTTATTTTGATTCCTTGCTATTACAATTCCTAACATTTGTTATTAATAAGTAACTTGTTTTGGTTTTTTTTTCTTTTGGTTTTTGTTTTTATTTGCACACTATCTGATGCACTGATAATTTATATCAGTTAAGGATGGATTTTGTTCTGAATTGTTTGAAATCCTATTGCACATATTCCTGTTGAATATGAGAATGAATTTTACTGTACCTCAGTTTGTCCCATCAAAATACTCTTGCAGTTTTAAGGCATTTGGTATAGAACATCCCACCCTACCCCACCCCAGCAGATATGCGCTAGTTTGCTACAGAGCAAATTGAAAAGTTTTCTTCTTCATGGGCAATACAAAATGATTTGCTGAGCAACTTCCTTTACACTCCACACCATAGAAGATTTATGGTTTTGCTCACTGTTGGTGAGCCATGTTATATCTGCCTTTCATGCCTGTATGCTGTGTCATTCTGCACCATGTGACCTGAAAATATGATGGGTGGAGGGTGAAGAGGAGGAAAGTTACTTGTAACCTCCAGATGATAGTAGTTTTTGACTTGATTCCAAATTCAAGTATCATGTGGGCACTAGCCCTGAAGCAATAGGGCAAATTAGTTTACGGCAGAAACCAAAAAGCTGCTGCATTAAAACAGTAGCTATCTTATTTGTTCCATATTGAAGGTGAACCTTTCTTGGCTTGAGTTACTATGTCATGAAAGGTGATGGATGCACTGAACAGGAACACTCTGTAAAGTCCACCTGGGACTTTGCCATGCAGACCCAATATGACTGGCAAGCACATAATTGCCATAGATGTAAAAAGGAAGAATAGGAAAAATAAATGTCTTGTCAGGGGTATGTGTGTGGGGGGAGGCAGAAGAGGTGTGTGTCTGGGTTTATTTTCTCATTTAACAAAAAGGCAGAATTACAGAACCTCTCAAAAATGCAGGAATATGTCCACAGTTCATCTTCACTTTCTCATGAAGCTTAGATTGTTAACCAACAGTAACTTTAGAAATATAATTCTTTACTTCTCACAAGGAAACCCCTCAGCACCAATCCTTATTTGTGTGATTTCTGTAGGGAATTACAGTGAATTGATATAAAGCTAAGCGTGAGAACAAAAGATTGCAAAGAATGCTTTGTGGTTCCCGGTAGCAGAGAATCCCCTCACTGTAGGTCCCCATCAACTGCCAATACTCTTTGGAAGCTGTTTGTTTGATTAATATTTTGAAGCAGACTAAAAAAGAGATTGTTCTGAAATAATGCAGCTTTGACAATTTAATCTGAATTTGAGAAACATAAGGAGAGTTGTAATGATCTGTATAATAAGCTGTAGGTCTGAAAACAGTTTGAAAATTTTAAGAAATGTCCAATAAGGAGCTTTCTCAACTGATAGCAGTTTATAAAGAAATGCTGTAATATAGAAAAGATTCTTGAAAAACTAGATATTGATGAATGCAAAAACAAAACAGATTAGAAATCCTAATTGTCCACTGCTGTAGAAATCTAGAGAATAATCTGTACGGGCTGACCTATTATGATCTAGAAGTGAAGTAGGTTTGGTCTACATCTGGTTAAGAGACTATCTAAGAACTCCATCTACCCCTTGAATAAAGAGTTGGACAAAAAGGGCCTCATAAAATTCTCAGTCTTTTGTAAAAAAGAAATAGCATTCTAATTATGCCAGCTTTTAGGTAAATTTACTAGACAACTTTCAAAAGGACAAAAATAGCATTTTATGTGCACTTGTGACATATACTCCAAACATCCTTGCTCTCCCATCACTGCTGACATATCCATTGTTAAACAAACAAGCAAACAAAATAACCTAAAATTTAATAGCATTTTAATCTCATTTTTGAACTATTTGAAGAATGGCATTTTATCCTGGAGAGTGCAACACTGTTCTACTATTCAGGCTGCAAGGAGTGTTAACAGAGTTTCTGACACTCCGTTTGTTCAGACCTGCTCCTGAAGCACTGTGCCCAATAATCCGTTATAAAGAACTTTCCCCTCTTCTATATGTTATAGCACATGCATCCTCGAAGTAAAACCTAGTGTCTTAGCTGTCCTCAAAATCAGGGTCACCCATAATGAGGTATGCCTTATAAATTTATTTTTTATTAATTTGGGTATAAAATGACTCAATCTGCATTTTCCAAACTAATATGTGGCTTGGAATGTGGTTTTCCGTCAGGTTTTGCATTTCTCTGGGTTTTCTATGCAATTTTTTTCTCAAAAAAGGCCAGAAAATGAACATATAAGGATAAAATATGTCTAGAAAAATGTATTTTGGCATAAAATAAGATTACAAATTCAAATTTTGTAAGCAAAAAATATTTTTAAATGCGTATTTCAATACTAATTTTAAAAAATACAGATTAATGCAGAAGAAGTTTACAGATACCCATGATACTACCATGGACCAAAAATAGATTGAGCTCTCTCTTTCTCTCTCTATAATCTGCCAACTGTGTTGATACAACAATATGGTACTTCTCCTCCTAGAGGAAGCTGCCATAAAGAAGTTGAAATAAGTTTATACTTTAAAAAAATGTCTGGAAGAGCTCTGAGAACTCTTTCCCTAGAGCTCTCATTATGAAAATAAAAAATTGCCAGTTACTATAAAAAACTTGGCAATTTTTGTTCAATTTGAACACAAAACTCTGTCAGTTTACAGAATAGTGTAAAACTACATTAGAGGATATCTAGTAATCTTGTATTTGAGTGCTTTTGAGACTGTGTTTTTTAAATCATTGTTGCATATGTTTAGAAGTAAATTTAGTGTGTGCATGTAGTAGATCAGCTTATGTGTCACTGGTGTGTGAAAGATGTGTGCATGGATTTAGATAATTTCTGTTCAGTGCGCACTGCAGGGTTTCAGAGCATATGCACCCATTTTCCTGGTCACATATTCATATATGCAGGTGTATCTCTTAGGGCTTGTGCACACTCTGGCCAGAACCCAGTTGGTGCATTATGCTGACATAGGTAGTGGCAGCAGGATTAAAAAGACCATGGGTGCAGTAGCCATAAGGGAAGCAAAATATTACAGACATGGGCTGGTATGAGCCATCAGATTTTGGCCACCTTTCCTCACGGAATGTGGCCCTGCATGGCCCTGAAAAAATGCAGCACTTAGAATAGCACATCAACAGGATTCTTGCAATTAGCCAAGATCCTGTATAAACCTGATGGAGCATAAAGTTCTGCCAGTGGGAAGATGGAGATGGCTAAGTGGCAGTGGCAGGAAAGAGTTTTTCTTATGCATGCTTCATGGCCAATGAGTGGCTGTATTGGGCAAAGAGCCAAGTTTTACCTGGGTTGTATCTGGCAACCATTGTGCTGCCAATCATATGTTTCATATAAGGAAATATTGGCTACCTTCTTATGGAACATTGTAAAAAGTAGGTCTGCTAATGTAATCCTGCAGTGTAATCCCAAAAGGATCCCAGCTATTAATTATTACCCCTTGGTTCATGTACCAAGTGGGTAATTGCTCTGTTTACCTCTAGGTAGCAGCAGGCTATCTCTAAGCAGTGCTTAGAGCTAATTCACTACAGGTAAGTGAGAACCCACTGGGGGGAACTACAGCCTACATGGACCAAGGGACATCCACCTGAGGTAGATAGTGTGCGCACAAGCCTTAAAATATCATTGAACTTGTGTGTGGATGCGTACACCCAAGTGCCTAAATATCTCAGCATGCATTTGCTTGCCTTAAGAGTTGGGGATGCATGTGTATGCATGCTTTTTGCATGTGCATGTATGTTGGCATGACTGTGATTTTGTGCCTGGCAGAGTCAAGGTGTGAATACATGGGACCACTTCTAAGGCTACAGTCACTTCATAGAGATCTCATAACCACAGTATCGCAACAGCAAATCATGTGCTAGATGAGATATGCCATTTCTCTGAGTCAGATAGAAATCACTATGCCATTTTGCCTGTATCTCTCATATTATGGTGATACATCTTGTGCATGAATACCTGGAGACATCTAGGTTTAAAATTTAGGACTAGATTTTGCAGCGAAAGCCATAGTATAGTTTTTACTATATTGGGTAAGTCAGGTTGTTTTCAAAGCTTGCCTCAGTTTTTTTCAAGAGCTTGCATACAAGATTTACAGCCTGATTTTGTCCATATTTTCTTGGAAGTCCTACAGAACTCAGACTGATGAACTTCCAAATAAGGATGCACCAGACTAAACAGACTCCTTAGCGCGAGTGATACAACTTTATTCCCAGAGCTGAAGCTGACAGTTTAGCCTGTAATCTCTTGGTTTTACTTTACTTCCCTGCATCTGATTACATCCAGCCACTTCTTCGTTTAAACTCAACAAGATCTGTTTTGTACCTGCTCACTGCCTTTGAATGCTAGTGTAAATATAAGATTTTCAGAAAAAGATAAAATGTATCTTTGAAACAAAATTTGATACCAGGAATTATATTTTGTTAGGGAAAAAGGCTCACAAAAAATGACAAAGTCCATACACAAACAACAATATTACTTTTGAAAGGCTTATATAAGCCTGTAGATGCACTCATAGCTAGGACCATTCCTTCCACTAAGTGTATATAGATTATAGATACAGTACACACCTTTGGAAATTCAGGTGCAAATTACCAGCTCCCAATTCTGCTTCAACTGTGAAATCTTTTTGTCTATTAACAGTGGTAATTCCTTCTTTTCATTAGTTAACATAAAATGATTTGCCAATGCTATGGAGAGAAATGTCATATTACTAATAGTTAAATGGTGTAACTCAGTGAAAATCATAATGTGACTGAAATGTTAATATGTTCCTCTTCAGTCTCCCAATTTTCTTGAGAAGTTATGATAAATTAAGGATTGAGAGCTTCTTCCCTTAATCATGCCTAAATAGCTATGCTATTCAGAGCACTGTAGGAATTGAGTATTTAGTCTTATATAATTTCATTCAAGGATTACAGATATAACTCTGCTCTTTTAAATGCAACCTTTGAGCAACAATAGCATAGAACTTTAAAGATGGTGTTTCAAAATCTCCAAGAAGGAAGCTGGTCATATATGTAATGTTAACAAAGAAACTAGACATCATCTTGTGGTAAAACTACATCTAATATACTGAGAGGAATTGAGAACAGCTTTCCATGTTGATATGCATTTGATGGTATTTGTTTTTTTTAAGTCCATGATGTAGCTTGATAAATTGGTAGTACTTTTCCTAGATGACTGAATGGTCTCATTACTCATTTTAAAAAATGTGCATACAGGAGAAATTCATGGTTGACGTGTGTGCTTTCTATCTTTATGAGGCAGAAGACAGCCTTCAGAATACTAACAGAATTTTTGCATGATACACAAAGATACATACCAAATTCAAAGTTTAAGATCCTGTGTATATATATTATATGTTATATCTGTACATTAGCAGGATTTTAAACTTTATATGGTCTTTAGTAAACCTTCTTCTTTTATCACTCCTCTTTTTAATGTCTGAGTGCTATTTCTTCCATCTGAATACTCATTTCCTGCAGATGCTAGTCTTAAAGCATGGTACATTTATTTGCTGCGTATCTGTGTAAAACAAGTGCTGTTGTTCTTAGACTAAATACAAGTGCTCTTTATCAAACATATTTTTAAAAAACCTTTACAGATGTGTTAAGGATTGTAGATCCTTATAAATGTGGATCTAGTTTTGTTGTCAAAAAGGCAAGTTCAGGGGTTTTGGCCTACTTTTGCATGGCTTACAATGTTTGTCCTTTCTGTCTGTGTACCTGTCAAGTACCTTGAAAGAGGTATTTCACACATATGAATGCTTATGAGCACATCCAAAGGCTGTTAAAACACTGACTGTCTGAGTATTAACCTTAAGAATTTGTCCATATTTTAACATGAAAGTGTTTACGTGTTATGAGGGGATTTGTGTGCTGAGCAGAGTAAAGGAATGAATGTCATCATCAACCATAAATTTTCAGTGAAATATTCGAACGATTGTATTTCAGACCCAGCTACCTGTGCTGTAGAAGGTGCCATAACTTGATCAGGAGATGACCAAACTTATTATTTGTATGAATAAAGTATTGGAATGATTAGGAGGATGGTAGAGGGGAGGGAAATACAGGAGAATCTCCCAGATTTCCTACATAGACATTCAGAGAGTTTTCATAACCAAGCCTATTTAAGTCTGTTTCTTAAGCAGAGTTTTTTTTAAAAAAAAGGGTCTGGTTTCCCTTCAAATAAGAGGGAAACCTTGTTTTTTAATGTTATTTTTCAAAAGAGAGGGCCTGGGTTTTTAAATGATCAAGACCTTTTGAAGAATCAGCAGTGATTGGTGATTGTGTCTTGGTGAAGTTCAGAGATTCAAAAAATTCCCCATTCATCTGCCATGACTATTCTCAAATCTGGAAACGCATCACTAGCAAAAGGTAGTGTGTTAACACTGGCCATCCACAGTTACAGCTGTGGTTTCCCAACCATGATGCCTGCGGCAGCAGAAGCTGAAAAATTTGCTGCCAGCTACATGCGAATTATTTCATAGAATCTTATTGCTGGAAGGGGCCACAAAACCCATCTGCGCCAACCCCCTGCTATGTAGGAATACACAGCTAAATCACTCCTGAAAGATTCCTGTCTAACCTCTGTTTAAAGACCTCCAGAGACAGAGAGCCCACCATCCTGCAAGTCGATCTATTCCACTGTCAAACAGCTCTTACAGTAAAAAAAAGTTCTTACTAATGTTTAGGTTGAATTTCTTTTCTTGCAATTTGAATCCACTGATTCATGTTCTGGTCTCTGGAGCAGCAGAAAACAAGCTTATTCCATCTTCTACATGATACTTCCTCAGAGAGTTAAAGATAGCTGTTATGTCACCTCTCAGTCTTCTCTTCTTGAAGCTAAACATACCCCACTGTTTGAGTTATTCCTGATAAAGCTTAGTTTTCAGCCTTTGATCATCTCTCTCACCCTTCTCTGGACATATTCCAGCTTGTCAATATCTTTCTTGAACTGCAGTGCCAAGACCTGGACACAGTATTTTAAGTGAGGTGTGTTCAGACCAGAATAGAGTAACACTACTATTTCCCTTGATCAGGACATTATGCTCCTGTTGATGCACCCCAGAATTACACTGGGTTTTTTGGCTGTTGCATCACAGGAAACTATCTAAGGTATTTCTAGGATGCTATCTGAGGTTGGGAACATCCCAAGTAACACTCTCCATCCAAATGTTATCCTAGTTTTTGCGGGGGTTGAACTGATTCTCAAGAGATTCTGAAGTAAAAGGTGACTTAGAGGTAGGGATATGTTTTGGAACTTCTCTGAACAAAAGAAGCTATTTTTCTCCATTACACCAGATTAAAAGTTGTTAGAAAAAGCAAAAAGGAAGTCTCAGTTTTTAGAAACATCTACATTTTCACTCCAGTAGGTTCCACCCAAATAGCAATCCTCCTGTTCACATTATCTCCTATATTCTACTTTCTCTTTTATCCTCAGTGGTGTGCCCTTCCCTTCAACCCTGTTATTCTCTTTGTCCACTCCTTTGCTACACTCTCACTTTTGTTCTTCTATCCAGGCCACAGGCCAAACTTTAAACAGTAAATTTTCAGCAGATGTCAAATGTATTTGAAAACAGTACAATTATGCAATTCTTTGCCTAAGTGAGGCAAAGGCAAAATATTACTTGTAGACTGGATGGAATACCTGGTCTTGTCTCAACTAAATAAGCAGTCATCATGAGCAAGTCCAGAAAGCATTTACTTAAAGTTAAGTGCAGAACACAGACGATGTCCTTGTCAGACCTGGAGATGAGTAGACAGTATCACTTTTTAGAACACCCCTCACCTCTCCCAGCTATTTCCTGCACACATACATTCTCACGCTCTGTCTCGTACCAGTTTCTTGAACAGCCTTGGTTCTCATCCTCTAACCAACTCCCCCCTCCATCATACAAACATCAAAGGGAATGCAGCTATGGAGGAAGTACAGCAAAATGGCTACAGTCAAGCTAAGCTAGACATGGCAGAAATAGTGATGCCCTCTGACATTGGAGGTCAACCCTGTGTATAGAAAATCTCCTTAGTGATTCTGAACCCTGAGGATTTGGACTAAACCCTATTTGGAAATACTTTCTCTTGCAAACAATGAGTTGGACTTCCATAAAAATGCTTTTAAGTTCAAAGTGTTAGATTCCTGTGTTGTCTAAGTCTTTACTATGGTTGTAATCCTTGACCCACCTAGCAAGGAGAGTATTTCTGGAGTAATTCCATTGACTGGAAAAAGCCATAATTATTCATCCAGTGTAAGTGATTTGAGGAATGTGGCCTAAAACAAACCTCCCTGCCCATACAATAGAACAAAAATTGATAAAGGGACAACATGTATACAACCCTTTGCCTTTGTTTCAAATTCAACATCCATTTGTGTTGCAGTATCAGGTTTCTATCCTGTTCACTTCTCTGTTGCTCTCTGTGTGATTCTCTAATCTTTCAAGCTCTTTGCTGTTTTGCTGACACTGAAAGTACACTTGTGTTTTCAACATACATGTGATCATTTTTAAATGGTAATCTTCCATAGACAGAAACCTCCAAAACAATTTTTTTAAGTTTTCTGCCAAGACTGACATGTGGATAGCAGAAGTCTCCAAAATACAGCTATCAAATAACAAAAGCACAACAACTTCTTTTGTCACCTATATTATCCCTCCCTCAATTGTTGCCATCATGATAAGTGTCTGTTTTTGTGGTATTTTTCTGTAATTATATCTGTATGTCTATGTCACAGAGTTACAGAGTCATAGTTAGAAGGGACCTCATGGGCCATTGAGTCCAGCCCCCTGTTTAATGCAGCATTAAAGCATTCCCAGCAGGCAGTTGTCCAGCCTCTTTTTGAAGACATCCAGAGAAAGACACCCCTCCACTTCACCAAGCAATTGGTTCCATTGTTGAACTGCTCTTACTGTCAAGAAGTTCTTCATAATATTCAGTTGAAGTCTATTCTCCTGTAACTTCAGGGCATTAGGACCCTCTGGGGCAACAAAGAATGGGCTTACCACCCCCCTCCATGACAGCCCTTGAGGTCTTTAAAGAAGCCAATCATACCACACCTCTGTCTTCTCTTCACCAAGCTGAGCAAGCCCAACTCCTTCAACTTTTCCTATGTTTTATTCTATGTACCTCTTATCATTCTTGTTGCCCTTCCCTTAACCTGCTCCAACTTGTCTGTATCTTTCTTAAAATGAGGTGTCCATACTGAACCCAGTACTCCAGATGAGGCCTGACCAGTGCAGAATATAGTGGAATTATTACTGCCATTGACTTGGAAATTGTGCTTCTATTAATGCAGACTAAAATACCATCCATCTTCTTTGCTGCAGCATCACACTGCTGGCTGATGTTCAACTTGACATCAACAATAATTCCAAGGATCTTTGTGCATTTGGAATTGCTGAGCCGTGCATTTTTTTGTGGCCTCAATGTAAAATTTATACTTTTCTTTATGGTATTTCATTTTATTAATTGCTGCCCAATTTTCTAGTTTACCTAGGGCCTTTCGAATTTAGTTCCTGCCTTCCAATGTGTTAGCCACCCCTCTCAGTTTTGTGTCAGCTGCAACTTGATAAAGATGCCCTCCATAGAATCATAGAAATGTAGAGTTGGAAGAAACCACACGGGCCATCCAGTCCAACCCCCTGCTATGCAGGAACACCCTCAAAGCATTCCCGACAGATGGCCATCTAGCCTCTGCTTAAAAACCTCCAAGGAAGGAGACTCCACTACACTCCGAGGCAGCATGTTCCACTGCCGGACAGCCCTGACTGTCAGGAAGTTCTTCCTGAGGTTCAGGTGGAATCTCCTTCCCTGCAGCTTGAATCCATTGCTCCTTGTCCTGGTCTCTGGAGAAGCAGAAAACAAGCCCTCTCCTTCCTCTACATGGCATCCCTTCAAATATTTAAACATAGCTATCATGTCCCCTCTTAACCTTCTCTTCTGCAGACTAAACATACCCAGCTCTCGAAGTCTATCCTCATAGGGCATGGCTTCCAGGCCCCTCACCATTTTGGTCGCCCTCCTCTGGACTTGCTCCAGCTTGACCATGTCCTTCTTGAATTTGGGTGCCCAGAACTGGACACAGTATTCAAGATGAGGTCTAACCAAAGCAGAGTAGAGTGGTACCAGTACCTCCCTCAATCTAGACACCATACTCCTGTTGATGCAGCCAAGAATTGCATTGGCTTTCTTGGCTGCCGCATCACACTGCTGACTCATGTTCAGCTTGTGGTCTATGAAGACTCCTAGATCCTTTTCACATGTACTGCTATCCAGCCACTTGTCCCCCATCCTATATTTCTGTATTCCATTTTTTCTACCTAAGTGTAGGACCTTACACTTCTCTCTGTTGAATTTCGTTTTGTTAGCCTTGGCCCAGCTCTCCAATCTATCCGGGTCATTTTGAATTTTGATCCTGTCCTCTGGCGTATTAGCAACCCCTCCCAATTTGGTGTCATCTGCAAATTTGATGAGCATGCCCTCTATTCCTTCATCCAAGTCGTTGATAAAAATATTGAACAGCACTTGGCCCAGGACAGAACCTTGTGGCACCCCACTAGTCACTTCTCTCCAGGATGAAAAGCAGCCATTCGTGATCACTCTTTGGGTTCAGTCGGTCAACCAATTACAAATCCAACTAACAGTAGCCCTGTCCAGCCCGCATTTTACTAGTTTCTTTGCAAGAATGTCATGGGGAACTTTGTCAAAGGCCTTACTGAAATCGAGGTATGCTACATCCACAGCATTCCCTTCATCTATCAAGCTAATAACTCTATCATAAAAAGAGATAAGATTAGTCTGGCATGACTTATTTTTGAGAAATCCATGTTGACTTCTCGTGATTACCGCCTTGCTTTCTAGGTGATTAGAAACTGACTGCTTAATGATCTGCTCCAGGATCTTTCTGGGTACTGATGTCAGGCTGACTGGGCGAAAATTATTTGGGTCCTCCTTTTTCCCCTTCTTGAAAATGGGGACAACATTTGCTCTCTTCCAGTCTGCTGGAACTTCTCCTGTCCTGTCCTCCAAGATTTCTCAAAGATTATAGCAAGCGGTTCCGAAATGACCCCTGCCAGCTCTTTTAATATCCTAGGATGCAATTCATCTGGCCCTGGAGACTTGACTTCATCCAGTGTGGCCAGGTATTCCTGTACCACCTCTCTACCTATTACGTGCCTCATTTCCCCTGCTTCCTCACCTGCTCCCCAACCGCCAGGTTGAGTGCTTGTATCCTTCTGGGAAAAAACTGAGGCAAAGAAGGTGTTAAGTAGTTCTGCCTTTTCTCTTCCCCCTGTGAGTAATTCACCATCTTCTCTGCGCAGCGACCCTATCGTCTCCTTCTTTTTCCCTTTGCTACGGACGTATTTAAAAAAAACCCTTTTATTGTTTTTAATGTCTCTGGCCAGCCTAAGTTCATTCTGTGCTTTAGCCTTTCTGACCTCCTCCCTACATCTCCGGGCCACTTGCTTAAATTCTTCTTTGGTGGTTTCCCCTTCTTCCATTTCCTATACATGTTTCTTTTAACACTTAGCTCAGCTGAGAGTTCTTTAGTCAACCATTCTGGTTTCTTCCGATGCCTTCCATTTTTCCTCCTTATTGGCACAGTTTTAGACTGTGCCTTCAATATCTCCTTTTTAAGGAACTCCCATGCCTCCTGAACTCGTTTCCCTTTCACTATTCTTGACCACGGAATTCCAGCCAGCAGCTCCCTAAGTTTACAGAAGTCTGCTTTTTTAAAATCTAAGATGAGTGTTTGGCTACCCTTATCTTCTCCTTCCCACTGAATGCCAAATTCCAATAGGGCATGGTCACTCCCCCCTAAAGATCCAACCACTTCTACCTCATTAACAAGGTCATCCCTGTTGGTCAGGATCAGATCTAGAACATTTGATCTCCTTGTGGCCTCTTCCACCTTCTGGACCATGAAGTTGTCTGCAAGACAAGCAAACTTGCTGGACCTTGCTATCTTGGCAGAGTTTGACTGCCAGCATATACCTAAGTAATTGAAATCTCCTATTATTACTGTATCTCTTCTCCTTGATTGTGCAGTCATTTGGTTGAGGAAGGCATCCTCAAAGTCCTCAGCCTGGGTTGGAGGTCTGTAGTAAACCCCCACCAGAATATCCCTATTGTTTCTCACTCCCTTAATTCTTACCCAAATGCTCTCGACTTGGCTTACTGGGTTTAAGTCAAGGATCTCTTCACAGGTGAAAACATCCTTGACATACAAGGCTACTCCTCCTCCTTTCTTGTTTGGTCGATTTTTACAAAATAGGCTGTACCCCTCTATTCCTATATTCCAATCATGAGACTCATCCCACCAGGTCTCAGTGATGCCTATCAAATCGTATTTATTTTGTTGTACTAGGAGTTCAAGTTCATCCTGCTTGTTTCCCATACTCCATGCATTAGTGTAGAGACACTTAAGTCCCCGGGCCCTTCCTGCAAGCCCTGTACTATTGTTTCTACTCCTCCCACCATTGGCCTCTTGTACTACTTGTGCAGTATCAATTGGGCCTTTTCCTCCTGCGCTCGCCAAGTCCCTGCCCTGAATAATATTGTCTCCCTCCCCAGCAGAACTTAGTTTAAAGACCTCTTAAACCTCCTTGCGAGACTGTTTGCAAAAACATTCCTGCCAAGTTTTGTGAGGTGCAGCCCATCCCTCGCCAGAAGCCCACGTTCATGGAAATTCAGGCCATGTTCCAAAACCCCAAACCGTTGCTGGCGGCACCACGTGCGGAGCCAGTTGTTGACCTCTGCTGTTGTCCTTTCCCTACGTGCGCCATATCCTTGAACAGGGAGAAGAGACGAAATGACCTCCTGCGCACCAAGGTCCTTAAGCTTCGTCCCCATAAGCTCATAGTCCTTTGCGATGTGGTAAAAGCTGCTCCTCGCAGTTTCATTGGTTCCGACATGAACCAAAATGAGGGGCTTATGGTCAGTGGGTTTGACCAGCCTGGTTAGCCTCTCCATTATGTGGTTGATCCTGGCCCCAGGAAGACAGCAGACCTCTCGATTGAGCTTGTCCGGTTTGCAAATTGCCGTTTCGGTTCCTCTGAGCAAAGAGTCCCCAACCACCAGAACTCGCCTCCTCTGCGGCTTGTCCTGGTCTCCTCGACGAGCATGTTCCACTAGGACTGCCTGGGCATTCTGTTGAGGCTGGGAGCATTGACCTAGTTCCTGTTGCCGAAGTTGGATTTCTTCTTGTTGACATTCTGTTCCCTCCGCATGGCGCTCCTCATTGTTCGTAAAGCCAAGAACTTTGAAGCGATTGTGCAGGTGAAGAGTCTCTGTTGTCTTCCTGGTCCTTCTACTCCTCTGTGTGACATTCGCCCAAGCCTCCGTTTCCTGGCACAGTGTGCTAACTTGCCGATCTGGCAGCTCCTCCGTGTATTCTGTCTTCCGGTAGGTCCTCTCTGCCCTATCCAAAAACGCCTCCCCTTCCCTAATAAGATGAAGATCAGAAACTTGTGCCTCCAGCTGGCTCACCTTCTCTTCCAAGAAGGTGACCAGTTTGCACTTGGTGCAGGTGTACCCGAGAACATCTTGTGGCAAGAAAAGGAACATGCCACAAGAGTTACAGGTGACTGCGGTAGCTCCCTCACCTTCCATTCTTGAAACTAGAGAGAGCAGTACAGTACGTAATTCTAGAAAGAATAAGTGGGTGTACAAGCTACGTCTGCTCTACCGAATGCCAAGGGTTAAAGTTGGAGGACTGAAATAGAGTACTTTAAGTGCGTGCGCTGAAGGCGCTTGCTGTTGGAAGCTCCTAATAAAGCTCCTTCCCCCTAGCTGGCTCCTCCCCCTCATTAGTCAGACCATGTGCTCAGGGAGAGCACACGGCCAGCACAGAGCGACTAAACAACACACAAGCAAGGCCAAACAAACACAAGCAACAAACAGACAAGCAAGCACAGGCCCTCAAGACACTTTGCTCTGCTCTCTCCTCTGGGAAATGAGCTTCCTCTGCTAAAGGCAGCCGCGGCTCCGCCTTCTCTCCCTGCGAGCCTCAGCAACCCCCTGCAGAAGCACAAAATACAAGCATTAGTCATTAATAAAAATGTTGATGAGTATTGACCCTGGGATAGAAACCTGAGGTAGTTTTTATATTGTTTGGGAGTTTGATTGGGAAAGTTTATAACCATCAATATTGTTCAGTTTCATGTCCCATCCACCCACATAAGAAGAAAAACCAGAAAAACTGTTGGGACTGTCTATTCTGCAGGAGACTCCCAGTAGGTGCAGAATTCAGCATTCTAGAGATCTAGGCTTTTGCTTTTTTCCAAATGAAATTCCTGGTACCAGAGGGTTTGTAGATGTGTGAATAGTACTTTAAATAAAACATCAAAAGGAGTCAGATAAGAGTACAAAGAAGTACCTGTGTTAGTCTCTTACAGCATAAAAAGTAGGAGGAAAAGAAAGAAATATTGCAGCATCTTTAAGACTAGCTGGTTTTAATTTTAGCATGAGCTTTCATTGATATCAACTCACTTCTTCAGATTCAGATGCAGATCCACTCAGGTACTGCATCTGAAAGAGGTGGGTTTATATCCACAAAAGCTTGGGCTAATATAAAAACTCAGGTAATGAGGTACGGGGCTTCACTGAGTGCCCTGCATAATATTTTGCTTCACTCTATGCTTGTTGTATTATTCATGCAGACACACAGTTCTGGCTATTTGTGAAAATAATTAATTGAAGCCCATCTATAGTAAAAGAAAAATGACAATCTTTAAACAGAATTTTGAAGTGGTGTGGTGAGCCATCTACTCAAAACTTAGAATCATAGAGTTGGAATAGACCACAGGGGCCATCAAGTCCAACCCCTTGCTATGCAGGAACACACATCAAAGCATTCCCAACAGATGGCCATCCAGCCTCTGCTTAAAAACCTCCAAAGAAGGAGGCTCTACCACACTGCAAGGCAGCATATTCCACTGCCGGACAGCGCTGACCGTCAGGAAATTCTTCCTGAAGTTCAAGTGGAATCTCCTTTCCTGCAGCTTGAAAGGCTGCATTATTTAGGTTGCAGTGAAAATATGCCATATTGAAATCTAGCTTTCCTTTAAGTTGCTATTTACAAATCAGTAATTCTTATGCCTGATTCCCATGTGATAAACCCATCATAAGTAGTCTCTCCTATCATAATTTCATGCTGAATCTTTCACGTGAATTTCTTCTCATTGATATCCACAAAAGTTGTAAGAGTCCATAGTTACTATTATTACATTTATAATTATTATTATTATTATTATTATTATTATTATTATTATTTATTTTTTCCTTCTTACATGTCCAACACTGTCCTGCATGTGCCATATTAAATGAAGGGAAGGAATCATGCTAAAATGAATTTAAAGTATATCTTTAAAAAGTGAGAAGTGGTTCTGAATATTGCTGCCTATCTATTAAGTTGGTAACTCTTACCTGATTTTTAAATGTGTAATGAACAATTCTGAACTTGCATATATGGGAGTTCATGTTTCTTATGTGGAAGAAACTTCATTTATTCTGAACTTCTGTTTTTTAATATAGCATGACATTTTCAGACCTCTTACATCCCACTATTTATGAACCGAGATTTCCTCATATTAAAACTCCAAATTTGTTCTTGAAGTTTAACTCTAGGTATGATTGTTCCCTGATATAGATCATTGTATCTAATATTTCACTTTCATGAATCATAAGAAACAGATTAGAGTCTTCAGCAATACATCTGCACTTTCTTGAAATGATATAAAATAGGTGCCCAAAGGACTGTGGCCCTTTAAAATAAATTATGTAAAAAACACTGGTCAGAATCCTGTTGGGGAGCTACAGGTGCCTAAGCACGATAGTTATGATGCTGCACAGTGAATCCTGTCCCAATCCCCACTGACCAGGCAACAGCTGCAGTGGTCTATGAAGGTCTGTTCCCATGTTGATCAGAAAGCAGCTAACTGATGTTACCACCCTCTCCTGGGAGCAATCTCTGGTATAGCTGGCCAAAGCAGGAGCCCAGTTGCAATTCCCCTTTGTGTGAGATTGCTCACACAAGGGAGTCGGGTGGGAACATCCATCAGCTGCTTCCCGAGTGACAGGTGAACAAACCCCAGCAATTGCAATGGCTGCTGCCTGGTAACTGGAAATTCAGGGATTTCCATGGTCCATATGTATCCTCTAAACAAGGAGCTATGTAGGGAAAGTGCATACAAAACAGTCACAAGTACGTAATTCTAGGTTACACATTTGTAACTACCCAACAGGATTCCAAACCCAGGTTTCTGTTTTCCTAGATTTTGGGAGGTTTTGTGGTTTTGTTTTTTGTTTGCTTTTGTTTTTGCAGTAAGACAAGGAATATGTTAAGCATCCAGTTTACCACAACATTCATGTGGAATTATTTAGTAATAAAAGTGCAGTTTAATTGCAGGGAGGGACTAAAAAAAAAGTGAAAGGAGAAACCAGGGAGATTTTTCCTTTGTAGCAGATAACTGAAGTTAGGCTGTAACATGATGACTGTAGAGCAAGGGAGGACACGTTCCAGGGCTTGGAAAGCTATAAAAGTCAGTTTTTGGTCCTTCTAAAGGGCTGCAGCACCCTGTCATGGCTAACATCTGGGTTAACTAGAAGTGGTGTCACTCCCACTCAACTTTTGGACATTTGTGGGGAGAGTTTATTTGTATTGAGGCATTCAGAGTAGGGTTAAGCTGAAAGCATGAGGAGAAGCGTGCTAGTTTTTTTCTCCTTGTTATTCCCCCCACCTTATCTGCAGTCTTGCTTTCCACAGTATCAGTTACCTGCAGTCCAAAAATATTAAAATATTAAATGGAAAATAATGGCATCTGGGCAATGGCACCCACATGGCTTATACTACCGGAGAGTATGAAGCCCCTCTATGGTCCCAGCAAAGCTAGAGGGCTACTTCCAGTTATGCCAGAGCCGTTTCTAGTTTTTCAAGGACCTTAGAGAAGCTTCATACTGCTCAGTAGTGCGAAGCCTCTCTATGATGGTAGAGTGGTCAAGTAATATCAGCAATTGATATATCAAATGAATGAATCAGGTCAAGCAGAAGTATACAAAAATACACTGAGTCTACTTGAAAGCTTCTTCTAAAATGATTCCAGGGATTTTTTTTTTCTTTTACTGGCCACCACTTTTCTTATAGTTTCCATTTGAACTTACTATCTAAGCTAACCTTATTTAACATGCTGGGATTAGCTAGTGAGGGAAGCTAATCAGTTTTCCCTTGCCCTGTCTCTGATTTGCTGTTCAGGCATGCTTAGTAAGGGATTTCAGAAACAACTGTTGTGTACCTTACCTGTTGCAGTCAGGCACACACAACTATAGTTGGAGCAGCTGGAGTGGAATCTCATTCCTTTCCAGTTCAAGCTGTATTTAACTGTTTACTGAAGATATGCTGGTACAACCTAGCTACAGAGAGGACAAAGGAGGAAATGGGGGAAAGGGCTGGGCAAGTGTAAAGGCTTTGTAAAAGGGGGCTTCTTTATCAGAGGTACTATGTTTGTACTCCAGTTTAAAAGAAAACAATATTATTGTTAGAAGACAACTGTAAACTGAGCATTTCTCAGAGAGTGCTTTTTAAAAAACAGTTATGAAAGATCAGAAACAGAAGCTCCTCCAAGATGTTTTAACAGTAATTCTGTTAAATTCTGAAATACTGGTCTATTCAGGAATTAATTTCAACTGATTAAAATTACAATCCCCTATCTACTAATTTGTGAGAAAACCACACTGAATTTAATGGGGTTTAACTGTGAGTGGACAGAGTGTTCTTCTTCCTAGTCCGTTTCAAATATTATGCTTTAACATGTTTTCGAATAAATCTTGCCTGAAGAGATGAAAACAACTGTTCATGGAGGAAGGAAGTGTACCAAAGTTTGAAAGAATACCAAAATATCAAACTAAATAACTAAAGACACAATAAAATCTGGAAAATTATTTTTATACATTTTTATATCATTTTTTATATCCACTAAATTGATGGACATGCATTTGGTTAAAAATGGCCATTATGACTGGTAGACAGAAAGAGGACAGTGGAAAATAGATGGGTTGCAGAGCATTTCTGTATTCTTGTGTAGAGAAATACATTCCCTGTCCATTAGGGCTCTCTGGCAGTGAGGACTACATTCTATTAAAACAATGCCCCCAAGTGTAATGCTTTATACTATAAAAGTTAATGACTGATATTTCACTTTAATGGGGAGAAGGAAACTACTTTAACTTAGGGGATCTTGTTCCCTACCAATACAGTTTACATGTTTAAATCCCCTGGCAATCCAGAAAGGAAATTCCACATAAGAATGTAATTTCTGCTTATTTTATGTGGAGAGAGATGGGTATGTGAATGCATATTATTATACAATGCCCCACTGAAATACATGGGTGCATATTTTAATGAAGATGAAGATGCACATCCTTACCATGGAAACAACTTGATATTTGTGTATTGTGCTGAATCAAAATAATAGTATTTATCATTGTTGTGTACCCTCAAGTTGTTTTCAACTTATGGCCAGCCTATCACAGGGTTTTCTGGGCTGAGAGTGTGTGATACCCCCAAGGTCACGTAATGGATTTCTACAGCCAAGCAGGGAATCAAGTCTTGATCTTGGTCTCCCAAGTCATAGTCCAACACTCAAGCCACTATACCATGTTAGCTCTCAAGTAATAGTATACAACTTTTTATAAACTGGTAACTTTATTTCACATCAGTCTTGGAGTTATTTGCTATTTCTTGTGTTCAGTAGCAAAGAGGAATCTTATATGGATCCACAAGAGAGAACAGATATGATCAAAAGTATTTTCAGTTAATCTTACATTACAAATTCATTCAGCTAAGCCAATTTAGCATAAAAAGGAGGAAGAGACAGGGAGAAAAAAATGGATTGTGGCAGCACTTTTAAGACTGGTTTTTTTTTTTATTTTAGCATGAACTTTCATGGATATAAACCCCCTTCTTTAGATGCAATACAGACTTGCAGATGTAACCAAATGTCATCTACCATCTCAGAAACCATCCTAACTTTATTATACAACAGGCTGACAAAGGAGGAGCTATGGTCACCATGAACAAGTCAGATTACATATAGGAGGCTGAAAGACAACTATTCAACATGACATCTTACAGAATTCTCTCTAAAGATCCCACTGATGAATAGCTAAAGGAACTATACAAATCACACAAAGAATTCTTCACTGATGTATGGAACTGAATTTGAATGGACATACCCCATGAGCCCAAACCAGGCATCTTCTGTGTACTACCAAAATACACAAATGAGGCAATCCAGAAAGACTTATTGTCTCAAGCATTAGAAACTTCATTGTTGGATATCTGGATATATGAACTAAATTCTCAGACTGTATACCATCAACACTCCAAGTGACTGTTGCAAGACACTGGCTGTTTGTGCCAGCAACAGTGCAGGGTGAGCAGGAGACCATTCACAGTCAAACAGAGACACTAACAGTCAGTACAGCTTGCTTGTTCACAATGGGAAGAAATGTCATCCAGGAGCAATCCAAAGGTCCAGGAATCTGGCGGGCAACATGGTCAGACAGTCGGGGGTCAGAAAATCCAGGCAGGCAATGAGCAGGGAATCCAGAGAACACAAGACAAGGGCCAGTTTCTGGAATCGAGCTACTGCCCTGTGCCTTTCTTAAGAAGGCTGAGGCCAGCTGGCTCCAGCTGGAGCCAGCTGGCTCTCATCCCAGCCTGATTAGCTCCTGGTGTGCTTGCTTCTGCATGTCATCTGGGAAGCTAAGTCCTGGCCCATGACACTGAGGTGAAGGATACAACTGATTTCCTGAGGAAAATACAGTTCATCCACAACCTCCCAGGGAATGCCATTCTAGCCACAATGGATGTGGAATCCCTATATACCAACATCTACACCAGGATGGACTAAAAGGTATCAAGAATACCACCCTAAATGAGGCTACAGCAGACGTAGCCACCAAACTCTGCCACTTTGTACTCACTCATAACTATTCCACTTTGGAGAATAATATGTACCTCCAACTTAGTGGCACTACCATGGGCATCCACATGGCATCACAGTATGCAAATATCTTCATGGCTTGACCTGAAACAGCAGTTCATCAGCACATGCACTCAAAAACCTCTTCTCTACCTATGATTTCTTGATATCTATGTCATTTAGCCACATGGAAAGCATTCAGTTGAAAATTTCCATCTGAATTTCAACACATTCCATCCTACCATCAACCTGCATCTGGAACAATCCACACAACAAATTCACTTTCTTGACACATTGTGCAACTGAACAATGGACTTCCAAGTACCACACCCTATCAAAAACTCACCGACTACTACACATACTTACATGCCTCCAGTTTCCACCCACAACACATCACCAAACCTATTATTCCCAGAAAAGCCCTCCTATACAACCACATCTGCTCAGATCCATAAGACAGAGACTAAAAACTCTTGGATTTATGACGTACATTTCTCAAACTACAATATCCACCTAAAGCAGTGAAGAAACAAATTAACAAGGTGTCAGAGTCCAACTCCCTGCCTGTGCCTTTCTGCCAGCAAGGAAGGGGAGGCAAAGAGGAGGAGGAGGAGGCAGCAGCAGAGAGTGTCCAATACAACAAGTGGAAATACTGAGCTGAGCCAAGTCAAGGTCAAATCCAAAAGGTCCAGAAAGCCGAAGGTCTGTCCAGAGGGGTCAAGGAAGCCGGACCACAAGGGTCATGAGGGCTTGCATAGTAATTTGCTAGAAGCAAACAGCAAGCCATGCTGACATACTTAAATAGCCACTGAAAACAGGTGTTACTTGTCATTTTTCTGTTTCCTTAATCTAGCCAAAGCGGCTTCCCTTCAAGCTGTTCATTTCAGTCTCCTTTGTGATTGGAGGCTAGGGGGCACAGGTGAATGTAACTCTTCTAGATCACTGCTGGTTCCTTCTCCCTCGGAGTTGTCTGGGAAAACTCTGTCTCCACTTGTCTTTCAACTAATGGAGATGTTTGCAAGCTGATTTCGTCAGTCACTGGCTCTGGAGCTGGCATAATCAGTTGCTCATCGACCTCAAAGCTGTCATCTATCACACAAGGGAAGATTAATGTGGGAACCATTTACCACAAGACAGACCAAAAACATAAAATCACAGAATACCTTTAGTTGTCACCTAAAGTTCCCAGCTGAGACTACTCAAATGCATTATCAATGATCTACAATTGATTCTGGGGAATAATAGAACCTTTTAATAAGCTCTGGAAGGCAGGCGTTTATTTGCCTAGAGACAGTCTCCACATCTTAAACAGCTACTCCCTTACAACAGGATACACAACATGAATGGCAATACATAGACAAAACTCTTGCCACAAAACCAGATGCTGACTCTGTCTCAACATCTGCTGTGGGAGCAATATTACAGGGGCCAATAACATCACCCACAATATTAGAGATGCATTTACTTGATCTTCCGCCAATGTAATATATGCCATCCTTATGCCAGAAATGATGCTCTGCACTTTATATTGGACAAACAGGACAGTCTGTATTGCAAGAAAATAAATGGATACAAATCTGACATTAGAAATAGCAGTACCCAAAAACTAGATGCAGAACATTTCACCCTTCCTAGACATGCATTAAGGGATTACAGACTGAGGTCTTTGAACAAGGAAATTGCAAAGGAAGACTAGAAAGAAAAACATCTGAATTGAATTATATTCGCTAATGTCATTTCATTAGCAGAGGTATTAACAAAGACATGGCTTCATGGCACACTACATACAGTATTACAAAAGTCCCCGCTACTGTACATATGACAAAAGGAATCTTCTCAGAGAGTTTTGAACACTGGGAAAATGAATTTTGGTAAGCAGATTTATTGCTTTCACACATCAACACTAATTGACCACTGTAAAGATCTGAAAGACTTCTGTCACTGTGGCCACTCCAGGCATGATTTACATCTTTCTGGATCATATTACATTCTGTCCACTCCCACAACTGTAAAAATATGCTTTATACCTAAGGCTTTAATATTACTCTGTATTGCATCTAAAGAAGTGGGTTGATATTCATAAAAGCTCATGTGACAATAAAACCAGCTAGTCTTAAAGGTGCTGCCACATTCCTTTTCTTCTCCTCTTCCCTTCCTCTTTTTAATACTGCAAGAGACTAACACGGCTACTTCATTGAAAACAACAATAAATTAATTGCTTCCAGAAATGGCTAATAGACAGGTTCTATTTTTAAGGATTATGACTAATTGTCTTGCACACAAACTTGGACTATCTTCTCTGTCATCTCTCATTGCCTCATCTCATATACATCCAGCAATTTGTTCCTGAAAGTATTCCTCTCTTTTTTTGTTCAATTCACATGACACCATTCTTTAAATATATATGATGTCTTCCTGTCCACTCCCAGATCCTCAACAAAATTTTTGTCCTTAACTTCCATACCTCTTGCTCTCTGCCCCTATTTCTGCTCTTAAATGCCAACCATCCCCCCTACCTGTGACTCATTAGTTTCATTTTTTTTAATCATATGAAAGTCTTCTGCTGTACAAAGTAACTTTTATTTAATGTATACCCTGACTTTCTATAAAAGGTGCTCAAGACAGCTAACAATAATAAACCACAGATTAAAACCAAAATCTTCAGAAAACATAGAGCTAAGTTAAAAACAAATTAAAATTAATAAAAGATAACCAGCACCCAGTCATGTAGTAACCCCCTCCCTCCCCCAGCTAAACAGCAGACAAAAGGTGTTAACTTGACAGAGGAAAGACGATGGAGAGGGAACAGGTTCTTTTCTTTTTTTCTTTTCTTTTTTTTTCCAGAAAGAGAGAAAGAGCTTAGCATCCTTCTGAAGGAAGTCTAGGCATAGGCACTAGGCCAGTCCACTCTCACATCCACATCAGATGTATCCAAGTGGTGGCAGGACTGTGAGAAGAGCCTTGAAGCCCAGACAAAGTCTTATGGGAACATGAGCAGTCTTTCAAACAGTTGTATAAACATTTAACGATCTTGAAAACTTGAATTCTACCTGGAATCAGACTAATAGCCAATGAAATGGCCATAATCAAGAAGTCCCTCTAAATGAGCCCCTTCCCCATCAGCAGTTTAGCTACTGCATTCTGGGCCAGCTGAAGTTTCCAAATACATGAACTACTGTGGGCCTTTGGTATCCTCTAGGGTTTGGTTCTAGGCTCCCTCATGCATATCAAAATTCATGGATGCTCAAGTCCCTTCTCTACAATTTGTAGTAAAACAGCATCTCTTATATAAAATGGCAAAAGCAAAGTTTGCTTTTTGGAATTTTATGTTATTATTATTGGAATATTTTCAAGCTTTAGTTGGTTCAATCCATGGATACAGAATCCATGGATCTGGAGGGCTGAATGTACGCTATAGTAGTCCAAACAAGATATAACTAACCATGTGTCACCATATGCAGAGTTCAAAAATATTCTTGGCTACTACCAAAACCTGTGTATCCAGGTTGAAGAATGAAACCACAAAAACAGTGAAACTGTGAATAGAAGTCTTTAAGAATAGTATAAAACTATCCAGTACAAGAATGAATCCCTTATTCCCTGACCTGTCTGTCAGCTGACCAAGAGTCTTGTCTAGATTAAATTGTAGTTTGTTTCCCTTCTTCCAGTCCATTGCTGACACAGGAAACTGGTTTAGAACAACAATAGCTTCCTTGGATTTAACTGGAAAGAAGGGGTTGAATGTCATCAGCACACTAGTCCCTTGAATTCTAGACAGCATTGCCCAGTGCTTTGATATGTATGTTAAATAGCATAGGGAAACAAGAAGGAACCTCAAAGGATATAACAAGCTAATAGTGCTGAGCAGAGGTCTCCCAATGCCACCTTCTGAAATTGTTCCTTCAAGAAGGAATGGAACCTTCATGAAACAGTGCCTCCAACTCCAATTTTAAACAGGCTCTTCAGAAGAATACCATGGCAATGATAATGGAAATATGACAAAAGAATCAGTAGAACCAACATGGAAACACTTCCCCATCTAATTTCCAGTACACATAATCTACCAAGTTGACCAAAACAGTCTCACAATCAGACCTGAAACCAAACTGAAATGAATCTAGACAAACAGCTATATCCAGAAATCTCTGGAGGCGAGACTCACAGTCCTTGCTCAAAAAGAAAATATTAGTAACTGTGTAGAAGTTGTCCAATACAATGATGTTCAGGAATTGACTTTTTAAAGCAAAGGTCTTATCTCCACTTCTGTTACACAAAGTGGAATCGTATCTTGGTATAAAGAAGCATTTACCATTGCCTTTGCACACTTTGCCATTTGCCCTCTAGCTGATTTAATAAGCTAGGAAACATGAAGGTCCAGTGGTCATGAGGTAGATCTCAGCTTCCTAAAGATTCTCTTCACAGCTTCATATTGTACAAATTAAAAAGTATCCATTACAACCAGAGATGTAGGATTCAAAGTTGCCTTCCTGGAACTTGTATTAACTATGGCATCCAGCTTAGCATAAATACAACTGATTTTGTATGCAGTGTTATGAGATTTGTTTAAAATGATCTGGCGAATAGTACCTATTTGAACGTGGTTCAAACCTCTTTTTTTTTCTTAGAAATATATGAATTTAGTTATCCCACAGCATCTACTTGGCTTATTGCTTCAATATAATGTACAGAATTATAAATAGCTTTTGAAAATTAAAAATCATATGTATCTATTTAGTTCTTCATATCCGTATAATTCCTCTCTGAAATTCAGTTAAGAACAGAGCTTGCAATTACATAGAATGTGAATATTTCATACTACAATCCATATGTAATATTACACGGAGGTATTTGCATAAACAAATTAAAGCATTTGACTTTCCATTATAATTACTTCAGCCCTTGGAATTGCAATATTATAGTCTTATTGAAATAAAGGTTGCACATATTAGTGCAGCAACTTAAAAAAAATGAGCCCAGAATGTCTGGCTTCAAGCCTCATTGTATACATAAACCTTATCATGTATGTTATCATTGTATTAAAAATAACATGAAATCCTGTACATGAACAGATTGTTATTTGCTTTACGAGTATGGGACCTTTATTCAAATCCATATATTCCTATATAGGTAACAAACTATGTCTACTAGCTGGTGCTCTGATACCTCCTTTATCCCTTCGGTGAGTCCCATCACTGGTTGCTCAGTATTCACAACCCTAGCCAAAGCATCATTGTCAGAGAAAGGAAGTACAAAACATTGGATTCATCCTTTCTCCTGGTGATTTGAGCTACTATTATTAGGGCTCTTGTACGTATATACAGTTAAGAGCCCTTGTGCATATAATCAGATCTTAATGTTTATATCACCTCATGCATGCTACATAGAATGCTATAACAAAGTGATCTATGTTAACAAAAACAGTTTAATTAGGCCTTGCTATTTCTTAAAGGAATAACAGTGCAAACCAGACCTCAGGGGAATCACTTGTGCCTCAGGGCGAATTTACATAAAACATGTTACATGCTGAATATTGGTAGAGTTTAGTTTACACATTCATTTCTTTGTGCACTTACTCAGATGTGTTTGCTGTCACTGAGACTTCTTGGCATCTTTTCTCCCCTTTATCTGCCATATTCTACCTTTGCTCTTAACTGTAGGAATCTTGTCCTTCTCCCTTTTCTGAAAAATAATTTACTCCTTCCCAATTCAGTGATCTAGTATTACAAATGTATACAATTGAGTCAGAGAATGTTGAAGCAAATCATTGCCTTCTCAGTGTCATCCTCTTGATTTGGCAGTAATGCGGTATATATGTTACTGTCAGACATTAATCCACTAGTTTTGTCTGCATATCAGGCATATAACAAGTGGAATCTATAACAAAATATTTCAGTATGAATCACTTCAGTTCAGTGCTTCACTCAGTCAAGCCAGCCATATTCAGTTCTGTTTCTCTTTCTACTCGTTCTATTTTGTCCTTCTCATAAAGCCAGTGACCATTCTGTGGTTACTATGGATAGCACAGTGACTACTGTGCACACTTAGCCCTAACTGGGCTGTTTTGGGGGTCAGCCACTAAAGGTTGTTGTTGCAGTTCAAAGAGTACAATTTCTTTTTGTACTTTTGCAAGTCTTGAAGTTTGCCCAAGCTTGCTAATCTTTCAGTCTTGTCAGTAGATGATGCAATTTCAAATACACAAAAATGTACAGTGACATCTGAACTTTGGAAATAATTAAACACTAAAATTGTAAGTGTTCTATTTGATCTTGTAGAACCAGTATTTTAGGATCCATTTATAGTGCTGACTTGTATAGTTCGCGTATGGAACCTGCTGCCAATGACCTATTTCCAGCATAAAGTGGGAGACCTGACTCCTAGTAGCATGGTTTAAAGGAAGATTCAATTATTTTTCTAAGGGAATCAGACTCCATATGTGGACATATATTTAAGAAACAACAATCTGATTAAGCATTTAGATTCAAGGCAGAAAATGGTGTTATTGCAGGTATTTAGAGATACAGATAATGTGTTACATAAGTATTCTGTTCCAAGAAAATCATGAGAGGAGTAGACTCATTGAAGGTAATGGCTCCTGTTCTGTGATTAGAAAATCACATTTTTCTAATCACAGAGTAAGAAGTAGGATCTATTATGAGTCTCTTCCTCCTGTGTTGTGCCACTCCTAAAAATAAAGGCAAAAATAAAGAGAATGTAAGAGTGCTTGCCCTGACTGTTATATTCATAATCAGAATTCTAGATAACCAAGATGATACAAGGGTCAAGGTATAGATGACGTTGTCACCAATGAGAGTATAAGTGCTTTACATTGCATTTGATAAAATCATGTCCATTTGTATGCAATAAGTGCATTAGCTCATAATCTGTGTTTATTGTCTATCCACATGGAGGACTCCACTATTTTATCTCAGGAAAAAAACCTCTTTTATGTAGAAAGCAAAGATTCAAAATAGCACTTGGATGGCTTTTTAAATGGTTCAGATAAATTAATAGAGAATAATAGAGAATAAATCTAACAACAACTATCACCTATTTCAAAAAGAAAAAAACTCAGAGGTAACATACTTCTTGATTACCAGATAGTCAAAAAACAAGTTCTGCTTTTATGCTTTCCAGGTGTTTTTTGCTGGCCACATTTAAAGATGTTGAATGGGCAAACAGTGTCTCTGAACAAAGGCAGTTCTTAAGATTTTACAAAGAAACAATATCCAAAGGAGCAGTTCAGCTGTGGTGGGGAAAGTATAGCTCACAAGCCATATGCAGTCATTCAGCCTCTTTCTATTACCCACACCCCAAAGAGTCTGCTCTAGGAGTTGCAGATTATGTATGATATGGTATGTTCCTCGCACCCACAATCACCTATGCCTCTGAAAAGCCCAAAGTTGCAGCCAGCAGTGGCTTATGTTTGCAGTTGTCTGTCAATTGTTGGTGAAAACTGGGCCTTGTGACCTATCTCAGGGGCATACTGGAGGGAGGTGTCCCCACCCTTGACACAGCTGTTTACCCGTGATTATGGGAGTATGACAGGGGGATAACAGTTTACGAGTGCTATAACTAATGATATATAATAGACATGCATGATATAACTGGAGTGTGTGTTATATCATTAGATTTTTCTATTTTAAAAAAGTGAAAAATATAGAATGTGACTATACACAACAAGCAAGAAAGTCTTTAAAACATAAACATACGGTCCTGTACATGGCTAATCATAAGTAAGCTATATTGAAACAAATAGGATTTACCCTGAGATGTATATATGTTGTCAGATGAAGTTAGCTAAGAAACCAGTAATATTGATCATGGATGTTAAAGGCACATGAAATATCAGATAAAGAAAAAGAAAGAAAAAAGACAAATATCAATATTTTAATCATCTTAATGCTTTACGAAACTCACAACAGGTTCCTAAGAGCAGAATACAAAGAGAAAGGAAAGGGTTAATTGTATGATATTTAATGTAAGTACTAAACTTTGCCAAAATGTACCAACTACTTGTACAATACTCTAATTTTACATACACTATTGTATGACTGAGACATTCAAAAGGATGAAGTCCATTTAAAATAGCAGTCAATACAAAGAACTATAATAACTATTAATTTTGCAGATAGCATGACCACATTGTAAGACTGGAGAGGGGGAATGACAAGGTCCTCCAGATGCTGTTGAACTGGAACTCCAAACACTCCTAACCAGTACAGCCAATGGTGAGGAATGTTATTAGTTGCAAACCAACAACATTTGGAGTTACCTGATTCCCACTCTTGTTCAGGAAGTTTCAGTAAGAATTTAGCAGTAGTTTGAAGACTAATACATATTCTTGGACTTTGTTATAATGCAGTTAGGAAATAGTGGACTGGAAAGTTGCGCTCACATGTTTGGGTAAAACATTTTCAAATCGCATCATTGTTGACAGCAAGGTGCCACATATGTCAATCTTGGCTTCCCTGTGTCCAGTACTTCAAAGTAGTGAACTGATAGTCACTTGATTAATAGGTAATTCAATATAGTCAATCACTTTGTTTTCTTTTCAGTCCATGTCTTTACTGGACTAGCATCCCATTCAGGATAAAACAGATGTCTGTCTTGGATTTAGCACTGAGTTGTGCTGAACACAAACCTACAAACACACCATATTAAATGTCTCTCTACAAGTCTGTGGAGCAAAGCAGAAGCCGATGACATATATAAAATATCAGATTCATTTGTCAGCATTTCCAGTTAAAAGATCAGTGGATACCAGTGGCTGAAAAACTTGGCTGAAGCCCTGGTGGAGTACTGAAATGCAGAAGAGAGAGCTAGATAATTGGTTAATAAGGGTCTACCTCAGGATTCTTCCAGACTGATCCCAAGCTTTGGGATTAGTTGGGAATTGCACCTATACTTATCCAGTGATGTCAATATCCATACAAGGTTCTTCCTGTCCTAATTTTTTTCTCTTGAAATTTAGTAATAGCTACAAATGTGCATACCCGCTACTGGGTATGTGCGTGTGTGTGTGTGTGTGTGTGTGTGTTTCATGTCCCTGGAGTTTCCAACAGTTCAGGATAAACACACCTGTATCCATTGTCTCAGTTCCTCCCATTATATTTTTGGGCAGTCCCGCTGATTCGGAAGTGAGGGTGACACTCACCACAGAGGTTTCCTGCTGACCTGCATTCTTTCATTACCTTACATTACCTGGTTGAACTTTTCTTTTTCCCCCTCTTCCTTTTAGAAATAAAGTGCTAAAGTATTATTGCCTTATATCACTTTAGCACTACAACTATGTTACAAAGGGAGGGGGGAGGGGGAGGGAAGACTGGAAATAGAAATAATGTGCAAGACTGCATATATAAATATTATGGGGAGGAGCATAGTGAGGAGATGTTGAATTCATAGTAGGGATGGAGGGGAACAACAGCCATATCACAGCTTAAACTATACTTTAAGTAGGAGAAATGATCAATGTGCAGATTGGGGGTAGCACTGAAATCTGCTACAACCAGCAACAAAAAGAGCAAAAAGCCAGTATATTTAGGGCACAAGTAGATGCAGAGTGGAGGCACTGTGCATTACAGTGTATGAAATGCTGAAACAGAGAGCCTCAACATTTACCAGAATTATTGGGCAGTCTGGAGAAGCTCTCAGTTTACTACTTTGATCCTTTAAGTGTTTGTACACTATTCCTAAAGGAATGTTTTTCAGTTTATATATTTCTCCCTATGGTGTGTGCTAAAACACTAAAGCTGTAATCATACACCTATTTGCCTGCAAATACATCCCACTGAACTCATTGGGGTTTATTTCTGAATAAACATTATAGGATTGCACTGCTTTTGGTCTGGAAATCCCAGCACTGAAAATGTTAGTACAGAAAATTTTTAATTTTTAAAATATATTATCCTAGCCGTGGTATACAAGAAGGTGGGGATGGATGAGAAAAGGAAAGATCTTCTGATAGATTCTATGTTACTATGGAATAGTTCCATTAAATAAAACTAATTTAAATAAATTGTTCCAAGTCTAAAAGAAGCTTGTTTAAGAAAACAGAAAAAACTAACTAGCGACTGCCATGCCTGTTCACAATAGATCATAAGTCGTCTATACATCTATATGACAATGGATTAAAATTCATATTTGCCATAAATTTGGGTATGAATTTGCATTTTACCGTATTCAGCAGGGGGATACCAGCTTTTTGACAATGGTAGGATTTGATCCATTAAACTGTAAAGCAGTGGTTCTCAACCTGTGGGTCCCCAGATGTTCATGGACTTCAGCTCCCAGAAGCCCTGAGCATTGACCATAGTGGCTGGGCTTCTGGGAGCTGAAGTCCATGAACATCTGGGGACCCACAGGTTGAGAACCACTGCTGTAAAGGATCAGTAGGGTCTTCTTATTATGTAGTCCTGGTTTGTGCCCCTCCCATTCCTTTCCTCCCCTTTTATGGTGTTCTGTTATGCCTTGTGTTATCCAAGACATAGCCTACTGGGCCTCTTCACTGAAGACTTATTACAGCTTATTTCTGTCTACCTTTCTTTAAAGCCAGCTGAACATACCCAATGCTCTTCCTCTATGGTAAGATCTAATAGAACCCCGTCCCAGCTTCTGTGACACAGTCCTTGATCTCCTAATACACTCCTTATTCTCTCTCAACCCTGACCACCCAGGTTTCTGTCTCCAAGCCTAGCCTAGTAATCTCTGCATGAAGCCACCATGTTGTCTATCTGTTTGTTGAGTCTGGTGTTCACATGAGCTGTTGATTATGCTGCACATGATCTGTGTTTCTTGTGCATCCTTGAGCTTTCCTCCAGTCAAGTTAACTGTTCTCCTACTTTCTAATGAATTATTACCAAGAGAGAACTGGAATCCTTTTCAGATTTCTTGTTTGTTAAGTAATGAGCTCTGAAACAATTCGATAAGCTTGCAAAATGAATTCAAACTACTAACAAGGCCCACACTCATATTTCTGTAACAAAGTCTATATTCATATGCAAATACATTCTAGACGCTGATCCCCACATTGTTCCAGAGCTGGACAACAGCTGTCGGACAGCTAATTTGGCTAAACTGGTATTCTCAGCAGCACCCAGAGGCTCCTATCGAAAGATTTTCCAGCCACTAGCTCACCCATTATTGTCCTGCATCTGCTGTACACCCTGTTTGGTGCATTCTTTTGAATCTGTTACTGAGGATGGGGGTGCAGAGAAGCACTTAGTGCAGGCCAGGACTAAGATATCTGGTTCCCTCTGAGCCTGACTAGAGGCTCCTTTTTATTCATAGTACTGTTGTGGACACCACAAATGCAGAAACTCTGACTGTGTGCCTGTCTCCCTTCTGAGAAACACGTATCTTCTATTTGATTATGGGCAGATGGAGCTTATTAATCACATCTGCATTTTGGGTTATAATAACCCAGTGACATCGCTGTTGATGGATTGGGCTGAATATTAACTGGAAACATTTACATTTTCCAAAAGGAAGAAGGAACTAGAGACATCTAATTCATCAGATGTGAAAGAAAGGTTGAGGTCATTTACTCTCTTGCATGTACATTTCCCCCCACCTCATTCTACTTTTGACTTCCCACTGGATGTCTATAAATGGTAGTAAATCTTTTGATGAAACAGTACAGAGACTCTACAGCCTCATACCTGTGGATGTGATATAATATCATATTGCATGATTTTAACCCTGAAACAATTCAGCGTTCAGTAATGTTACTGTGATGTGAACATATCTGTTACATATAGGGAGTTTACTACCACTTAAGTAAATGGAGTCCCAATGCTAGATTTTCTTCACAAATTCAGTGGCCTGGGTTGGGTTTTAAAATTTTGCAAGTCAGGCTGAGTAAAATTAGCCATTGGAATTGCCTAGGGCACTGGGCCCTTAACACTGGGTACATCATAGCAGTCTCTTGGGATCTCAGTTTGTCTGCTCGTGAACACCAAGCATTTCCCTGCCACTGTAGAAAAGCAAAATACGTTTTGCAAAATCAATTATTAAACTTAATGAAAAGGTCAAAACCAACCGACAAGTTCTACAGCCCTACTGAAAAATAAAACACAGCACTGCAATACAGATCTAACGGACCTGAAATGGAGGCAAAACATGGATTCTGAGTAGGAATGTTTGTGTGTATAAATTCTTAAAATTATGTAAATAAAACTAAGGAGCAATAACACAGATCTTATCTCACAAAATATGTGCAAGCTGTAGGTGCTAATTCTGAGATCTTAACAGGAAATCAAAGGGCCTGTTCTCTCCTGGTACATACAATGGTGAGTAACTAAAATTGGTGTGTGTATGTGTGCTGTGTGTCTGTCAGGCGATCTGCACTGTTTCCTGGTCAGGTACTTCTTCATCATTTAATATCAAACTTTACATTTTGTAACAATGGTCAAGGAAGGAACAGAATAAGAAGGAAAAGTGCTATTTCCTCCCATAGTATCTGGCTAGTTTTCTACAGAAGACCTCACTGAAAAACTGAACAATATTTTAGGATGCTTAGACTCTGGATCTTTACTGGTCTACCTTAGCAGCCTGCTTGACAAGAAGTATTCTCACACAGGCCAAGGCAAACTAGCTGATCCCACTCAGTTCAGGAAATGCTTGGCCTGGCATGACTGCAGCATAAGGAATGTTCATAACTAGTCACAGGCCCCACAGGGAATTTGATAGGAGAATAGAATACTAAGGGACAAGACTGGAGCAGTGAGTACAACAGAGGCCAGATGTAGGCGGGGGACTTTACTTTATGCTCTAGAGACTGTTAAACAGTAGCAGGCAGGCCAAAATAACTGTTCTTCAGGGCAGTGCATGGACTGTGGGAAACACCCAGGGGTCATGGGAAATATAACCAAGGAGAGTTAGAATGAGTGAGCATGCAGTACAAAGCTATAAAAACATAAGAAGTGGTGAGGCTGTCAGATCCTGGATCCTTCTCCACTGCCTTTCTCCCCCCCTTTTTTTTTTTCCTGGCAGTACAAGGTTTATTGAAAGAGATCCACTTTTCAAATATAAACTTTGGAACTGCTGCCCTTCCTCAGACAGTGCTAATTAGGTATAGAACAAATAAACTTTTAACAATGCTGTATTGTTTTACACAAACACACACACCACACACAAAGTATTATATTGCTTCCCAATATTATTCATGCATCTACTGTCATGGGTATCAGCCATTAAGTCACCTACCACAATTTTCACTAATCGCTTGTTGCTATTTTGCTATGCCACAAGCTGCCTTGGGTCCCATGTTGGAGAAAGGTGGGATATAAATTAAAAATGTAAAAACTGCCATTTTTTTATGGCTAAGGATTGATATCTACTTTGTGGTGAGCCTTCTATTACCACTTCTGCCATAAGTTTTCAGTTAACAGTAAAGCACAGTGTAACAGTTCTACATATAGTGTTTCTGTTGGATCTTAGCAGCTGGGTTTCATTTAGCTGGACACTTAGCTCCAAGCTCCCAAAACTTGGTGCAGCATTAAAAAAAATCCTCAAATGCAGTAGTCATGAGAATCCCACTGGGCTTGAACAAGGGTTTTTTCCCTCCACAAAGACATCTCTCTATGCTAGCCAAAACATTTTTGAAAAAATAGATGGTCTTTGTGGACTTGGCCTTCGAGTTTGGTCTTTGGGCAGCCCTTATTCTTTTTCCTGATCAAATAGAATGTTTGTGAGGAGAAAAGGCCGTGATTGCATATGTACCTATTTAAATTAGTCAGCAAGCTCAACATAGACTGCTCAGTTGATGTTCTGGGACATACAGCTCATTATAGGTAGGGTTATACACTCAAGCCAGACCATTAGGGTTGCAGATAGTTGCAATCACATCAGCAATCATCCTACTAGGAGACATTGTCTGTGTAGGGTCCACCTGTGCCAGGCTGTGTTTGTTATCAGAGGCTTTAAAAGTCCTGTCTTCTGCTTCATAGCTTGTCTAAGCAGCAGTAGATAATGTGAGCTCAGGCCAGACAAAAGGGAGTTCATACTGTAAACACTTGTGCTTGTGTAAAACATTGTCTTTGCCTTTAAAGTGCATTATGGAGTAGATTTCCAAACTTAGTAATGACAAACTAAAATAGTTCTCTTGTGCATCACAGTCATTTAAGACATCTCAGCCATAGGGGCAGGACAACCAGAGCTTCACATTGCCAGTGCGATTCTTGATAAACAGATATTTTCTAATCAACTTAGGGGCACTGACATTTTGTAGAATGCCACTGAAAAATCAAGAACTGCTGCAGAATCAGGAATTTTAAAAAAAACAAAAAAATGCCTTAACCTTGTAGTCCTAGAAGACAATCAGACAAGGTCAGTGTTCTTCCATCTGAACATCAAAGGTTAGTAGTAGATTAGATGTCTGTAAGTCAGGGGAACAGTGCAGTGAGCTCTTCCTGTGAAGTAGCATTTTCTGTGGCCCAGGGTCTGTGTTCCTCATCTGCTGTTGTAATTACTGCCCTCTGTGCCAATGGGTTCCAGAACGCAGAGGAAAACTCTCGCATCTCAATCACGTTTTTCCGGCTCTTCCGTGTGATGCGTCTGGTGAAGCTCTTGAGCCGAGGGGAGGGCATCCGCACGCTGCTGTGGACCTTCATCAAGTCCTTCCAGGTATTCCTTCATTCCTCTTTATTTGGCTTTGCCGTGGGGCACTGGTGAAATTTGTGTCACCTCTACTCCCTGTTTGTCGTTACACATTTATATAGGGATTAGCCTTAATCCCCAAATAGCTCTGAACCTGGAGAGTTGATTTCCATACATATGAGGGATAGGGTGGATGTGTGCAGTTGGCTTTGTTAAACAGATTTTCTGATTTCTAAGATTTGTAAATTCCTCTTAATGCAGAGTTCTGAGTTAATATTGGAGATAGTCTAGTAAACATACTAAGAAAGTAAAAATGAGTTACAAGGCATTTCATAGTAATAAAATTTTATATTAAGTGTGGTAACTTTTTCCTCCTTAAGGTCAGTTTCTTGATAAGCACTATCTTATTACACTGAGGAATTATGCATATATGTCCCTGGTAGAAGTTAGATTCTACCCACGAAGAGCAAAGGTCCAATCTTTCATGAATGCCTTCATGTATCTTAAAGATGACATAACTACATTGCAGACACTAGCCCTAAATCCATGCAGATAGTGAAAAAAACATCTAGGATCACAACATGACCAAAACAGACATGCTTTATGGATGGCAAACACACCAAAGGACAAAGATTTATCTGCTCTTTTTAAGAATGCCATTTTTTAAAAAAATTAGCAAATTTACAATCCCCAAGGTCATGACCTCCCAATCCTGTTCTTCAGCAAACAGTCTTGAGTCCAAATCTGACCTATTGATCCTATTCTTCAGTATGCTAAATCTAAATTTTCTCCCCTTTCTGTTTTCTTATCCCCCAGGCTTTCACTGTCATTGGCAGTTCCATCCTTCATTACTCTTTATGATCTGTGTGTGCATGTTTGTGTTATGTACACATATACATATATATTTAACAGTTGCATACACTATCATAGTGAAACAGAATAGCTGTAGGTGGGGAGTCTAAAATAGGAAAGGCACCCTTGGAGGTGACTCAAGCAATCATTAGACAAGTGATTTCTGTTGTCAGTGGGAATAAGAAAATAGTAAATCTGATTGTCCAAATGGATTTTAAAAATTGGAGACCATCTCCCATTGGCCCCGGAATCCATAAGTCATTAGACTGCTCTGGACAGCACAATTCTCCATAAGTCATTAGACTGCTCTGGACAACACAATTAATTCTGTGCATATTAATGGCACTAAATAAATATTTAACACAACAACAATTGTTAGTCACACACTCTCACCAACTCATCATTTATTGGGTAAATTAAAATACCCAGTTTTTATTCATAGTTACACTAAAAAGAACAGGTGACTTTGTTTCTGAAGATTTTGTGCCCCTAATTTTAAAACATTTGATCCTAATGTCTACTAACAAATAAAACATTAGGAAATAACATGTCTCTTTGATAGTTGATCAAAGCAAGTGGTAGGCACACCTAACTTTTGAATAGAAGAAAGTAAATAATGCTGATTAAGTTTCAATGTAACTGTTTTTGCACTCAGAAATGTTGAAATCAGAGGTAAATGAAAGAGTTATATCTGTTTGCATTTTTACTAGAGATGGGCATTTTCTAATGCTTACCTATATACCAAAAAAAAAAAAGTAATTCCACAAAATACTATCCAGTAAGCATCACTTCACATATTTTTGGATATAAATACTCCTATTAATGAATGAAAGAAAAATGCAAAACAAAACATAATGAGAGAATTGAGGTAGTATGGTTTGGTGTGATGGTAACAGAGTTGATATGGCAAAGTCAAACATGGATAAGTAGAGACACCTAGTGGAAAAAATAATACATTACAACAAACCCTGGCTTTTTCTCAGTGTGATTTCTTTGGACAACACTTTTTTAAAAAAGAAAGGTACAAATGTGGCTTCATATTTCCACTTTCTGATAAGTTGTCACGCCCTCCCCCGCCACCAAAAATTACACACTTCTGAGGTGCATGCAGTTCATCTCTCCATGGAAAAGAGATGAGGAGATGGACTATTAATTATAATTTTATCAACCTTCCTCTTCTCCCATTGTGCCTTAGAACAGTCCGTTATGATAAGAGAGTGACAAACCCAAATATACCCAGTGTTCTTCATGTGTGAGTTGGGATTTGAACTTGGGTTTCTCTACTGTCAATCCAGTACTCTAAACACTACTTGTTATACAAGGAATGTGCAAGGCCCTTTTGAATGTGACAACACATTAATGAAAACTTAAATGTAAATACATTCATACGTTTTATTGTACAACATTTTACGCAAAGCTACTCTTGGCCTCCGTCTCTTCCTCTCAGGTTCTTTCAATAACATGGGGGCTTATGGGATTATCCAAATTCGTACAAGCCGAGCTGTATTATTGAGTGGTAGACTATGATCTGTTTTTCTGTTTTTCTTTAGGCTCTCCCCTATGTGGCTCTTTTGATAGTGATGCTGTTTTTTATCTACGCTGTTATTGGGATGCAGGTAGGTGACTTCCCAAGGTGAATGTTTTCTCATCCAAACATATCTATAAGGAAACTAGTAGGACTTATAGGAAAGGAATCTCCACTTGAGGATTTTGACAAGCTACACAAAAATAAAGTGTGAATAAAGAGAAACATCAAAAATGATGTACTGAAATAGTTGTGCCAGTTGAAATGTAGTGTTCATATTAGCTGTGTCAATGTATGCTATTTGGTAGGAAATTTTATTTGTCTACATACCAGATAAATGTTTTTCTAGTTTCTGATAGCTTTGGCCACTTTTTCCCTGAATAAAAAATGTTGGCATACTTAGTTTGTACCTGAAAAGATACACTTTTTGTTTTTTGGAAGAGTAAGCATCAGAGCTTTTAAGTAACATTGCCTGTAATTATTTTTGGGGGGTTAACAGGGGCCCAACAATTGTAATGTAACATAATGACTGCCTTTGACTCTTTTGGTAGAATAAATAATATTTATTTTCCATGATTATACGAGGAAGCTGTACTTTTTTCTCAGCTGCTGCTGCCATAAAATGGTTATTCAGAGTAGATTAGACCAATACAACATTTTAACAATACCTGGAATGGTAGTTGATACACTATTCCATCTATCCATCCATCACTTTTTTATATCCTGGGACTCAAAGCTTACAAAATGGCATAAACATATTAAATTAAGATTAAAACAATATTAAATAACAGATTTAAAACCATTTAAAAGTCTAACTTTAAAACAAAATTTAAAAAGGGCAGTACCTTTTCTTGTTGAAAATCAATTTCCAAAGGCTTGCTGGAAAAGAAAGGTCTTAATTTGTTGCTGAAAGGACAACTGAGGCCCTTTTCGCATGCCATTTCTAAAGCGAGAGAGCCCCTTGAGTGTCGTGTAAATGGGAGGAGCGGTCTGCATGACACACTCCTATTTACACGATGCTCAAGGGCCTGACGCGGACTGTGCATGCATTTTTTTATTTTTGGCTTAAAGCTGAAAATGCTGCGTGGTCGCGTGTCGCTCCGAGGCCCCGCGCGCACCTACCTGCCCTGCGGAGCCTTGGCAGCCAGGCCGGTCGCGCTTCCTGCCCCAGCACAGCCTACAGCTCCCAGGCTGCCCTGCGGAACGGGCAGGGCGGGGGCGGGGCGTTCGCGCAACCGGCAAGCCAGCTGCGGCGAGGAAGCAGAAGGGATGTGAGTGCCTCGCACAAGAGGCTGCTCGCGCGAACGCCGCCCCCCACCTCCGCGAAAAGGTAAGGTGCAGAAAGGTCCAAAGAAGGACCCATCCTTCCTTACCTAGGGGGGGAGTTCCAAAGTGTGGGAGCAGCCACAGAGAAGACTTTCTCCTGCATTCCTGTACATGCCTGTGAAGGCGATGGTATAAAAAGAATGCTTCCCCTGCAGACCTCATAGCCCAGGCAAGTTCATATGGGAAGATATGATCCTTCAAATAGCCTGGGCCTGAACCGTATGGGGCCCTACAGGTCATAACCAGCACTTTGAATTGTGCCTGGAAACAGACTGGCAGATTGCAAAAAGAGAGCTGTGCTTCCTGTAGCCAGCACTTGTTAGCAATCTGGCTGCAACTCTTTGGACCAGTTTAAGTTTCTGAACACTCTTCAAAGACAGCTCCACACAGAGTGCATTAAAGTAACCATTTGGGACATAACTGAGGTATGTGTCACTGTGGCCAACTCAGATGTCCCAAAGAACAGACACAGCCAATGCAGTACCTTGAACAATGCAAATGCACTCCTGGACACTGAGCATCCAGGGCCAGGGCTGAATCCAGAAGTACATCCAAACTGTGGAGCTGCATCTTCAGGAGGAGTGTAACCTCATCCAACACAGTCTGAATCCCTATTCCCTGATTTGTCTTACTATTGACCAGGAGCACCTCTGTCTTGCCTGGATTAAGTTTCAGCTTGTTTGCCCTCATCCAGTCCATAACAGCTGCCAGGCCCAGTTTAGCAAAGAAACAGCTTCTTTGGAATTAGGTGGAAAAGAGTAAAAGAGTAGGTGTCATCAACATACAGTAGACATATGGCCCAAAAACTCTGGAGAACTGCTCCCAGAGGCTTCAGGTATGTGTTAAATAGCATCACAGGCAAACAGAGCCCTGGAACACACCAGAGGCTGACAGTCAAGAAGTCAAACAGGAGTCCCCTGCCACCACCTTAGAAAAACACACAACTGATTGTTCCTTTGCACTTTCATCATTTCCACTGACTTTCTATACTCCTTAAACTTGCTGCTGCTGCTGCTGGTTGTTATTCTTGTGTGCCTTCAAGTCATTTCCAACTTACGGCAACCCTAAGGCAAACCTATCACAAGTTTTTTTGGGGCTGAGAGCGTGTAACATGCCCAGGGTCAACCATTGAGTTTCTGTGGCTGAGCAGGGAATCAAACCCTTGTCTCCAGGGTTGCAGTCCAATGTTCAAACCACTATACCATGCTGGCTCCCTTAAACACTTTACAATACAGAAAATATCCACACTTTATACTGGGGTGGGTAACTGTTGAAAGTTTCAGGATCATATTCGTTCCTAAGGGGACCTTATCCACATATAAGAATCAAGGTTTCCCCTCAGTGTTCCCAAACACCTGTTAGGGGACAGGGGAGCAATTTGCCATGTTTTTGCCCCCCTGAAATCATAGAGTCATAGAATCATATAGTTGGAAGAAACCACAGGGGCCATCTAGTCCAACCCCCTGCCATGCAAGAACACACATCAAAGCACTCCTGACAGATGGCCATCCAGCCTCTGCTTAAAAACCTCAAAAGAAGGAGACTCTGCCACACTCCAAGGCAGCATATTCCACCGCTGAACAGCTCTGACTGTCAGGAAGTTCTTCCTGAGGTTTAAGTTGAATCTTTTTTCCTGCAGTTTGAATCCATTGCTCCTTGTCCTAGTCTCTGGAGCAGCGGAAATCAAGCCTGTTCCCTCCTTGATATGACATCCCTTCAAATGTTTAAACATGGCTATCATGTCCCGTCTTAACCTTTTCTTCTGCAGACTAAACATACCCAGCTCCCTAAGCTGCTCTTCATAGAGCATGGCTCCCAGACCCTTCACCATTTGGGGCCATTTTAGATTCAGAGGATTTTAAGTTCAGAGGATTTTTTTTTTTTTTTAATCATAGCAAGTGACCTGGAGCTCAACTGGGCTGCACTTTCCCCACCCATGCTTTATACAAAATGTGGGATTTTAGATTCAAGGATGATCTATAAAAACATGAGTTTTTATCTATAAAAATATGAGCATCCCTGCAGCTGAAGTGACATGTTGGGGGTATTGATGCAGCATGTATATTTGCTCCCACCCTGATGCATCAATACAGCCTCATTAAGTGTGCATATGTATGTGCCTTTAAGTTGTTTCTGAGTTATGGTGACCCTAAGGTAAACCTATCATGGAGTTTTTCTGGGGCTGAGAGTGGGTAACATGCCCAAGGTCACCCCATAGATATCCACAGCCAAGGACAGAATCAAACTCTGGTCTCCAGGGTTGTAGTCTAACATATAAAGCAATATACTATGTACTGAGATACAAATCCACCTGCCATCTGTTCCACATAACCTGCTTTCCTTTTGCTTCCCATAAAGTTACGTTTAATAGTTTGTGAAGAAAGAGAAATCACAATTAAGTTTCCATTCTTACAGAAGTTCAAAAGAGTAGATAGAGCTTAAGCAGTCGCTACTTGTCATATCATAATTTAAAATACAGGAGTGACCAAAGAAGCAATTTACATGTTTGAAAACTACTCCATCCCCCAAACTTGCAGAACAAGGTCTGGAAGAGAAAAAAGAACCTCATATCTGCTTTCAGAGTATTGGTTTCATGTATTCTGTCATAGAAATGACAGAACTAGTACATAATTATGTCCATATGCATTCTTAAGCAATGGTAGATTGCTTCATAATGTGGACAATTCATTTTCACTTAATAATTTTCTTACATAACTCCTGAAGATCTGGACTGCCTAAGTGGTCAAACGAAAGGGTTCCTTCCTAGCTTGCCTAAACTCACCTACCATGGTGTGTGATGAGATAGACAGAAAAACCCTGAAAATATCCTGCGTCAGTAAGCTACAGTCTCTCTCTGCAAGAAAGAGTTAGAAGATTTCTTTAAGAATAATCTGGATAAAGGAGTAAAAATATCTATAGTTTGGGACACATCTAAAGCTGTAATGAGGGGAATCTTCATTTAGAAATTAATGGAATGGAAAAAGAAAAGAGAAAAGTTATAGAAGACATAATGGAAGAAATTGGTAGCCTTGAGAAGAAATTGAAACAAGAGCCAGAGAATAAGAAATATCATAAAAACCTAATGCTATTACAAAAACAATTATCACTGGTTACAATAGAAGAGATGGAAAAGAAACTAAAGTTTGTTAAATCATATAGTATGTTCTGTGTTGTATGTGTTATATTGTAATATAATTGTAGTTGTGTTGTATGTGGTATACTGTAATATTGTAATGTAATATAATTGTAGTTTTTTTTCTTTTTTCTTTTTGTTTTTTTTCTCTTTGATCTTGTTTTGTTAATTTGTATATTTTTAATAATAAAATTCAATAAAAAATTTAAAAATTGAAACTAAAGTTTGTTAAACAGAATTATTTTGAGAATACAAATAAGCCGGGTCGATGGTTAGCCTATAAGATCCATAGAGAAAGGAAGAAACGGACAGTTAGTGGCATTAAGGAAGGCAACAAGTTGATCTCAGATGGAAAAGAAATCACCAAAATCCTCCATAATTTTTTCAAGAATTTATATAGCTCCCTGGTTCTTGAAGATGGAAATAAACTAGAAGATTATCTTCAATCTAAGAAGCTACCTCAAATTAATAAGGAACATAAGGAATTGTTGAATAAACCAATATCATTGGTCGAGATTAGTGAAGCTATTGATAGGGCTAAACTAAATAAAGCACCAGGCCTGGATTGATTACCTACGAATGCTTTAAAGACCTACTGTTGAAACGAATGCAAAAAAATGCTGAATGCAATTATGGATGCAGGTACGGTTCCAAATAGTTGGAAAGAAGCCAGTATTATGCTGATTCCGAAAACAGATGACGACCGCCCCATGCCTAAAGAGTTTAGGCCAATCTCTCTCCTCAATGAGGATTATAAAATCTTCACTTCAGTTTTGGCCCACCAATTAAAAACTATTCTTCTGTTGTATGTCGGGGAAGATCAAAGCAGCTTTCTCCCAGGATGGTATATGAAAGAAAATATGAGGACTACGCTAGACACCTTGGAGTATTTCCATTTGCATAACGGGAAAAAAAGCATCCTAATTTTTTTAGACGTGGAGAAACCTTTGATAATGTTAAATGGGGCTTTTTGTTTAAAGTTCTAGAGAAGATGAATTTTGGTGCCGTATTTATATCTTGGATAAAGACAATTTACTCCAATCAAAAAGCTCATTTGGTTGTTAATAAAGAAAAATCAGAAAGCTTCCCGATAGAAAAAGGAACAAGTAAGATTGCCCATTATCACCTTTGTTATTTATTTTGATATTTGAGGCACTTCTTAGAGAAATACGGCACCAAGATTGTATCCGTGGTATTAAGATGGGTAAAGATCAATACAAGTATAAAGCATTTGCTGATGATGTAATTTTGTATTTAGAAGATCCGTTGTCCCAAATTACACAATTACTCGAAATTTTGAATGTATTTGGACATATGGCTGGGTTTAAAATTAATAAGTTTAAAACTAAAATACTTGCTAAAAATTTGAAAATAAAGGAGAAAAACAGACTGCAAAAGATGTCTGGAATACAATGTGTTAATAAAGTGAAGTATTTGGGTATTTCTGTGTCAAATAACAACAGCCAATTGTTCAAGAATAATTATCTGACTTTATGTAAACAAATTCAAGAAAAAATTAAGATATGGAAAAAGCTGGATTTGTCTTTATTAGGAAGAATATCTCTAATTAAAATGAGTGTCCTTCCCAAATTGCTTTTCTTGTATCAGATGATCCCAGTTGTTATACCATCAAACTGGTTTGCAAAATGTACAAAAAACATATCAGATTTTTTGTGGGAAGGGAAAAAAACAAGAGTAAGACTCAGGCCCATGATGGATAAGAGGGAGAAAGGATGATTCACTTTACCCAATATAAGGATTTACTATGAAGCTAGTTGTCTGGCTTGGATTAAACCGTGGTTGACTCTAGAGAATCCAAAGCTGTTAGCACTAGAAGGTCATGAGTTGCACTTTAGGTGGCACTCTTATTTATGGTATCAGAAAGCAAAGGTGCAGAAACAATTTAACAATCATGTGATCCATAGATCTTTATATAGCTCATGGGTGAAATACAAAAGATACTTATGTCCTTATCTCCCACCCTGTGTATCGCCAGCTGAAGCTCTCTTGATAAAAAGCTTGAGAAGAGATATTGAGTGGATTACATACAAGGAACTAACTTACCAATCAGAGGTCTAGTCTACTTGAAAGAGCAACAGCAGTTACAACAAAAAAAGATCTTAATTCAGCGGTTCCCATACTTACAAATTAAAGAAAGATTTAAAAAAAGATATGGCAGGAGGAGAAATTGTGTTAAAACCATCAATTTTTAAAATAATTCTAAACAAAGGAGACCAACATCTATTTTCGAGACTGTATCAGCAGTTATCACAGTTGGAACTAGAAGACGAAGTGGTCAAAAAATACATGATTAGATGGGCTATAGATGTAGGCCATAGCATCAACCTGGAAGATTGGATCAAGGCCTGGAAAAGGATCTACAAATATACTAGATCATATAGTCTACAGGAAAATGCAATGAAATTGATGTTTCGATAGCATCTCCCACTAGCAAGGATTGCTAAGGTGTCCAACAGCATAAAAAATAAATGTTGGAAATGTGATAAAGAAAAGGGGATGTTTTACCATCAGTGGTGGGGTTGTGATAGAGTTAAAAAAATATTGGTTCATGGTCTGTGCAAAATCGCAAAAAATCTTGAAGATGAATACCAGAACACTTTCTGCTGGGAATCTCTGACTCAAGCATGAACCTGGGCAGAGAGGTAGAGAGACTGATATGGCATATGATCGTTACAGCTAGAATTGTCTTTGCCAAGCATTGGAGAAAGGTATCTCTTCCCTCTGAAGAAGAATGGTGGGAGAAGATAATGGAGGTTGCTGAGATGGATAGACTTACATATCTGTTAGAAAATAAATTCAATGACAAATTTTATAGAACATGGCGACTTCTTTTAGAATATTTATAAAGAATGAAATGATATTGAAGTTGAATATATATATAATATATATATATAAGATCTTCTTTAGATGCAAAAAGAAAGTAAGCAGATTATCCATAATTTAAGTTCATCCTTTTTTCTCTTTTTTTCCATTACGCTTGTACTTCACGATAAAGGTTTATTCAGATGTACTAATTTTTAGTTTTTTTAGTTTTTTTGCATTTGAAATATACCTTTTTTGGATGGTTTAGTACTAGCCAAAGAGGAATGAAGATACATTAAAGTCTATTAAGGTTTATGAAGGTACATCATGATACATTATGGAGTTTTTTTTCTTTTCATAAAGCAATAAGCTGGTTTTTTTGTCAGAGGGTGAAGTATTTGTTTTACCCATACATTGTATAGAATGTAATGTAATGTATACTATGTCTGTCATGTATGTTAAGTATATTAAGTGTGTTATGAATGTAATGTATATATACACTTGTCAAATGTAGTAGTGTGCATTTGTAGTATATGTAGGACATTTATACTGTATGTATGGTATTCATATTTTATGCATGTAGCGTGCTACAGTGTATTATGAGATGTAGTTACAGTTTGCATGATTGGTTCTTCACGCTTATGTGTCACATCTGTGTATTTAGTGTTGAAAGAATAATTTAAATTTAAAAGAAAAAAAGAAAAACGCTGCTGTTTTCTGTATATAACATATGTTCTGATGTCCAGAATTAGTGACTAATTTCTTACCTTTGTTAAATAATTAATTATTTATAATTAATGCCATTAACAAAGACAGAGAATGCACAGTACTCTATAGATGAAGCAAAACTGAATGGACTACTACATTTTTAGTGACCAGATAAGAAACGAGGTTAATGTTGAAATTTTTTAGAATAGGCTTTAGAGCAGTGGTTCTCAACCTGTGGGTCCCCAGATGTTTTTGGACTTCAGCTCCCAGAAGCCCTGAGCATTGACCATAGTGGCTGGGGCTTCTGGGAGCTGAAGTCCAGGAACATCTGGGGACCCACAGGTTGAGAACCACTGCTTTAGAGCAAAGAGATTACTTCAATAGTTAAAGTAAATTACTATATGTACACAGAAGTTCTATCAAAAGCATAGATAGTACTGAAAGAAGATGTGAAACAGCTAATCGTATATGGAAAGTAGCCTCTTTTATAAGAAAAGCAGTATGATAGAACGGATGAAACATAACCTAACAAGCTTCTTTTTACTCTTAGGTGTTTGGTAAAATTGCCCTGGATGATACCACAGATATCAACCGGAACAATAACTTTCAGACTTTCCCTCAGGCAGTCCTGCTGCTTTTCAGGTGGGTTGCAAAGTATTCTGTCTTTCAACCACATTTTTAGAAAGCTATTTACTACTTCTCCAATTGAAGATATATTACATCTTCCTGTTATATGCTGACTCCAATAAAATATGATACTTCTAAAATAAATGTCTCCCCCCCCGCCAGATTGCTCTGCCATGACTTCCTAACTCAGGATTTGGTAACTTGTGCACCTAGAATTGCTTACAGCCCTCTGATGTAGCCCTCAGACTAACCAGAGTCCTCCATAAACAACCAGTGTATATTTCAGCAAAAACAATCTATTCCTTTCCCGGCAGCCGTCTAATTGAAGAGTAAGAGGAGAAAAAGGAGTTAAAGAGGGAGGCAGAGGAATAGAAAAGTTCACCTATATTGGATTCTGTTCCTGCATACCATTGGCTTCAGCCCTGCCCAAAGCCAGCATGTGGCCCTTAGCAGATTTGTTGTTCTTGTTGTGTGCTTTCAAGTCATTTCCAACTTATTGTGACCCTAAGGCGACCCTATCATGGAGTTTTCTGGGGCTGAGTGTGTGTGATGCACCCAGTGTCACTCAGTGGGTTTCCCAAGCAGGGAATCAAACTCTGGTCTCCAGGGTTGTAGTCCAGTGCTCAAACCATTACACCATGCTGGCTCTCCTCCCTCAGCAGATTACTCCTGAGGAAATGCTCCCCCTTCCCAATTCTTATCCCTGTGATAAAAGAGTAGATTTATCACAGGTTGCACTGTGCTGCAGACCTATGATGCAGCTAGCTCCAGTTAGGTGGTGAAACAGAAGTTACTGGTTGAGATTTTTAGACCATTTGCTGGTAATGATGAACTTACCTTCTTCCCACCAACCTCTTTTCAATAGATGTGCTACTGGTGAAGCTTGGCAGGAAATCATGCTGGCATGTCTCCCAGAGAAGAAATGTGATCCTGAATCTTTGGAACTAAACAACTCTACTGAAGGCGAACATTCCTGTGGGAGCAGCTTTGCTGTTTTTTATTTCATCAGCTTTTATATGCTTTGTGCCTTCCTAGTGAGTACCTACTGGTATTTTATAAATGCTGCACTTATCTTAGGAACGTAAGAAGCTGCTTTATACTGGGTCATGGCGTTTGTCTATCTAGCCTAATATTGCTAAGTGCTAGATGCTCTCCAGGATGTCAGGCCATCACCTGCTGCCTGATTCTTTGGAGGGGAAAAAATAATGCCAGAAATTGAACCTGGGACTTGCTGCAAGCAAGATAGTTGTTGTACAGCTGCTCCCCTTCATCCATAAAAACAAATACTTACTCATAGACAGCAAGATTTATCACACACTGCTCAAAGACAAGAGCCAATGGTTTCTACAAGACTCCTGGTTGCCATACTGATTGCCACACTCAACGTAGTTGCTTCCTCATAAAGATTGCTGTATGTTTATTGTAGCAATAATTTATATCTGTGTATTCCAAAATAACATTTTTTCAGTCTGTTCTAGAAAAATGGAATTATACCAAACCTTTCAACTCTACAACTATTACCTCAAACCTTTCTGGGCAGTGAACCTTCTGACCCATGAAAAATCACTAGGGAAAATTGGCAACATTTGAACCTCATCTACATTGTACTGTGGATATACTGGAAAATAATATGCACTGCTTTGTACTGAAATGGTAATGTGCATATGCAATATGCTAAGCTGCAGATGTTCTGAAAGGTAGTGAAGAACATTTAAAAACAGCAATGCTGGATCAGACCAAAGGCATAACTAATCAATCATTCTGTTCACACAGTAAGAAACCTATGAAAAGTCCACAAACAAGAATTCAACAGCATCTTCCCATACATGTTCTCTAGCAATTACTCTACATAGGAATACTGCCTCTGGTACTGGAAGTAATACAGTAGCCCCTCCACTTTCATGGGGGTTTGGAGCACAGAACCTTCATGAAAGTAAAAAACAAATAAACTGGAAATTACTCCCCCTCTCATTCCCTTCCAGAGCTCCTCCCTCCCATTTCCTTGCTTTTTGCCCCAGTGGGCAGGCCTTCCTTCCACATGTATGTACCTGGGACAAAGGCAAGGGAATGGGAGGGGAGAAAGGGGAAGGTAAGCAAGTGCCTCATAAAAGCCAGGCCACAAGTGTGGAGGACTAGTAGCATCAATAGCCTTATGCTCCACTTGTTCAGCCCACTTCATCCAAATTGGTGGCCTGGACTGCACCTTATGCTAACAATCTAACTATGAGCTATGTGGCAAAGTTTTTCCTTCTGTCTGTCCATAGTTTCCCATGATTCAACTGCAGTGATTTATCCCAGTTTCTAGTATTATGAGAGGAGAAAAACTCTCCCTGCTCATTTTCTCCATACCATTGATAATTTTATACCCTTCTATAATAGCTCTTCTTTTTTCCTAAGCTATACAGCCTCAAACACTATAACCATTCCCAACAGAGAAACTGTCCCAGCTCCTTGACTGTTCCAGTTGCTGTTCCTTTTCTGCACCTTTTCCAGCTCTGTGATATCCTTTCTGAATTCTAGTGACCAGAACTATACAAAGTGTTCATCATAAATTTGTATAAGGGCAGTATGACATTTGTAGATATATTCTCATTTTCTTTCCAGTGTGAAATATGCCTTTGCTACAGCAGCCGTCCACTGGATTGACTTCAAGCCGTTCACCACATCCACAAGAGCTCTTTCTTGATCAGTCACAGGATATCCCTGAAGAAGTGCCCCCCCAATCTGTATCTACTTTAACTTGATTACACTGAATCTTATTTGCCAAAGAGGCAATGTTCATTCTTTCAGTTATAGATCCCTTTAAACCTCTTCACAATCCATTTGTTGCAAACATAAATAATTCTATGTTGGCAGAAAACATGTTCATTTCACTGCTGGCCCCAGTTGTTCACAGGAGGGATGGGTATCCTGTGGTCCTCCAGATATTGTTGCACTGTAATAAAAGTGAACTGGTAGCCCTTTCAAGACACAATATTCATTTAATCTGCAATTATTTAATCTACAATGCATGGATGCAGTATAAAAACATGTCCATTTGATATCACTCTTACTATAAACATAGAGTAATATTTTCTCTTAAACATGGTCATGTAAGATATTTTTTACAATAAAGTAAAAGGAAAATAAAACATGAATGATTCTCACATTGCAAGTATCAATTAGTGCCATCAATACATGCAGTACTTACTCCCAATTCTTGTTTCTGTTCTCTGCAGATCATTAACCTTTTTGTAGCCGTTATCATGGATAATTTTGATTACTTGACAAGAGATTGGTCAATTTTGGGTCCTCATCATCTGGATGAATTTAAACGGATCTGGGCAGAGATCGATCCCGAAGCTAAGTAAGTCCACACCATGTTTTACAGAGAAGAATTACTAACTCTTTGTTCTTGCCAAAGTTTAGCATCCTGATACCAATGCTGTAATATAACTACAATTAATAATAATACTTTTTTTATACAGATTCCAAGGATTTAAAACACTCCATGGTAATTACTTATTTATAATAGTCACAACAGTTCTGTAAATAAGTCAGGATTATTATGCTCCATATTATAAACAGAGAGACCAAAAGAGAGCAGTTTGGTTAAAGTACATTAATTTTGATCAGAATACAAATTAAATAAATCTTGATGAATATTCTAATTGCAGGTTGGACTCAAAAGCTAACAAATTTTCTTTTGTTTTAAAAATATAGAGATGTTGAATTTCAGCAGCATTTAAAATTAATGTTCCATGGGGCCTAACAGTCCATCTATTATTAACTGTGTTATAGAATAACAAAAGGTTCTACAAAAATGTTTTCACTTGCACAGAGAAGCTCTATATCCAACCCCAGATAACAATTACTTAAAAGTTTCCTCTCTCATCAAAGCTCTTTTCCTGGTATATGAGGTAAATGGTTCAACAGCACAAAATTCAAGTTCAGATCCTCTCCTCATAGTTTCGCACACGTTAACAGTCCTAGCGTAACACTAATTAATTCTTTATTTAGTTTTTTTTAATCAAATATGGCTAGAGCATGTCGTGTGAAATTTCATACTCATTTACGAGGGTGTTTTAGAGAGGCTCTTCTAAATGGGAGAAAATGATCTCCAGAGTTTTTAAGAAGTAACTTTATAAAACCATTTCCCTACACTAGAAAAGGACAGGTTGCCTACAGGTAACTGTGATTTTGGGTGATCATCTGAACTCACACATGTGGGAGAACAGCAAGCTGAACTCACTGAGGATTCTGGTTCATGCCAGCACTGACAACAGCACTACCCTACAACATGTGGCATCAGCTTGGGACTAAGCATCCAGTCTATAATGAGACAGGAATATAGACAGTTGTGACCGCATAGCCGCTTAGCAGAGTTCTGGAAAGGACCCCACCCACAAGGTCGCCACTGCCCAAGTTAAGTGAGCTTTGACCTTTTGCAGAAGAGGTTTTCAAGCCAGGGAACAGATGAAGTGGATAGCATTAATTACCCAGTGAGAGAAACACTGAGATCATCTTCTTTTCCTACACATGCCATGGCTGACAAACTGAGTAGACTTCAAAAACTGCTGTGTCTTGAGAAATGTAGAACAGAAACACCAGCCTAACATCTAGGATGTGAATGGCCAGCTTGAAATTGGAAGGTTGTGATAACTGAAGCCCCTGTCAGAACTGCTGATGACGAGCAGCAACTGTTGGTCCTTGTTGCTCCGGGTGGAGATGACGAGCAGCAGCGTTGGTCCCTGTGGCTCTGGCTGGAGATGAGTCCTGCAGCTCAAGAGCTCCCCCTGCTGCCATGGACCAAGCAGGCGTGGATGTCCCTCTGCAACAGGGATCCGATTCTGTGCCTGCTCCTTTGGAGCAACAGGGATCCGATTCTGAAGAGGCTCTGGAGCCTGGTTCAATAAGCCCCCAGTCAAGGCAGAGACTCAAGAGGGCTATGCAAAGGGAGGCTTCCTTGGCTAAGATTAACAAGCGGTGACTGGACACACCTGTACCTGGGGCTATATAACTGCCTGCCTGGAAACTTCCCTTTGCTTGTGGCAAACTTCTTACAAGCCCTCCTCTTGCCTGTACCTTGCTCCCATCACCCGGTTCCTGCCTTGAATTGATCTCTGGACTCTTGACCCTTGGCTTTGGAACTCTGACTATGGCTTCGCTTGGCGCTCTGGTAAATGAGCTTCCTTGAATAAGTGCTTGCTTGTCTCTTCCTGGCTGGACTTTGCTGGCTCTCCCACTTTCTTCTCCGGGCTGGCTCGCCGCCCAGGTCTCTGACCTTGACAAAGGTGTTGTTTGCTTGAAGGTGGGAGGCACCACTGGCTGATTAAAATGGAAAGTGGAAACCACCATTGGAGGAAAGGACCATGGAAAGGACCACTTTGTCCCAATGAAAGCAAAAGCCAAGCAGATCCATTCTGAGTGCTGCCAGTTCACAGGCTTTATGGGCAAAGGTAGTGGCAGCAAGGAATGCCAGCTTCCAGGAAAGCAGGTAAAGATCACAGGACACTGGTTCAAAAGGGCACACCAGAAACTTAGCAAGGACCAAGGACAGGCTCCACAGAGGCAGCAGCCCACAAGTAGGTGGATGAAGGTGTATATAGCCCTTCAAGAAAACCTTTACCTTAAGGTATGCTGAGCAACAGTGGGCATCCTTTGGCTTGGAATGAGAAGAAATGGCTGCCAGGTAGACCTTCAGGGAAGAGAGGTCTTTAGCTCACAAAGACACAAGGAAACAAAGGATGTGCTTGAATGAGCAGCTATCTGACGCAACACACTCAGTCTGTAAGAAGGACACAAGGAAGGGCCACTTGGCTGCATAGGAGCACTTCTCTGACTGACTGCAAGCTGCAGACATCACAAGTTGGATATCATCTGATAGGTCCGATGCAAGCAAAGTTTCCACATGGTTAATCTGAGAGCAGCCACATCCGTGTGGAGAATTCTTCTGCATTGTGAGCAAAAGAGATCCAAATGTGCCAGAAAGTGGCAGAAGTTGCCATTCAATAGTCTGAGGAGTCTGAAGAACCAGAGTTGGTAGGGCCACAATAGTGTGATGGGAAGGAACATCTGTGATTGTCAAGTCCAGGGTGTGGGCACCCCAGTCTGATATAGAAGACCAGAGAAGGCACAGGGTAAATGAAAAGCATGCCTCTCATAGTGTTGGAGAGATTGGTCCACTAACAGAGAATGCAAAGTACTGAGTGAGGGTACGGAGCAGAACATGCTTAGACTGTGCTGCTCAGGATTAATGTGATCCATAGACCACTTCAGAAAAGGTTTCATCTGAATAAAACAGCCATGGTAGTTGCTGCAATAAGATTGAGTAGAACCTGAATGGATTTGGCCTTAGCATGATGATTCCTTAAGACAGGGCCTTCCAAATGGTGTGTTGCAACACATTAGTGTATCGCCTGAAGTGTATAGGTGCGTCACCTCCCTAGGCCAAGAACGATCTCCCTACCCGAACCTTGGAAATGTATGTTATAAATCATATATTTTTAAAAATATAAATGAAGGGTTTTCATGAGATATGTTGTGTCCCCATACATTTTGTTATTACAATTTATGTATGTGCCCATATCTCTTACAAAGGGTTAGTTTAACCTCCAGTTTGCTAGTAAAACTGAATTACTGTGTTGCGAAATGCTGCATGTCTAAAAAGTGTGTCACCAACATGAAAAGTTTGGAAAGCTCTGCCTTAAGATCTTTTATACTAAGGCTTTTAATATGAGTAATCTGTGCTGTTATAATGCCCTGGACTCTTGAGTATGGCCCCTATAAACTGGATTTGTTGGGATGGACAAACAAAAGACTTCCAATTTATCATGAAGCCCAGATCCTGAAGAAAGGACACTGTGCAGTAGATATCTTGAAAGGTCTGGTGTAAAGAAGGGGAGACTATCAGCCAGTCATCCAAATATTGGAAGACAGAGACTCCTTTGACCCTTAGCCAAACCACTGCCACAACCAAACATTTTGTGAAAACATTCAAGGCAATTGCAAGGCCAAAGATGATACAAAGTTGATAATGCTCCAGTCTGACACAGAATTGGAGGAAGCATCTGCTGGAAGGGTGGATACTGATATGAAAGTAAGCATCCTTTAAGTCTATTGAGGTGAAGTATTCTCCTTTGCAGGATAACCATCCTGAACCACTTTTGGGGAATGAAATAATTAACTTCCCTGCCATCCATGATTGGGCACAAGCTTTTGTCCCATCTGGGGATCATGAAGTACCTCAAGTAGAACCCAAGGGGTGACAGGGATGGGCAGACTCATTCTGTCACACGCATTTGTAAGAGCATGGATAAAGTCTATTGGTATAAGCTACCAACCATCTTCTAGTATTCAAGGAAGTTTCCCATTTGGTTTGTATCAACTCCCTAACTATCTTAGGCAGTAGTATCTCCACTTCTTGAGATACTTGTCTCCTAGTTACTGATGCCACTTTGCCTTCTTTATCATTTCCTTCCTTAGACTGTGAATCTTCCTCTGGATTAACCAAACCTAATGTTTGCAACACTCTCTTTAACAAATCCTTGAAGGATTCACTCTGGAATAATCTGTTAGAATGTAAATCCTTATAATCATCTTCCTGTGAGGAGTCATAACTCTCAGCAGGTGCATCCCCATCTAACATCGCATTCTACCAAACATCCTCTCCTAACTCTGCCTTTCACTTCTTTGTCTGCATGCTGTACCCTTCCTCTTTCTACAGTATACTGCTTGTTGCGTATACTGAACTTCACTGTTATTTCCAGTCAATGTACTTCCCAATGTTTAGATGGAATCTCTTTTCCTGAAGTTTGAAGCCATTGCTCCAACACTACTAATACATTCCTTCTATTTAAATTCATATTATTGAAATTTGGCTGATAATTCATTGAATTAAAATTCATTTGAATAAAATGTCCTGAATCATTAAATTGAATATCCTTAGATGTAAACATTAAATTGAATTCATAGCTATGGTCTCTTTAATCACAGTGTGTAAATCAGTAGCATCTGTATAACTTAAATTCATGTTAGTGTTAGCTGGTTTAATATTCATTTCAGAAATGTTTGGGCCCATATTAACTCCAACATTTAAAACTGCATTACTCATCTGTTTACTGCCACTTTTAGACACCTGTCTTTGTTGTTCAGTACTAGTTTGCATCATATTAGGCACATCTTTAAACACTGATTTTAAATAATTCATGAATTCTGGTGACATATGCTTTAAAGAAGAATAAATATTACCACTCCCATGCAGCTGTGGTTCCTCCATATCTCTGCACCATGCATCTAATGATGCTGACACTGGAGACACAGAACCTGCCTGAACTGAGGAGCTATGTTCTAGTGCAGCCTCTCCCATTGCCCTGGAATCCTGAAAATGGTGCTCTGAAGTGATTCTTGGAGTTTTTGCAGCTATAGAAGAGGTTTTCTCCATTTTAGAACCTTCTGTAAGACATGTTTTAACACTAGAACCCCCTTTTTTCTTCTTCAGTTGTTCTGTTGATTTACAGACTCCTTTAGCTTAGAGTTCTCTTTTCTCTCTTTCTCCTCTCCATTTTTACTTCCAAATACCGTGTTTCCCCGAAAATAAGACATACCCATAAAATAAGCCGTAGCAGGATTTCTAAGCATTTGCGCAATATAAGCCATACCCCGAAAATAAGACATAGTGATAGGTGTGGCTATGCAGCCTACCGGCACAGAGAAGTAGTCGTTCTGTGCGTGCTGCAAGCTGAGGCATAGAGGGAGACAGGGTAGAAACAGCAGGAGGAAGAAGGGGAGTGAAAAACCAAAAGTTCCCAAGTTTTGCAAACTTTCTTTTTCTCCTCCCTCCACCCCCCCCTCGCAGAATCCATCCTGGATATAGAATTCCTTTGGATTCTTTCCTTTAGTTACTCCCCTCTCTTTCCACTGTACACTCCGGACCCCACCTCTCCCCTCCCACTTCCCTCCCTTTACACAACTTTGTAAGACAATCCCCCCCAACGTTCCCCCCTCTGTGCTCTTGAATCTAGCGAAGGTTAAGGAAGGGGAGGGGAAAGCCCAAAACAGATCCAGGAAAGGAGACTCAAAACAATGCGCCAGCCCACCCGATCCTCCCAACAGTTGGGGGGCAAGGGAGGGATTACACCACCACGCTGAAGCCGAGAGTAAGGAGGTTTGGGGAGGGGAAGGGCAGGTTATCAAGGGGAAGCTGCCTTTCCCACTTACCAGCCAGCTGGGGTGTTGGGCCGAGTTGGAGAACTGCATGTGCTCCAATCTCGCCCGTGCCTTTCCCCCAGATGTGTATCTGTGCACCCCCCCTTTCCTTGCTCCGTTTGGTGTTTCTTGTTGCTGGCAACCCAGCGGCGGCACTCGTGTGTGTGTGTGTGTGTTGTAGAGCAGGTTGTTAGCCAGGACTGGCTCTCGCGCTACTTCCCCCCTTCAGAGAGAGACACAGTGTGTGTGTGTGTTTGCGTATTTATGTGTGCATTTTCTTTTCGCCTTCCTCTCTGCGGTGCACACAATAGCTGAGTCCCAAGCGCTTCTGCCGGTAGCCGGGGCTGCAGCAACAGCAGCAAGTCTCCTTGACGCCTCCGGGGGCTGGCAAACAAATTTAAAAAAAATGGGGGGAGGGGTAGGAAGACTCGATCTCTCCCTCTGCCAGCCCGACGCCACTTTCACTTTGCAGCCCACCCAGCTTTCTGTCCTCGCAACGGGCCCTTTGCATTGGGAAAGCCCCGATCCCAACTCTCTGCCCAGAGCCCAGAGGCAAAGGAAAGCCCCCCCCGCATCCGCACTGGCATCGTCGATCCCATGGCAAACTCACCGATCAGGTTCCTAGAGGGACGCCTCCCCTGTTTGTTCTCTCTTCGGCTTTGCTTTTAAGCAGCAATACAGGGGAGGAAAAAGACAAGACGGGTGGGTAGGTTTTTGCTTTGGCTACATGCGAAAAAAAGAGGACTTGCATGGGGGAATGTAATTTTTGCAGAAAAGGGGGAGTTGCATTGGGGAAAGATGGGCTATTTTGCTACCGCGAGGAGTGAAAAATGGCTCTTTGCAACTCCACCGAAATAGACGTCTTTCTTTGGAGCTCCCAAAGCCTTGGACAGACAAAGAGGGGATCCAGTTGTGCTCCTCGCCTCAGAGAAAGTTCGGCAAGAAGCGAATCCTGCTTGTTTGCAAACACGATGGTGGGCGGAAGTGGTCGAGACAAGTGCCGTTAAGGAGGAACTGCCAGGAAACGGGCTGCCAAGGGATCGAGGTGGAGGAGGGAAGGCTGGCCGCGCAAATTAGGATGCGGCGCAGGAATTTCTGTTTTTGACTGGCGGTTAGTTCGTCATGAAAGGAACTGATCCCGAGGTCAAAGACTCTTAGGCCATTTTCGCACTAGCCTGTTATAGTGCTGTTATTCCACTTTCAACATCCTATGAATCCTTTGAGGCCCTTCCCTAAACTGCAAACCCCAGGATTCCATAGGATGTTGAAAGCGGAATAATAACACTGTGGCCTTTTCCGCACGACACTCTTATAGAGCAATTATTCCACTTTCAACCTCCTAGGTTGGTGGAAGATAAGGTCAGCTACCCCTGTCAGATCCCGGTCGTTCTGTGCGTGCTGCAAGCTGAGGCATAGGAAGTGAAAGTAAAAGTCTCCTCAGTGAAGTGAGGAGCAGGACGCTCTGCTTTAGGTATTGTGTGTCCTCAGGGGGAAGAAGTAAAACTGTGGCTGCCGTTTTACTCAACATTGTTGTACCATACTTAATAAAAATAAGACATCCCCTGAAAATAAGCCATACTGTGTCTTCTTGAGGAAAAATAAATATAAGACAGTGTCTTATTTTCGGGGAAACATGGTAGCACCTTTAATTCCTCTCTTTTGCACTTGCTGGAGGAACTGGAAAATTTTCCTTAATTCTTCCTTCATTTCCTCCTCAGAGATTCACAGGTTGGCAGTAATCTGAGTGGGCATATTTTTTATTTCCTTCTGTCTCTTGATCAAGCTGCTCAGCCATCAGGGGGAAGGAATCATCTTTTGTGTCTCCAGGCTTTCTTTTCTGCTATCCTTTCTCTCCCCTCTAACTTTTTCTCCGTTCTTTCTGTAAATAAATGCTTTAAAATAGTTTAATTATTGTCATTTCTAACTCTACGTATGTCAAAAAAAGGCATGTTTGGTATGGCAGGATAAAAGAAACGGGAAGGGAAGGGGTCCTAACAGTAACAACAGAAAAGAACAGGGACTCCTGCCTGATCCTATTGGCACATAGGTATTAACCCAATTGTGCTGTATTGCTCCCCTGTGTCATCTCAAGAATGTGACTTCTCAAAGGTCTCCCTGTGGGTTTCCACAGCTCAGTAGAGATTTGAACCCTGGTTTCCAGAGTCATTGTCCAATGCTCAAACCACTATACCATGCTGGCTATCAATGTGTGTGTGTATGAATACTTATAGTAAACAGCTTAATTGTACCAAATGAGACTGTTTGTTTCCCATGTGAATATCTTAAAATTCCCATACTTGAAAATAGTCAAGCAGAGTGTTGATGTTAACTTGGCCTACCATCATCATGAGTTGGGCACTAAGGTGATCAGAAGTTGATGGAGGTGACCCCAGAAAGAATCTAGAATTAGCTGACAAGTAGCAAGGACTCCTGGTCTGTCAGTCTAAGAAATGAGTTTGTTCTTTGTTTGTTTCTATCCCACCTTTCTGTCAATACTTGGGCCCAAGCCAACTTATAATGTGACTAAAAAACTGGATATACCTAAATACACAGTTAAACAGATTATCACATTGAAACAACTGAATTAAAAATAATTTAAAAACACACTGGCTTTTCATATGAATATTCATATGTGAATATCCCTACTCTAAATAAAAGCTATTGTTTATGTTCCAAATACAGAATACCTAGCAAGGCATATATAGGCAATACACATGTGGGACATTTTTACAACTTTCTGATTTAAAAAAATAAACAAGGAAGACTTGGAAACTGGCATGTATTTTGAGCCCTTAGTAATAAAGGTATTCAGGCCTTTAAGATTATATTTAATTCAGACAACTGAATACAATATCTTACTAACAGTATGTGACAGGTTCCTCTTCTATTTTCTTACAGAGGACGTATCAAACACCTAGATGTGGTGACACTCCTGCGTCGGATACAGCCTCCACTGGGTTTTGGAAAACTCTGTCCTCACCGAGTAGCTTGCAAGGTATGATTCTTGGTCATGTTTTGTGTAGCTTTTCCTAGCAGATGTATCCCAGAACTTGTTGGATAGTGACCTGCATTATTCCTGACCACTAGCCATGCTGGCTGGTAGTGATGGGAGTTGCAAATCAGCAACATCTAACAAGCTTGGTTGGGAAAGGCAGAGCTATGGAAAACTAATAACTAAGATCCACTTTAAGACGTATATCTTAATCTAGATATGTGCCTACTAACTACTGTAATCATTTAGTTGTCTAAGGCAATTAGTGTTTAGAGAGTGGCATAACATTGGTAATGCTGCCTTTCAACTTTAATCTCGAAGTTCATCGTTAGAGGAACTTCATATTCCTTAGCTTCTGTGTCCTGACTAGAACGTACCCCTTCTGGTATGGGGAAGCAAACTGCAGTGGGTAAAAGACACAAACTGAACCTTCTTCTCCACCCAAAGTGGCATTAATAGTGTTAAGGTCATAGACAGCAACTTTTCGTCATTCTCGGGATGGCAGGAGGAGTAATCCATGAAGCCTGGGTTCGGTCCCTCATGTCCAGTCGATGCAGCATCGACTGGGCGTTAGGGATCAAACCCAGGCTTCGCGGATTACTCTTCCTGCCATCCCAGAATGAACATTCACATAAGTACCAACTCCCCAGTCTATTCATCATAGATATGGCAATATATGAAAAGGCAAGTATTTTCGAAATGAATTGGCGAACTCCTGGTTACCCTTGCCACATGTGTAGGTCACTTTGGGACAAGTACAGCCAAAACCAACATGACCATTTGGGACAAGTGGCAATTTCACCAGTCACATCAAAAAGAGAGACAGCAAGGCCCACATCATTCGTTTTGCTGGGACCAAGTGCCCATTGAATCTTCCCTTCACAGAACTGTGTCCCTCACTGCCACCAAGTTTTTAGATAATTTAAATCAGAACTTGAATTCACTTTCTTCTAGCCAATCCCCTTTTGCTTTTAGATACTAAACCATTACTTTAATTGTAAACTGCCTTGATTGCATTAGCAAAAATATGGTATGTATGTGTACTAAATGTGCAGTATGAAATGGCTGGTGTACTGGTTTAACTGTTGGACTATGGCTCTGGAGACCAAGGTTCAATTCCCCACTTGGTCACAGAAACCCACTGTGTGACCTTGGGCATGTCACATACTCTCGGCTCCTAGAAAACCCCATGATAGGGTCACCTTAGAGTTAGAATCATAGAATCATAGAGTTGGAAGAGACCCCAGGGGCCACCGAGTCTAGCCCCCTGTTATGCAGGAACACCCATCAAAGCATTCCTAACAGATGGCCATCCAGCCTCTGCTTAAAAACCTCCAAAGATGGAGACACTCTGAGGCAGCATATTCCACTGCCGAACAGCTCTGACCATCAGGAAGTTCTTCCTGAGGTTCAAGTGGAATCTCCTTTCCTGCAGCTTGAATCCATTGCTTCTTGTTCTAGTCTCTGGAGCAGTAGAGAACAAGCCTGCTCCCTCCTCGACATGACATCCCTTCAAATATTTAAACGTGGCTATCATGTCCCCTCTTAACCTTGTCTTCTGCAGACTAAACATACCCAGCTCCCTAAGCCATTCCATAGGGCATTGCTTCCAGACCCTTCACCATTTTGGTCGCCCTCCTCTGGACACGTTCCAGCTTGTCGACATCATTCTTGAATTGAGGTGCCCTGAACTGGACACAGTATTCCAAATGAGGCCTAACTAATGCAGAGTAGAGTGGTACCATTACCTCCCTCGATCTAGACACCATACTCCTATTGATGCAACCAAGAATCGCGTTGGCTTTCTTGGCTGCCTCATCACACTGCTGACTCCTCCTGCCATCCCAGAATGAATGACATAAATCAGAAATAACTTGAAGGTACACAACCGCATGAAATGAATATTCTATCCTTGCTGAAAAGCTACAAGCTACATCAATAACTAGGGACCTTAATTATAGTTCAGATGTACATTGTTAGGAAAATATGGTTGTTACATTGTGTCATGACATTTAATGACAGGGAAAACATATCAGGTTCAAAAAGGGAAGAAGGTAGTCATTAATGCTGAAGTGCCACAATACTCTCACTTCTGGATACAGCATGCTGAGTTTATACAGTATTTAATTTGTCCTGGACAGTTCTGCAGTTTCCAAATAAATAATTACAAAGGAAAAAGCATGAGGAATGCAGGAACATTTGAACTAGTAGTGAAATTGAAGAGAGAACACTGTATGAAAGAACTAAGCATCATTCAGCATCGAACAATAAACTCCAACTAAAGACATGTTTTCTTGGTTCTTTGTACACTTTTTCTTCTCCCATAGCGTCTTGTCTCCATGAATATGCCGCTCAATAGTGATGGGACAGTTATGTTTAATGCAACCTTATTTGCACTGGTCAGAACAGCCCTGAGGATCAAAACAGAAGGTAAGGCACTTGAGGTCATCAGATGCAGAAACAAATACATCTTGTTTGTTATCCAGTCTTTTTCTCTGTTAGGTCTAAGGACACTTCAGTAATACTGTACAGTTAACTGAATTGAAAAATAGTGTCTTACCTTGGCTTAGAAGGGTTCAGAAAGATGGCCACATTTAATTCTGTGGTGGGGAAATAGTGACTGGCCTTCCCAACAAGGATATGGGACAGCAAAGGTCAGACTTGAAAAAGGTGCCTTGAGAAAATAAATAGAGAAGATTATTTGAAATAGCAGCCTTAGTTCTGTGCTGGAAGAAAGGATGTGTGACTCATCCTCCCCCACAGTTGTAGGACATAAGACAGGAGCACTAAACCTCTTTCTTATAAAATGCATTCCTTAAGTCCTGTTGAGATCTTGAGATCCCCTAAAAATACTTTCTAATACACACTGGAAACATGTTAAATCAACAAGGTCAGGCAGATAGGCCACCTTGGTGATCATTCCCCTGGTTTTTATATTGAAAAGATCACAAAAAGCCAGGCTTGAGTATTACCCAAAATGCCACATATATTTCAAGATCTGATAGGGATTAAATAAGGGTTTAGTAAGAAGTCAACATGGTATAGTGGTGAGAGTACTGGAGTAGGACTTCAGGAGAGCAGAGTCCAAATCCCCACTCAGCATTGAAATCATTGGGTGACTTTGGCAAAGTTGGCTTTGCAAATGCAGGCAGAGTCACTCAGCCTCAGAAAAAGGCACTGGCACACCCTCTGAACAAACCTTGCCAATAAACTCCTGTGATACGATCACCTTAGGATTGCCACAAGTCAGAAATGACTTGAAGGCAAACAAGAAGAAGATGGGCTTAATAAGATTTTTGAAATGATGATAATTATGCTTGTTTTTACTTTTAAGAGTTTTAGGCTGTATTTTATTTGTTGGTTTCAGGCTTGCCTTGTGAAATGCTGTTTGCACAATGCAGAAATAATAAAATATATTAAATATATTGAATTAATAGATTTTGACTATTTTACTGATTCATTTTATTGTTAGGTTTTTTTTTCCTTACAATGGTATCTACTCTGAGCTTCCATGAATTAAGTAGGCTGTGAACATTAAATAAAAATTTAACTAACTGCGGGTGAATCATAGAACCAGCTTTGGAAAACTGCAATCAGGTCAAAAATGACTTTTGCTATAACACCGTTATTTTGAAGCTAGCGGGGACTAGCTCATTTTTCTCAGTGTTGATTCCCATATACATGGTAGCATGTCAGAACATATGGGTTCAGTGTGTCAAGGCTGAATTTGCTGGCTTCTTAACTTGCATTTATAAAGCCAACTAAATTCCAACAATGATATAGTATGTCTGAGGCAAAAATAAAATTTTTAAAATACTCAGAAGTGTGTTTGTAGTGAATTAATCATACAACTACTTCATTATAAAGGTAATGTCAGTCTTGATCTAGTCAATATTTATCTACCACTACAATATGTAACATAAAGTCCTCAAGCCTAGCTGTATAATAATCAAATTACCTATAGAAGTTTGAAAAAAGCCACACAGACTTTCTTTCTGAGGTGTCTTTCCTGCTCTTCAAACTTTCTCTTGCTGGTTGGATTATTTCATTCTAAAAATTTTTGCACTTGATACTTCTATATTTATGTTATAGATTTGCTGTAATTATAGTAAACTTATCTTCATCACCTTTATTCTACCTGCTACATTTGTTCTGTGTGCTGACTCCATCCCAGAACTGTTACTTCTCAAATTCTCTGGTATCTGGATTTCTGCCACACAATCTTTCCATCAGCAGAAGAATACTGTTGGGTGTCTTAATAAATAATGTTTACTCAAAAAGAACAGACACACACACACACACACACACACACTTTATGGCTCTCTGCTTGTCCATACACAGAATGTGTCTAAACTACTATTGAATGATTTGTCATTATCTCCCCACTGTGCTTTGCGGGCTATAGGAGAGACATAAAAAAACTTGGAAATTATTGTTCTTCATCCTAGACTTCCTTTCCTTTAACAGGATCAAATATATTTTTGAGAATTCCATTTTAAAATGTCATCTCACTTTTTAAATGGCTGTATAAACCTGGGCTTATTATTGTTTTGTACGAGAACTGGCTTACCACCCATAATTACCTTTCTGACTACTCACAGAGTCATAGAATCATAGTGTTTGAAGGGGCCTCATGGGCCATCAAGTCCAACCCCCTGCTCAATGCAGGATCTCCATCACACTGTTGACTTATGTTCAACTTATCATCAACAAAAATCTCAGAGTCTTTTTTGCATATAGTACCGCAGAGCCATGTACCTCCCACCCTACACCTGTATATTTGCTTGTTGTGACTTACATGTAGAATTTTGCATTTGTCTCTATTGAATTTCATTTTATTAGCTTCTGCCCAATTTTCTAGTTTATCTAGGTCCTTCTGAATTCTGTTCCTATCTTCCAGTGTGATACCCACCCCTTCCAGTTTTTTATCATCTGCAAATTTCATAAGGTTTCCCTCTATCCCATCATCTAAGTCATTGATAAAAGTATTGAAGAATAATGGCCCTAGGATAGAACCTTGAGGCACTCCACTCAAGACCTCCTTCCAATTTGAAGCACAGCCACTGATGACAACTCTTTGAGCATGGCTTTCAACCAATTATGGATGCATCTGACAGTGTTCCCATCTATTTCATATTTAACCAGTTTACTTCGTCCGGTAGGTAACTTGGAACAAGCCAATGAAGAGCTTCGTGCAATAATTAAGAAAATATGGAAGCGCACTAGCATGAAACTGTTGGATCAGGTTGTGCCCCCAGCAGGTGGTGAGTGCAACTTTCTTTCACCTCCCTATTTGGTAACACTGTCAATCTCTATGTGTAAATTGTAATAAACCATTGCAATCAGCCCTGAACAGAAGATGAGACGCTAGATGTTATGGACGCAGGAGTAAGATGTCTTACTGAATACTATTATCAGCAAATAATGAATAAGAGAAGCAACAAATAAATCTGACAACCATTTTCAGTTTACAGTTTTGTTTTTTAAAAAATCTTGCACCTAGATGATGAGGTAACCGTTGGAAAGTTCTATGCCACATTCCTGATTCAAGAGTATTTTCGAAAATTTAAGAAACGCAAAGAACAGGGCCTTGTTGGGAAACCTTCACAACGGAATGCTTTGTCTCTTCAGGTAAGAAATGGGCACATATACTGAAATCTGTAGGAATTAAAACAGAAAGTGGGCTTATTATCATATTGCTTAATATTATGACCCTGAAATATCCTGTCCTCCAAAAATTTCCATTATCCTTCTTACCAGAGATCTAAACCACAGACTTTTCTAATTGGAAAAAAAAAAAAGAAGGGAAAGCTTCTATTTACAAATTCAGTTGCCAGTCTCTCCAATTGATTCCCAGTTATAAAGGCATACTGATTAGACCATATTAGAACACCAATTTTTCACCACAACAGTTTGGATGAGGTGAATAACATGCATGTTCCTTAAGTGTTGCATCACCAAAAGTAGAGATTGGATTTACCATAAAGGTTCATTCTGGGATGGCAGGAGGAAGAAGCCACTATGATTGGGTTAATCCCATGTGCCAACTGATACAGGCAGGAGTTCACATTCTTTTCAGTTGATGCAGTTAGGACCCCCTCCCTTCCCTGGCAGTGTTATTATTTAGCCATATGTAACCTACCCCTATCTACCTACAACTTGATGATCTGATCCTTTTTTTTTTCCTTTCGTGTACATGTGGATTCCTCCTCCTGCCATCCCAGAATGACCGTTCATGGTAAGTCCAATCTCTCATTCTCAGGATGGCATGGAGGAGTAATCCACAACGCCTGGGAGTTATCCAAAACACAGCCTCGGTGGGATTCATATTATTTCTTTACTACCAACTGCAGCCCTGTTCTACCAAAAGCTGCCTGTGCTGGTTTAAATTTATCCAATTTATAATGCCTTACAAAGGTGGATGGTTTTGACCATCCCACAGCATTACATATATCTTGCAAAGATGAAGTTACAGCATAAGCTGTACTAGTTTCCATCAATCTTGTTGAATGAGGCCATACGCTCTTGGGTACGGGCCTGTCCTCAGAATCATTACATTGGAAAATACGCTCCTTAATTCATCTCCCAATTACCATCCTTGAAGCTATCTGGCCCAAAGTTGTAGGACTATATGAAACAAACAGAGTTTCTGTGTGCCTCAACTGCACAGTTCTATTATATACAACTTGACAGATCTCCTGACATCCAGGATATATCATCTCTTTTCCTCAGGGTGTTTTGGCTGAGGACAAAAGTTCAACAAATAAATAATATCAGGGATCCTTTTGTTCCATGCACATTTCAGAAGAAAAGTGAGCTTCACTATTAATGATAACTTATCCTGCTCATGCTTGGATAAATTCGGATTTATTGACAACACTGCCAACTCAGATACTCACCTCGCTAATGTTATTGCAATCAGCAAACGTATTTTGAAGTTCATCATTCTCAAAGAAGCCTCTCTGATTGGTTCAAATGGGGGGCTTTGTCAGCCTATTCAGAACCAAGTTCAGATCCCAGCTAGGGAATCTGTACCTTGTTGTGAAAATAGAAATAATTGCACCCTTTAGAAATCTCTTTATATGTGGATGAGCAGACAACAGGGCACCCTCAAACCATAGCGCTGCTGCTAACACTGACACTTGGCGATTTGAAGTGTTAGGTCTTAGTCCCTTCTGTAGACCATCTTGCAAAAACCACAAAACATGCTTGACCTGAATGTCTTTCATCTGTAGCTGTTTTTGAGGTGCACCATCTCTCAAATACTTTCATGTTATAAATATTCTGAATTGACTGCCTCCTGGAAGCCAAAATGGTTTCAATAGCTTCAGTCGAATAAACCTGTAATGCTAACACTTTCCTTTCAAGACGCAGGCCATCAAATTTAGCCACTGCAGACTTGGATGATCCATTGGCTCTTGACTGAGTAGATCCTTCTGAATTGGCAATTTCTACAGCCTTCCCACTGACATGTGTTTCAGAAGGGAAAACCATGGTCTTCTGGGCCATTATAGTGCTATTAATACCACCTCTGCCTCCTCCTGCTGTATCATAAGGAGCACTTTTTCGTAGAATCTGTATCAGTGGAAACACATAATGTCATCCTTTCGGAGGCAGCACTGATAGAGCATCTGTTGTGTTACCCTGATTTCTGGAGTCCCTTGGGGGAAGCCTTAATGTGCTCCACGTGATGGGGAATGGAAATTAGCCAGAGCACAAGCAATAGCAATGCAAGAGGCAGAGTAAACCAGCAGGGTCTTTTTACCCAGTTTTTATGGGATCAGGCCAAGCCAAAAACCAAATGAAAATGTCTAATAAATGATTTTATTGAATAAAGTCTCACACACCAATGCAATCACTCACACACTCACTCAAGAACTATTAAGAAGTAAAAGAGAGGAAACTAGATAGGGGGAATATTGAAGGGATTGTAGCTGGGGTAATACTGCACCTTTTCCTGAAGTCCTTGGTCTGGGAAAAACAGCAAAGAAGTGGAGCACAGCATGGAGAGAGGACTGAGGGGATTACTCAACGGACAGAGAAATGGTCTGTTGGGATGACTAGGAGTGATCCAAAGAAACTCTCAAAAACTGGGACTGTTTGTAGGGGAAAAGGTACCTAGAGGGCTAATCCTTTCCTGGGGAGAACAATGGGTGTGGCAACGGAAAAGAAGCTCCATAATGGCAACTCTTTTTGCATGATGAGATTACAAGGTGTTGCCAAAGTCTCAAGAGTCTCGAAGGAGTCTCCTTCGTTGGAGGTTTTTAAGCGGAGGCTGGATGGCCACTTGTCGGGAGTGCTTTGAGGGTTTTCCTGCATGGCAGGGGGTTGGACTGGATGGCCCTTGTGGTCTCTTCCAACTCTACATTTCTATGATTCTAAGATCTTCTGTTGCATTGAGTTGTGGTGTGACTTTATGTAAATGGTCCCTGCCTGATAGGATTTTATTGCTGTTGGTGCTCAATTTGGGGGAAAAATGCTACTCTCCTCAAGTTGGCTCCTCAGTGGCTGAGGACCCTTTGTTTACTCTGGGTTTGTACAGCTTGAGGTCTCCTGGGGCTATGTGACTGGGGATTTTACTGGCCTGAGACCTGGTTTTTGACTGTTTGACTGTTGCTGCCTGCGTGCCCATCCGGGTGACCTCTCAGGCACATGGAAACATATTTTAATATCAAAATTGTAGACCCTGGGACAGGTTTTCCAGTGGGGTAACAGTTGCTTCCACTTGCCTGCTTCCATCTATTGAAAAGATCTTGTTAGCTTGGTATTCTTGACTGAGGCAAATCAGTCTATTTGAAAAGGCCCTAATCATCTGCTCAAACACTGAAACACCACATAATTCAGTGCCCATTCTCCCAGATGAAACTGTACTGGCTCAGGTAGTCTGCTCTGTTGTTCAACTTCCCTTTCATGTACACTGCTGTTATGGATTTCAGATTTTTCTCTGCCCAACAAAACAACTTTTCTGACTCCCATATCAGCACTTTCGAATGTAGCCCCCTTGATTCACAGTTTAGACCCTTATAGTCATGTTGTGTGTCCATATTCATACATGAGGGCCTCTCACAAATGATGCAAATTGGAGGTGTACCAGGCACAACATCTTCAACTCTAGGAAGTTTATATTGTACCTCCTGTCCATTCCAGTCCATACATCTTGAGCTGCCACACCCTGGCAGTGTGCTTCCCAACCAATCAAACTAGCATCCATTGTCACCTTCACTTGATGCTCCACTGTTAATAGTACTCCTTTGTTCAGATTTGTATTTTTCAGCCAGCAAGCCAATTCTTTCCATAGATGAAGTGGTAATGGTACCAAATAATCCTTTCTTTTACCAATGTTCTGCTAGAGTATCAAAAGTTTTGGCAGGGCCCTACAATAATATCTTCCCTAAGGCAGTAATTGAATTGTTGATACTAGCGATCCCATCACTCCTGCTAACATGATTGCATCCGCAGACATCAGAGATGTTAACATCTGCACACTCTGCTTGACTATCCTCTCTTTTGAGAGATACACAACCCACTTTGGTGTCCCAAATGTGTAATTAAAGTTGTTGGTTTCAATTGGCTCTTCTCGTAATTGACTAGAAGGACAAAGTCCTCCAATGTTTGAATGGTCAACTGAAAATCCTATAAGATTTTTGCCTGAGAACTCACCTTCACAAGGATATTGTCAAGGTATAGATAAAGATGTACCCCTCTTTGTCTTTAAAATGCCACCAAAGATAGCAGAACTTTTGTAAACCCTCTTGGTGACACCAACCTGAAACGCGGAGCTTTCAACTGGAAATCTTGTTCATATACTGAAACCTTAGCTATTTCCTATCTGATTCTGTCATTGGAACATGAAGATATGCCTCCTTTAAATCTATCTAAGGCAAAGAAAGAAAGAAAGAAAGAAAGAAAGAAAGAAAGAAAGAAAGAAAGAAAGAAAGAGACAGACAGACAGCCTGCCTGCCTGCCTGCCTGCCTGCCTGCCTGCCTGCCTGCCTGCCTGCCTGCCTGTTTCCCAGTCTCTGAATACATTCCTCTGGTCACTACCACCTGTAGGCTGCTATCTCTCTCTACTTGTAATCTTTTGGCATATCTTTAAACACCAGTTTCAGGTACTGCATAAACTGTGGGGTTATATTCATAACTAGGGAATAAATACCACCCATTTCACTCCTTGACATGCTCTCCTCACCTCCATGTCTGTTCTGAAATGGCACTGAAGGAAGAGGAGGAACTGAGCATGCTTGTGCTGTAGAGTTACATTCTAACACAGCCCATCCTTTCACATTTGGGTACTGAGTCAGAGGCTCTGAGCATGCTCTAATGCTAGAGTTTCTCTCTGCAGCAGCCCCTCTCATCTCTATAATCATGAGATTCAAGATGGCAGCCCAAAGTGACCCTTGGAGACTTAATGGCTCCTGCCATGCTTTTCTCTGGTTTAGAAGCCAACCCAGGACCCAACTTTGACACAATACACCCGTTCTTCTTCTTTTTTGGCTTTTGCGGCAATGCTGCTGCTGTTTCTGCCTTATCAATGTCTTTTCTTTCCCTGAGCTCTCCAGGTTTACTGCCAAACAAGGCTCTCAACCCCATGGTGTCATTTTTGCTGGAGGAAAGGAAAACTCTTCTTTGTTCCTCTTTCCTCTCCTCCTCAGAGCCTTATCGATTGGTGGACATCTGAGTTGACAAGCTTTTAATTTTCTTTTTCATTTTTTCATCCTCAGAGTTTTGTGGGTTGTCGGGCATCTGTGAAATTATTTCTTTTGCCAAATTGGGCATTCTCCTTTTGCCTTCAACTCCATTCTTCTCTTCTCTCACCTTCTTTTCCATATTCTTATCTAAATATCTTAACTGTTTATGTTAATTGTCAAAGAAGGGACAAAACCTGACTGGTTCATCTGGCAGGATAGAAAAAACTGTCAAGAAAGAGAGGGGAATCCTAACTGCCTCCACTAGAAAGAATGTATTTGATTGATTTCTGTGACCATGCTCTTCTAAATTTCTTTGAAGATAATTGCATCATTCAGGCTGTGATTTTATACACATACTTACATGGAGTAAACACCATTTAATTCACTAGAACTTACTTCTGAGTCGATCTGCATATGATGTGATGCTAGCATACAATAGTAGCTACAGCAAGAATACTGTACCCAAAAAAACCAAGGTTGATGGCCTTAATATTTAAATACAAATATGCTGTTCCCAGATAGGGTCAGGTAATTTAATCATATGGAAGAAATCCAGAGAAAGTTAAGTTCTTTCAAATTCCGTTGTAATCAGTGCAGCTAAATCATGTGTAAATTTCTTGGGATTGTGCCGTTCATGCTCCAGATACAGGGAAATTACAGCTTCAGTATTGCATAGTGTTCAGAACAGCATTGAGAGTAAAGACTGTTTTTAGGGCCGCATCATGGTTAAGTCAGTTTAGAATTGCAAAATGCATTCAGTTAAACTATAGTACATTCCCAGTTTTTAGTTTTTATGGGTAAAATGTTTCTGGAACCCAAATGATAGGTGTCCATCTGATCTCTTTGCAACTGATGTCAGTAGCTTGTAGAAGCCTTGCTCAGTGAACTTTTTTTTAAGTGCCACTTTAATTTCTCTTACCTACTGCAGTGCTTCATTATATTGTCTTTCAGGCTGGTTTGCGTACATTACATGACATTGGACCAGAGATTCGAAGGGCAATCTCTGGAGACTTAACAGCAGAAGAGGAATTAGACAAGGCCATGAAAGAAGCTGTTTCTGCTGCCTCTGAAGATGACATCTTCAGAGTAAGTGCTTTTTCTCTTGCTTCCACCAGCATTTGGGCATCAGTGGCCCTAGAAATGCTTTTGGGTTACATATACCATGAGCCCTAACTAGTGCAACCAACTATGCAAGTTGTGGTCCAAATAAATAAATAAATTAGTGTGCTTGTGTATATCTCAGCTAGAATCCTATTAGGGCACTATCCTAGTGTAAAAACAGTTGAACTTTCTCAAAGGTTGCATAAATGTGTCCCTAATCCAGCCAGTCATTCCACGAGTATGCACATGTGCATAGTCATACCTTTCATTCAGTTCTGATGTGGTGGGTGAAGATCTACTTGTCCACTACACAGTGGCTGAGCTCAAAGCTTTGGTCAAGTGCACAGCTGTGGGATTCAGCTGGTATATAGTTATTCTACCACAAAAGTCTACATGCTCTTGGACAATGGAGAGCTACAGCTGCTTGTTCCTGACCCAGAACATATAGAATTACAAACACACATAGAATCACAAAAGAAGTGTTTATTGATGTTGACTCTTACTCATATTATGATCTGAAAGAGGATAGCTGGCAATTGTCTAAAATGTCTAAAATGTCACCAAATAAACTGATCTGCTACATCCAATCTTATTAGATGAAGTCTTCACAATATATACGTCATTACAAAGTAAGGAATCAGACCTTTTATACCACAATTATATGAATCTATCCAACACACTAAACATTCTCAGCTGTAAAGAAATGCATTTGGAGATATTCCTCCTAAATGCTTTTATTTTTCATCATTTCATCCCACAATATCTATTATTTTCTGTTCCCTCGAATGAGTCCATAAATCATAAATTTGCAGATTGTATCAAAACAACATAGAGAAATATGAAGCCAAATTATCACAGTATGTAATCAGGTTCCTCTTCTTCTACAAAAGGAACATCTGTTCAAATATACAATCCTTTGTAATTATTATAGAGTACTTCTGGTTGGCATGGCGGATTGTGGCATCAGGACAAAGGAAAGGTCCTGAAGCCCCAATGCATGTGGGCACCAGCTTGCATCTCCAGAGACTGTCAAAAATTGTCCCCTGGGTACAGGGGATCTCAGAATACTTCATTATGGTCTGATGCCCAAACTGTAGACCGGAGGGGACTCAATTTGAGTTTCAGGAGGGTTGGATGAGTTGGAGGGGACCAGAAGAGAAAGATCATCTCCATCACCCCACTGCCAGTGCTAGATAGCAGCCAAGACCCACAAAGCTAATTTTTAAAGAAAACTGAAGAAAATTTACATACAAGAAAAATCTTCCTAGAATTAGCAATGAAAGTATTTCTGCACCAGTTGACCACAAAAAAAAAAAGTGAGTTTATGAACTGTATTTCTAGGCGCAGTGGTTAAATGCCAGTACTGAAACCATAAGGTTGTGAGTTCGATCCTGCCAGACTCCAAGGTTGACTCAGCCTTCCATCCTTTCGTAGGTCGGTAAAATGAGTACCCAGCTTGTTGGGGGCAATTAGCTAAAATACATTGTAAACCGCTTAGATAACACTAGTTGATAGGCGGTATAGAAATAAATGCTATTGCTATTGCTATTAATCCCCACCATAATGACGAGCTGATGACATAAAAGTTTAGAATACTTAAAAAATACTTCAAAATGTTTTTCCTATATGAAAATAAAGAAAATAAAAAGCAATTGTTTTATAAAGAGAAAGAAAATAAATGTTTGTTTACTGTGGGACTCTGATAAGGCAGAAGTTCACACCACAGCAAGAAGCAAAAACAGGAAGCGAACTTTAAATGAACGGTAAAAGAACCATACGTTTGTCTGAAGAGAGAAGGCACTACCAGAGAAGAGAGTAAAAGCTTGCAGAACACTGACCTTAGGGGTGAGAGGTGGAATAAAGTAGTATTTTGTGTGAGAATTATACAGAAACTCTGACAGCTGACAGACAAGCTTAAGTGAATGCAAAATGCAACCAAGGAAGACAGCAGAAGCAGCCAAAGTGGCTTTGGCTGTGGAGAAGATATCACATGCTCAAATAAAGACTTCCACAAAGTAGACTAAAGAAACAGACTCACTTCAGATGGTTTTGGGAAAGATATAAAAAGTAAGAGGAGAGTTCAATCAATTGAGAAATGTTGTGAGAGGTGATGTGAAGGACATTCAGTCCCCTCTGTCTTAGACTGAATCAGAGATGAAGCAGATGCATGTGAGAATTGATGTGGCCAAAAAGAAAACTTGGAAATTACAGGAAACAAGAGAAAAACTGACCATTGACCAGGAAAGAAATTTGGATTCAGTGGCGTTATTGGAGCTTCATGGAAGGGAGAAGTGTATAAGAAAAGAGATGTTTCAGTAAAACAGAATGAGAAAATTCAGGCCACAGTATGTGAGATTTTGGCAGACTGAGATGATGCAAAGGAAGCAATTTGCTGCAGAATCAGACAGGGTCTGCAGAACAGAATCTCAATATGCAAAACAAAGGAATTTACCATTAGATGTAATAGTCTATTTTGTGAAAAGAAACATCAGAAACCAGGTGCTACAGACACATTTCACCAATAAATTACAGCTAGAAGGAAGAGGTCTGTAAATGTTTAAGGATCTTCCACCCAGAATTCTGAAGAAACAATGAGATTATTCCTTTTTCATAAGTAAATTGAAGCAGTATGGGATTCTGTTTCATTGGGAAAATGTAGAAGGAGTAATTTTACATTTCAAATAGAGAAAAATTATTTTAGATTATCCAAGACAAAAGAAGTTTTGAGTAAATATGAAAAAGATTTTGAAGCAGAGGAATTTAGGAGGAGACTTAATCAGGGCAGAGATCAGAGAGACCAGAGGGAAAATCATCTGAACCAATTTCTGAACCTAGTAATGGAGATGAAGAAGGGAAAAGTGATTTGGCTAAGGCACTTGTCAATATAGTTTCAAAAGAAGAAATGTAAAGATGACTTTGAAATTTCTGCCTGGGAATACTAGAGGGCTTAATATGGCTGGAAAAGGAGAAAGAATTTTTCATTATCTACAAAAGCAGAAATTAGATTTGATAAGTCTTCAAAAAGCACAGATAAGGAAAATGGATAATAAGTACTTGTCAAGACTAAATTGGGTAAATATTTTGCCTCATCTTATGACAAAAAGAAAAGAGGTACAAATATTCTCGGAGAGTTTAATGGCATGATATACCCCAATTTGGATAGCCTTTCGGGTAAGAAAAAGAAACAAGATCAGGGGAAATTTCCAAAAACTTTTTTTGAAATGATGAGTAATTTAGAATTGCAAGGTATTTGGAGATGTAAATCTAACCAGGCAAAAATATTCTTTTTTCCAAGAGACATAAATCTTTCTCCAGATTGACATGTGTCTTATATCTAAAACTCTGACTACTTCTATAAAGGACATGGAGATTTTTCCATGAATGTTATCAGATTATAACCCTATAATGTTGAACTTCAAGAGAAAAGATACACAGTATAACTAGAGATTAAACAAACAGCTTTTGAGAAATGACCTGATATTGCAAAAAGTGAAGACTGCTTTAAAGAATTATTTTGAGGACACTATGAATAAATACACAGATATAAGAGCAGAATGTGAACAAGGCCACTATGAGAGCATTTTTGTCCATCAAAATTTAGAAATGAAAAAGAAAAGGCAAAATATTCAAGAGGAGATTACAAATACGGTTAAAGGAAAAGAGGAAGAATAGAAGAGGAATCCTTCAAATACTGTTATACTGAAAGGAATAAAAATTCTGCAAAAACAAGTTTCTATGACTATGACACATAAGGTTGAGAGAAAACTGAAATATATTAGGCAGAAATACTTTGAATTTGTAAATAAAGCTGGAAGATGGATGGCATAAGCTGCAGAAAGATAGGGAAAAGAAGATGACATTAGAAATAAAAATGGAAAAAATACAGTAACAGATGGTCAAAAGATAACATTTTTTTCAATATTTTTCCTCATTATATAAAGGAAGAGACAATTTGTCAGAAAAGATAAAGGCATACTTGAAGAATCAAGATTTACCAGTGATTACTGAAAAAAGGAAGTGCTTAATGCAAGAAGTTCACTGGCGGAATTATCTGAAGCCTTCAGAAATATGAAACTTGAGAAGGCACTTGATCCTGATGGGCTCTCTCTGAGATATCACAAGGCTTTACAGGATCAATTGTTCTTACCATTTCAGCAATTAATGAAATCTGTTTTAAGCACTGGAAAGATTCCAGAGAGTTGAACTAGGATGAATACAACATTGATACCAAAAGAGATGGAGACATGAATGGTCCAAAAAATTACAGACCAATATTTCTTCTAAATAGCAATTACAAAAATTTTGCTTGGATTTTGACTGAAAGACTTTTTAAAAAATTGAATAAAATAATACATGAAGATCAGTATGGCTTTTTACCCAAAAAACAAATAAGAGACAATATAAGATTGGTTATAGATACGTTGGAGTATTTGGAAACCCATAATAAGATACAAGCTTCCATAATTTTTTTTTGATGCAGAGAAAGGTTTTGGCAATTTATCCTGGGCTTTTCTGATGGAGCTTTTGAAGAAGACTGATGTTGGCCAAAATTTTTTACTTGGATTTCAGCTATATATACAGACCAGAAGGCTCAGATTATAATAAATGGAGATAAGACAGAAACTTTGGTCATTCAAAAAGGGACAAGACAGGGAGGTCTCTTATCACCATTGTTATTTGAACTTACTTTGGAGATTTAACAAGCATTATGAGACAGGATGATAGAATCAAAGGGGTAAAAATCAAAAATCAAGTTTATACATTGAGAGTGTTTGCAGATGACTTGATAATATTTTTACAGAATCCCCTTGAAAGTGTAAAAAATCTTTTGAAGAGACTGAACAAATTTGGACAATTACCAGTTATAGAGCGAACAAAGACAAAACAATAATTTGACAAAATAATTGACAGAACAAGAATGGGAATACTGACTGTCCTTAAAACTGAAAAAAAGTGAAATATTTAGGAATTTTTATAAGTTCTAAAATACAAAGTGCTTCAAAATAAATACGAAAAAAACTTGAGAAGAGATTAAATAGGATTTGTAAAGATGGCCAGAGTTAAAATTACCTTTGCTGGGAAGAATTTCTGTGGTTAAAATGAATGTATTACAAAGCTGATGTTCCTGTATCAAAATGTACCTATAATTATCAATTATATTCCCTTTAAGCCAGTGATTCACAACCTTCCTAATGCCGCGACCCTTTAATACAGTTCCTCATGTTGTGGTGACCCCCAACCATAAAATTATTTTCGTTGCTACTTCATAACTGTAATTTTGCTACTGTTATGAATCGTAATATAAATATCTGATATTTAGTCCACCATAAATGATATAAAGTTTGAAGATTTGGTTTCACTGCATTCGGACTGAATTAAATCCAAAAATAAATCTGGCATGGGAATAACACTAGATTTTGTAGGCTTATTCCTTACAATTGATGCAACATTCTTGTTTTTATCAATATCTGAAGTGGCACTCTCCAGACTGTCCAGTCTCAGAGTTACCAACACCTTTTCAGCAAATTTTTAAAACAATCTGAGGAAAATAATCTCACTTTATTATCATCTTCTGCATTCTCCTCCTCGGAAATAGAACTATCTGATTTAGAGTCATTATGCCCATGAGTATCTGCCAAATCTGGTTCCTCATCACTTTCAGATTCAGTGTTGATTTGTTCAGAGTGTGACAAAGCAGATTCCTCAACTCTAGTCACTTTGGACCTACAGGTAGACTTTTTTGGTAAACACATACCAGCATCATTTGATTCAGCTTGAATAACTTTTGTATCATCAGGAAAATCATGTGAAAATGAAGGATTCATTGAAGTAGTTTGTTGACTGCTTAATAATGACATTACATTCAAATTCAATAAATTGTCCAACTTGCAATATATTTTTTAAACTTGTTATGTATTTTGTGAAATCATTTCACTAATATTGTGTGCCTATTAACATGCACCTCCACTTCTTCAGCAATCATTTGTCTTATCATCTCCCTACTACACTCAGACACATTCCCCCGGGAAGACACTGAGAACATAGGAGGTTCACATCTTACTTCTTTACGTTCCATAGGCGTTGCAGTTTGACTCCTAGTGAATAATGACACCATACACAATGCTAAATTGCCCTGCGCTACTGTATTCGCTAATACAGAAGGGCAAGGAACTGCTGACTGAGAGGCTGCCATTTCTCCTGGCAGAGGCTGCTCGCATGCTTGAGTGTGATTGGTTGTGTTGCTGGCGAGCTTGGATTGGTCATAAGAGCTCTTTCCTCTCATAGCCCCCTCCCTTGCTTTCTGAACGCCTCTTTTCAACATGGCGACCAGAAGTTAAAGGAGTGGTTGGGAGCCCTTCCCCGCCCTTAACAGACTTAACTGCATTACCAGGTAATTTTCCTTTCACCTTCTTTTTAATTCTTGCTTTCTCAGACTTCCTTATACTAGATGTTTTTAGCTTTATTTGAGCCTCAGAGTGGCTGGTCCAACATTGCCCTTCCAACTCACTCTCGCTCGATGCCAAGAAAATTTTCTTTAGTAAAGTACTTCAAAGGGGGCAGAAGGACACGAATGCGTGGCTCGCACTTGCGCACCACCACCGAGGAGGAAATGGAGCCTAAGACCATCGGAAATACATATTTTCCGATGGTCTTAGGCGACCCCTGTGAAAGGGTCATTCGACCCCCAAAGGGGTCGCAACCCACAGGTTGAGAACCGCTGCTTTAAGCAATGGCAAAAATATATTTCAAAATTCATTTTGAAGGGAAAAAATCCATGAATGAATGAAAGAATAAAAAGTTTACAGAAGGCTAAACAAGGGTGGCGGGGAGTAGGACTCCCAGACTTGAAGATATACTATTATGCTTCTTGTTTGGTTTGCCTGAAAGATTAGATAATGTTAAAAAGAGAAAGATTATTATTAATTAGAGAATTTTGACTTGAGGTTTAAATGGCCTACATTTTGTGGCATGATAAACTTAATGCTAATATTAAATTTAAGAATCATTTTATAAGGCATGCAGTTTATAGAATATGAAAAAAATGCAAAACAAAATTATGTCCTAAGATGCCTATGTGAGTTTCCTTTCATGAAGCTCTTTTAACTAGAAAGATACCACATAGTTATATATGTATATACATATATCTATAATTATAGTTTAAAGAAGGAAAATAGACAACTGAAAACGGTAACAAGTGATGAATTGATTGAAAATATTTATGGGGTAAGATGGTTTGCCCATAGGCAGTTAACAGAAAGATTCAAAATAGACAAAAAAAAGACTGTTTGATTTTGCTCTTGTCAATTCTGAACTGGATGTGTGTTAAAAGATTATGATCATTTGATTGCTAAAATGCATAAGTTGCTTTTGAAAATAGACATGGAAACTGAACAAGTAAAAAGGTTGTATGATTAGATGGGCTCAAAATTTGAGTCATCTGATACAGATGTCTCAGTGAGAAAAGATAGAGACAAAAGATTACATTAAGTTGATCTAAAGGAAAATTTCTATAAGATGATGTTCAGCTGGTATCTGACTCCTGAAAATCTTTCTAAAATATACAAAGGTTCTGTTACCTATTTTGGAAATGCAGTCATGACAAGGGGACCTTTCTTCACATGTAGTGGACTTGCAGTAAAGCAAAGCAATATTGGAAGAAGATATACAGCATGATGGAGGAAATCCTTAAGATCAAAATTCAACTCAAACCAGAACTCCTTCTGTTGTGACTGGTTGATGCCCAAATGAATAAAGACTTCACAGAAGTGTTCCATTAAATGATTACAGCAGCAAGAACTATCGTATGTTCAAAGATGGAAGGATTTGGCTACATCATCACCTGAAGAGTGGCTATTGAAGATATTGAATAATCAGCAGAAATGGACAAACTGATGACTCTGATAAGAGAAGATTCATTGGAAGATTATCATAAGCATTGAGCAAGTGTTATTGAGACATGGGTGGTAGACTTTCAGTGGTAGGATTTGATTAACCAAAATCAAAGGCATTGTGTTAGTAACAAAATAATTTATTATCTATTAACTGTTATAAATTTGCAAGTAAGTAGTAGTAGTGTATGAAGAAATATTGGCGATGACAGCTTAAGGTTGTTATACCTATATTTAGATATAACAAAGCAAATAGGTTAATAGGATAGAAGTTACTCTTTTCGTTGATAACATCTTTTACTCAGTTCCAGGAAGTGGGAAGTAAACTGCAATTTTTCTGTTTCTTTCTGTTTTTTCTTTCTCTAACCTTAATATAGTGTGGTAGGGTTTTTTTAAAAAAAAATTGTAATATATTATGTATTTTTTGTTTTTCAGTGTGTCAATGTGTGTATTTTTTTGTATCTAAAACTTTTGTATTTAATAAAAATCATTTCAAAAAAGAAAGAAAGAAAGAAAAAAAGAAAGGATTATAGTAGAGCTTCCCAAATGATGTGTCGTGACACATTAATGTGCCGCCTACAGTGTGTTGGTGTGTCACCTCCCCAGCCAAGAAAGAACCCTCCCCCACCTGAGCCTGACCCGCTGCTGTTGCTCTCACAGGGCCCTTTCCCCAGCAAGAACAATGGCAGCAGGCAAGGACTGGGTGGGAGGAGTCTGTCTTTCCCCCTGCCGTTGCTCTCACTGAGGCCTTTCCTGGCAAAGATGACAGCAGTGGGCCAGGATCGGGGTGGGGGAATGCCCTTCCCCACTCTAGATACGCCTCTGGGTACCTCTAGTTTGCTAGTAAAGCTGAATTACGGTGTCACAAAATTATGCACTTCAAAAAAGTGTGTCACCAACATGAAAAGTTTGGAAAGCTCTGGATTATAGAGATCTGACATTCTGAAGGCAAAACCAAGCCTGTGATATCCTGCCAACTATGTGTTCCAGTGTGAATGAAATACTGCATTTTCTCAGGAAACAATCTTTCAGATCTGTACTGCCTTCACTCACAGAGGCTGGCCACTGTCTTCTTTCATGCAGGATGAGTCTTGATGATGAGTTTTGCTTGAGTAACAAGTTCTGCTTGAGCTCTACTGTAACTTACATTTCTACGCTTATTCTTCAGTCCTGGATTCCATTATTCAGTTCTTAAATTTATCCAATTTGCTACTCATGACCCAACCCTAAATGCTCAAATCTATAATGACCACCATCCCTCAGTTCACCCTGATGTCTAAAAAAGAATACTTTGCAGAGCTGCGGTTAATTGTCAGCCTGAGCGTCTGTATCTACTGACTAATTCTTTATAGAGCATATAGCTTGAGTGTGTTCAGCCTGTCTTCCCTTTACCAGCCTTGGTCTGAGTGTGAATATGACAGTGCCATCTGACTTGCAAGGAAAACATCTTGGAGCTTCTCACAAGTACACAATCAAACCCCAGGTTCAAAATTAGAAAGATTTATTAAAATTGGGAATAAAGATATAAGGAATGAAGGTAGAAATAGACAACATTTTAAAAAGAAATAAAATAGTTAATGTCTAGCTAACCTAAACTAGACCATCCCAAAGAAGTATCTCAATAGTTATTTGTAATGATCCTCTAATCATAGATAGCCACATGGACTTGACAGACTTCTACATTTAAACAAAGGAGAGATGGTCCACTGCCACCTGTCAACAAACAAGGAAGGGAGAAATAAAATGTGAGAGCTGTGAGCATGCTTGATAGAAGGGAAGGTAAAGACAATAAAATATGTGGTATAGTGGTTAGAGTATTAGACTATAACCCAGGAGACCAGGGCTCGATTCCTGGCTTGGACATGTCACACACTTTCAGCCCCAGAAAACCTTGTGATAGGTTCATCTTAGAGTCACCGTCAGTTGGAAGTAACTTGAAGGCACACAACAACAACATTTTACTAATGAAGTTGAAATGTTATAACCTGTCTTTTATTACCCATGTGGCCCAGAAAGGAGTGGCATTTGCCTGCATGAGATCCCTCCAGAACAACTGAACTACAACAGAAACAGCATCTGATACAAAATGTAGGCCTATGGCTCTACAATCATACATTTTCTTCTCCTGTATGATTTTTTTTAACATTATTCGCCTGATGAACAAGCCCATGGAGCTCCAACTGCTTGCAGTTTCTTTTGAGGATGCTGATTTCACTATTGTCTTTCTTTTAAGCTGATCAGTGAAAAGAAATGGAATCCCCTTTCTTTTCTCGCTCCTGGACTTATGTATCTTGGGTGTTTCGGGTTCTCTTGTAGAATCTGAATTCTAATACCCCAGCTTTTTCCCTCCCTGCCTCTCTTGTTATAATGCTGTTCTTATTTGGCCTTCCTGGTAAATAGCCAATTTGGTATTTTAAAGAAAGCTTCAGATGAGTAAGCGTTTTGACAATGGGAGGCCATGTTAAAGTGATCATTTGCAGCTGAACCCTAGGACACCTAACAGAAATATTTGTACAAAGACCATATCCACATTTTACTTCAAACAATATTGTAACTCTATGCAGAAAAGAGCAACATCTGAAGTAGTCCTTCAACCCACTGACTAAAATATGGATTTGTTTTATGTTTTGCTTCCTCATAGAGAGCTGGTGGCTTGTTTGGAAATCATGTTAGCTACTACCAAAGTGATGGCAGAAGTTCTTTCCCACAGACCTTCACTACTCAGCGCCCTTTGCACATCAACAAATCTGGAAACAATCAAGGAGACATAGAATCTCCATCCCATGAGAAGCTTGTGGATTCTACTTTCACTCCAAGCAGTTATTCATCATCGGGCTCCAATGCTAACATCAACAATGCCAACAATACTGCCTTGAGCCGCTTTCCCAGCCCACCAAGCTACCCCAGCACTGTTAGCACTGTGGAAGGCCACAGCACCCCTTTGTCACCACCCACTGCACGAATTCACGAAGTTCCTTGGAAGCTTGGCTGCAGAAGGTAAAGACGATTAGCAGTACTTCTGTTATTCACCATCAGTATAGGACCAAAATTGTGCATGAGTCCCTATGGACTAAACGTATAAAGTCCAGGGGGCACTTTATGATGAAGGGTTATGGAAGCAGCAACCCAATGAATTGCCCAACCTGATATTAAAAAAACAGTAACCTGACCCACAATGAATACATACATCCCATAAAGTTATAGTATTTAAAATTTACTTACTATTTCAGCTTTTTCCTGACATGGGAACCAAGTCATCTTATAACCTAGATGAAAAAAAGTACAACTAAAGGCATATTAATAAAAATTTTAGGAAACATTGAACAACAATCCCTTTAAAACAGTTTAAAACAGAATTAAAATATAATTTTAAAAAACAAACACACAGCACATATCATTAAAAGACCCTTCTGCTACAATGAGTTAAAATCTGCCTGAATAAAGAAGTGTTCATTCACTGGCAAAAAGAATTGTGGGGAAGGCAATTCAGCCTCCTGTGGAAGGGAGTGCCACTGCCCAGGATACTCTGTCTTCACCCAATGTGACTGTGGCAGGACCAAGAGAAAGCTCTCTTTGGAAGACCTTAACACTTGAGCAGGCTCTGTAAAATACAGTTTTTCAGATAGTCTGGACCCTAGCTGTGTTGGGCTTTACAGGTCATAACCAGCACTTTCAGTTCTGCCTGGGTATAAACTAGTAGCCAGTGGAGCTGTTGCAACAAAGGGGGTACATGTTCCCTGTAACCAGACCCAGTCAGTAGTCTGGCCACAGCATTTTGGATGCACTAAAGTTTTCAAACAGCTTCCAAAGGAAGTCCTACCTAGGCCATTTCCACATGGGCATATTGCCCACGCTAGAGCGTCCTCTCCAGGAGGTATTCTTCACTGGGGTCTGTGCTAGAGCAGTTAAAAAAAGTGAGGTTCTAGACCTCAAACTGCTCTAGCGCAGCCCCGGGGTGGCGCTGTGAGTTTTATACAAACCACCTTCAAAAGTGGTTTTTATAAAACTTACCCGCGCTGCCCCGTAGCAGCTCCTGGTCAAGAACTGCAGAGACGCGGTAGCGCGTCCCTGCAGATCTACCTGGGGGCGGGCTTCCGGCTGGCGCGCTGTCCTAATTGGCGGAGCGCCGCCGGAAGCTGCCGGTCGCCATTTTGGGCGCCGCGGAGCGCCACTGAAATTCGGCGGTGTTTGGAACGGCGGATCCGCGCTCTTCGGAGGGACGGAGCAACCCACCCGCGGGTAAGCTCCACCCCTGCGTGCACAGCCCCGTTTGGGCCCTCCCCATGAGGAAAGGGCCATAGAGTTTGTTATAATAATCCAAACAACATGTAGTCACAGCATGCATATCCATAGAGATCTGACATTTGAAGGAATGTTCTTGTTAATGTGTTAAAATAGTATTGGAAGATTCCTGTTCAGCTATATGGAAAGCACCATCAATACTCTTAGGTGCCCAAACAAGAATTTTGGAACCCACAATTCACCTTGGTTTACGGAAGACCTACAGGCATGAAGCAGAATGGAGGACAGCTAGATTTGCAGGTCTTGGAGCACAGACAACCAGAAAGTGGTGAAGGCTCTTCACTGAGTGTATGTGGTAATGAGGTCAGCCAAAGTATCTTACTATGTCTTAGTTACTGTGTCCTTGATGCACTGCTCAGCAGTGTTATTCTAAACAATGAGAAAGTTATTGAGATCAGGCTTAGAGAGGCAAAGAGTTGAATCTTTGGTTGCCTGCTGTGATAAATTTGTTAAGCACTTTGAGGAGACAGTAGCTCATACTCACTTAGAATTTGATACCACACTTAGAGTTTGGGGGCTCCATCTGGTCAATTTTCCTGAAATCAGTTTCAGTTGCTGAAGTCTGATGATGTGGACAAGACATTTCAAGCTGTTCAGTTTCCCACATGTAAATTCAACCCATCTCAGTTGATAAAAATCTAGCAAAGATTGATTCATTGGGTGTCTCTGATACAATCTCATCATATCAGGCTCAGATACCTACTGCCTTGAAAAAGGTAGTGGTGCACCCTCTTCTGAAGAGAACTTCCTTCAACCCAGAGGTACATGCAAACTAGGGCCCTATTGCTAATATACCCTTTTTAGGCAAGGCGCTTGAGCATGTGGTGGCTGGGCAATTTCAGGCATTTTTGGAAAAAACAGATTATCTGAATGCAGTCTGGTTTCAGACTAGGACATGGTGCTGAAACAGTCTTAGTTGCTCTGACAGACAACCTGTTCCCGGTAAAAGACTGGGAGAGTGCTATCCTGTTGATCTTCCAGGATCTCTCAGTAGCTTATGATACCATTTATCCTGGTATATTACTGGACCTGCTCCATCAGATGGGAATAGGAGGCACTGTGCTGCAGTGGTTCTACTCTTACCTGTGGGGCTGGCTTTAGGAGTTCCTGTTCAGTTCCATGGCCACTATGCATGGTCACAGAGTTCCATCTCATCTCCCATGCTATACAATATCTGTATGAGCTGCTGGAGGTCATAAGGGGGGGTTGGCATGGGGTGTCACCAGTATATTATTTATACTGGTGCTGGAGTAGTTCCTGGATGTTGCAGTGGGTTGAATGAGGGCCAGTAAAATGAAGCTGAATCCTAAAAAGATGGAGGTTCTGTGAATTTGTGGTTTTCAGATCTGAGAATTGGGTAAGCTACCTGCCATAGATGGAATTACACTACTATGAAGGAGCAAGTATGTAGCTTAGGAATACTCTTAGATTCACTTTTGTCACTGGAGATTCAGGTGGACTGTGAGGCTTGGAGTTCTTTGGGTCAGCTTTGATTAATCTGTCAGCTATGGACTTTCCTGGACAAGGATAAATTAGCCATAGTAGTCCATGCACTGGTGACTTCCTAATTAAACTACTGCAGTGCACTTTATGTGAGTCTGCCCTTGAATAAGTCAGAAACTGCAGCTAGTGCAGAACCTAGCACCTAGACTGCTGACTGGAACTTCATACAAAAGCCATATAACACCAGTTTTAAAGTAATTGTGCTGGCTGACAGTATGCTCTTAAATTCAAGATGCTAGTAATTTAATTGCGAGTTCAAAACTTGAAGTGCTTCTTCATACATGAGCCAGCATAGTGTAGTGCTTTGATCACTGGACTATGATTCTGGAGACCAGAGTCTGAATTCTTTCTTGGCCATGAAAACCCATTGGGTGACTTCGGGTAAACCATATTTCTCTCAGCCCCAGAGGAAATCTCTTCTGAACAAATCTTGCCAAGAAAACCCCATGATAGGTTCACTGTAGGGTAGCTGTAAGTTTTGGTAATGACTTAAAAGCACACAACCAAGATTTAAGATCTGCTGGAGGGATCCTCCTCTGTGTCCCCTCAGTCATGCTGTGGGAGACTGCGGAAGAAGGCCTTCTCTGTTCTAGTATACCAGTTATGGAACAACTTCCCCATGCACCATGTTCAGGCACCAAGTGAAAACGTCTTTATTCACAAAGGCTTCTGGGGCCTAATTAGTTTTAAGCAACCCTCACATATACTTAGCTTTAATTAAACAATTTAACTCTTTTAATCTTTTTAACCTGTTAAATAGTTTAATATGTTTGTTATGCTTTTTAAATCGTTTTTATTATTCACACTGTTTTAAATTTGTCAGATTGGTTTCACTTTATGCTGCCCTTAGGTCTCTGAATAGAGGACAGGTTATGCATACTAATAATGAAATACAATTCTGATTTTAAATTATTGTATATGTTTTGAAATTTATAGAATATATATATTAGACATATATTCTATAAATTTCAAAACATATACAATAATTTATACTATATACTAGTATAAATTATACTATATATACTATATATATAAATTATACTATATACTAGTATAAACATATACTAGTGATAATTAGCAATCAACCTAACACCAATATGGGTCCTGGGACATCTCCTCACTAATGACTAGCTTTTAGCTATAGCACTACCTCCACCCCATTGCTCATTTAAAACATGAGAATAACTATATTTGCAGGGACATTTACATAAGTCTGCATCAGTATACCTGACACTATGGCAGTCAGTTTTAGCAAAACATAATTGTAAATTGACACTACAGCAGATAAAGTACTTCTCACAATGAAGTATATTTATATCATGAAATATATTGTCACAAGATACAGTAACAGATTAATCCATAAATGACCTCCTTTGTAAAAGAAGCTTTTCAAACTATCGCCCACCAGGAGAACAACAGAAGAAGAAGGAGGTCATGTAATAAGCCCCAGCCAAAGATGCTATTGTCCTGCTGTATGATTTACCTGCCACGTGTGACAAAGCTCAGAGGCTGCAATTGCACTCCTATCCTATTAGTGGCCTTCCCATAAGCAATTGTTTGCATAGTATGTGCACAGAATGTTTGACTTGATAGGCTTTTGATCTGATCCAGCATAACTCCTATGTTCTTAACTTTTATAATGTTTTCTGAGAGATAACAAAATCAAAACATATGAATCTATTTTCTATTTTCTCTCTTCCTTTCCATTTATATTCCTGATTCTGTCATCTTTTCTTTCCAATGCTTCCCTGATGGATTAGAACACATTATTATGAAACAGTGGGGCGGTAGGTGTTCACCTTCCTGCTCTAATATGTTTGCCATTGAAATTAATGTACAAATGAATGTTGAATTTAAAACACTCATTTCAAGGTTAACAAGCCTACTGAAAGATCCAGTTTTCTGACAATGACAACAAAATAATGTAGTGGTATTTATTTCACATTGACTCACAATAAAGTGTCACAAATGTGTTTTCCAACTGGCCTGTATCAGCAAAGCAATAATAAGAAAGCATTTTAGTAATAATTGGGCTGAACTGCAGAGGTTACTCTGGGTTTTTCGTTTCATTGGCCAACTAATTCTCGAAATGATAGTTTCATTCACTAAAGATAGTTCAATAACCAAAGCAAAACCCTAATTCCCAACATCAAGATCAAACCACCTTTGTTAAGAATGCTTTTACAGAATGACCACTGGAACTGAAAACCAATAGGTCAGTCACCTTTGTTGCAGACAAGCAAGGAGCTCATCCTTTAAATTTTGCTACAGCATCAACAGGTGAAAAGTAATGTGTACATAACCTGGGAGCAAAACTGAGGAAACATTTCACAAATAAATTTTTGTGTCAGATCTGTTTCTCTGAAGTTCTACTGTTAAGACCTGCTTATCTTGGAACTTTGGTTTGATGCATTTGGCAGCATTTGATGAAAATGGTATAAAAATAGACATAGGGAACAGGAAGCCTAAGGCACATGCTTCTGCTTTGAGGCCCAGTGTTGGCCAAAAAGCGGGAAACAAACAAAAATACTGATGCTGACTCCTATCGCCTTTCCCCATCCCAAATTAAAGGCTGTGTGCAAAATTTGTATCACATCTTTCTCATAATTTAAATTTTGTATGATTTCTTTGTACAGATTTTTTTAGAAGATACCACAAAGGAGTCTGTGCTTCCACAGTAATGGCTGTGAACTGTCTTCACTGTGTAAACGATTATGATTTTTTTGTTGATAGATCGTGTTCCAGAGACAGTCAGGTTGCTATTGTTTGTGAGGAGGAGGAGGCTTCTCAGGAGGAGGAAATGTATGATAAGCAACTGAATGAAGAAGCTGAGTACTGTAGTGAACCAAACCTGCTGCCTAGTAAACTGTAAGTATTTCATTATTCCAGTGAAGTGGTTTGGTGAGTTTTGCTATTTGACAGGGCAGAGGAAACGTGGACCTCCAAATGTTTCTGCCTTGTAATTCCTACAATCCATAGCCAATGGTGAGTAATGATGGGAAGTACAGTCCAATGTCTGAGGTGACATGTTGTCCATCCTTACTTTTTGAGAGTGGAGTTGCAAGATTTTCCCACATATTGCTCCCATATATTTCTGATAATTGCTTCCATATATTCTATATATAGAATATTCCATATATTCCCAGCCAGGCAGTGAGATCAATGGTATGTCTACACTAACTCCATTACCATTCTTCCATTGGAACTATGATCCTGGTTTCCAATCCTAATTTGAAGTCATGCACAAACCATTGCTTGCTGTTCCAGATGTAGGAAACAGCATGCAAAAGGGAAGGAGTGATGAACACATATTTCCAATACTTCTTGAATTGATTCTGATATATCCAGACCATAGTTTGGCCTTACATCTAAACAAGACCCATTAAGTGTGCTGAATTCTAGTTAATTGTATTATTATGCATACATTCTGTGCCCAAACTGCATGAGGCTAAAATACACCTTAGTCCCAGTTCTAACCTTTGCTTGACACACCATATTTGGTGCCTTCCACAGCAGCCTCTGATAATTCATTGCTTCTTTTAACCAGTGCTTTTTAAAATAACACAGGTATATCTTTACCTTGTTTGTGTTTTGCATCATCCAAATCAAGCTTGATCCTGCACAAGAGAGCATAGCTCTTGGGGTCATGTGGGTCTGACCACCAAGCTGTTCCCGCCAGGTGGAATCTGTGCCTTTTCTTTTTATCCTTTCTCTGCTTCCTCAACAAAAGATCACCATTCTGCATGTTGTGCCCAGCACTAGCTACTCTGGTTGCTGCCCCTCATTATTTCACCCCTTCCTGCATTCCTCCTTCAATCTGTTTACTTGCTTTCTTCCTTTCTTGCCCCTTTCTCTGTAACAGTCCAGCAGCATCTGATCTCAACGTGCAACATGAATATGGATGGTTGGTTGAGTGGCTGGCTACACTGGGTTCCTTTCTGCTGCAGCAGTAAGGCTCTGGAAACTAAGGGTGGTGGTTCCTCCGTCACGTCTCTCCCCTGCAGAGGCCGTGTTCCTGGGACAGAGAGGAGGCCCCTGGGCACGCTGCTGTTACTGAGCATGGCTGAGCTGCACAATTCAGGCATTGCATTCCAGAAATTGGGATGGTGGATTTTGCTGGCCAGTGTTTCTTACAGCCATTTCCTTCATCCATTTCTGCCTTGGTTTTATTTCAATTAATTCTGTTGAGATTTACAATTATATATTCCAGTCACCCAAGGAAATGGATTGCACTCTATGTAGCCCAAACATAATCTATATTAATTAAAATTAGACTACCACATGAATGCAAAGTTCCCCTGGAACCAAATCAACCCAACTGAAAATCTGTATGACTCTCAACACCAGCACCAAAACAGTTTTAAAATGAACATGTTCTCTGAAATGAGTAAAATAAATTTAAAAAATTCAGGATAGCCTGAGGATAGCCTTCAGTATAGACTGAGCTGTGATCAACACAAGAGCTGCTCCTGTGTTTTACCAGCAGGCAGTGCATGAATACATCTGTAATTTACTTAGATATCTTGAAAAAATATCCTATTCCATTACAGGCTCTCATACCAAGACGACGAACATAGACAGCTAACTTCATCTGAAGACAACAAACGAGAAGACACCCAATACTCTCCAAAGAGTGGGTTCCTGCATTCCTTATCACTAAGTAATAATTTTGACATGTTCTGCAATACATACACTGCTAAATTCCATTAAGTGTTGCAAGCTTTTCCTTTTCTTACTCTGCCTTTTTTAATCACATAAAGCTAGGGCCTAAATAGAATTATTAGTCCCAAGTTCAGTAGAACCATTTAATCAACTAGTAATGCTAAGTCAAACAATGTAAATCTCTTTGTTTCTACAAGTCTGCTTCGGATGGAACTACAGTGGCTCCTCAACTTTCGCAAGGGTTTGGGGTGGAGAATCTTCGCAAAAGTAAAAAAGCCACAAATATGTTCCCCGCCCAAGTGAGCACTTCCCCTCTCATTCCCTGCCGGGGCTCTCCCTCCCATTCCCTTGCTTTTTACCTGGGATGTGTGCCTCCCTTCTCTGCACCTGGGCAAAAGGCAAGTGAATGGGAGGGGCATGCATGAGCCTTTCCCCTTCCATTTGCTTGCCTTTTGCCCAAGCATGGAGGAAGAAGACAGGGCCAGGGGAAAAGGCAAAAGAATGGAGAGGGGAGGTGCATGCACAAGCCTTTTCCTCTCCCATTCACTTGCACTGAGAAGAGAGGCAGCACACCTGGGCAAAAGGCAAGGGAATGGGAGGGGAAGAATGGGAGGAGGCAAGCAGGCACTTATACATAATCAAATTCGCAAAGGTCAAACTCATGAATGTGGAGGGAGGGCTGTAGTAATTAAACTTAGATTTGTATAGAAGTTTTCAACTTGAGTGTATTTCATTGGTGCTTTATCTTTATGTGTTAGAATATACTGGGTCTCTGCCAATTTGACAGACACGTATGAAAAATACTGTACAGGTTGTTGAGGCACACTGTTGATTTAAATCTTTCAGTCAAAATAGGATAATCTTGATTTTCCAAAATAGCAAATAATGTTATAGACCTAGGTCTTTAAAAAAATATGACCAAGATCCTGCACTGACAAATAGAGCTGCAATGACAAAGCTGCCACCAAAAACCTACCACTTAAGCCAGCCAGTACTCCAACTGAAGGGCACATTGAGACAGAATTCCTGGCACAGCTACTTGTCTCAATATGCCCCACAAGTGACAGAGACCCACAAGTAACCGAGTCCTAGTGCCCTGATCTGCAGCACCTCGGAAACCCTTTGGCTGGCGTGCTGCCTGACTAGACAACCATAAACATGAATCCTAAAAGTTATGTGATCATAAGTCCAGCTTTATTGTTAATTGCCAACTTAATAGTGACTCTATAAGTGAGAAACCTACAAGACACCCTGTTACCAACAGCCCTGATCAAGTCCTGCAGATTCAGGGCTGTGCTTTCTTAAATGATTCTATCCAACTGTAATGCAGTCTTCTCTTTTCCTGCTGCCCTCCACTCTGCCAAGTATTATCATTTTTTCTAATGAGCCATGTCATCTCATGAGCTGGCCAAAGTACAATAGCTTCAGTTTAGTCATTTTGGCTTCAGGCTTGATTTGATCTAGCACTCAATTATTAGTTATTTCGGCAGTCCATAGTATCTGTAGAACTCTCCTCCAGCACTACATTTCAAATGTGTTGATTTTCTTTCTGTCAGCTTTCTTCACTGTCTAGCTTTCACAACCATACACACAAATTAGGAATATGACAGCATGAACAATCCTGATATTGGCATTCAATGATATATTCTTACACTTCAGGATCTTATCTACTTCTTTCATAGCTGCCTTACTAGGTCCTACTCTTCTGATTTTTTTATTATAGTCTCCATTTTGATTTCTGACTGAGGCAAATAAAGCAAGTTTTTCACAGTTTTAGAATCTTCATCACACACCTTAAAGCTGTGTAAATCATCTGTGGTCATTATTTTGTTTTCCCAGTGTTCAGCTGTAACCTTGATTTTGCATTTTCTTCCTTCACTTTCCACAATAGTTGTCCCAAGCCTTTGCTATTTTCCTGTACTAGTATGGTATCATCTGCATCTCCTAAATTGTTGATGTTTCTTTCTCTAATTTTCACACCTCTTTCCTCTAAATCTAATCCAGCTTTGTGTATATGTTCTGTATATAAATTAAACAAATGTGATGATAAAATGCAGCCTTGCTTGACCCCACTGCCAATTAGAAACCATTCTGTTTGTCTGTATTTTATGCTTATAGTGGTCTCTTGTCCTTAGTATAGGTTGCAAATAAGGACAGTAAAATACTGGGCAATATCCATTTCTTTTAGCGCAATCCAGTTTCTCATGACCTACAAAGTCAAAGGCTTTGCTATAATCTATAAAGCAAAGGCAATTTCTTCCTGAAATTCTTTTGTGCATTCCATTATCCAAATCTGTTTGCCATATGTTTATCCAACATATGTTTGCCTAGTGCCTCTTCCTTTTCTCAGCCCAGCTTGGACACCTGGCATGTCTTGCTCCGTATACAGTAAAAGGTTTTGTTGCAAAATTTTGGGCATTACTTGGCTTGGATAGGAGATTAATGCAATGGTCCAATTATTACTGCAATCCCTAGTGTCCCCTTTTTGGAGACTGGAATGTATACAGAGTGTTTCCAATCTGTGGACCATTGTTTTGTTTCCCCTACAGCTCCCCCTTCGCATTAAAACACAGTGGATCCATTGACAAAAGCTTTATTCTTTGAATAAACCTGTCACCCCTTCATCTCTCGTGTAGAGTTCTTCAATGTACTGCTTCCAACATCTTTTTACTTTTTTTCTTGATCCTACACTGTTCTTCTCTTGGTCACATAGCATCCCCACTCTTGGTTTGAATTAGCCTTTGATTCTTCAGATCTTGTGGAAGAATTCTCTTGTTCTACCTATTTTATTGTCTTCTTCAATTTAATTTCACTGTTATAATAGTTTGTCATTATGCACAAATTGCTGAATAGTTGCATCCAGTAATTCTGACCCTATTTTTATCATCCTTTAATTTTGCTTCTTGCTTCTCCTTAATTGTGTGAAGATTTTAATCTGTCATCCAATGAGGCTATTCTTTCTTTTTGTGTGCTTCCCTGACAATATCCCTTGTTTTGGCCCAGAATTCTTCTGGCTCCTGACCTAGAAGGCTTAATAGCACAAATCTATTATTCACATGGTCTTTAAATTCTACAGGGTTGTCTTTCAAGTTGTGATTTGGCATGATGATTTAGTGTACAGTCAGCCCTCCACATTTGTGGGATTCACTTTTGCAGATTTTTTCACAGATTATTTTGTTGTCACCTCTGCGATCTCCCTATGCCATTTGTAATAGGGATTGCAAGCCTTGTGAGGCTGAGAAATTGCAAGCAAGGCTTGTAAGTCCCTATTAAAATGGTGTGGGGCAGCAGTGGAGGTGGCAGTAAGCCCCACCAGCCACCCATTTCTGCCTTTTGAAGGAACACTGATGCCTCAAAGGAATCCATGGTGGGTTGAATATGGTGACCATACTTTTTTGTGTGTTAAGTATAGTTTGGGAGGGCCTAGAGTTATTCACTGTTTTTCCACTTTCACGGGGGTCCTGTGCCCCTAACTCTAGTGAATGGGGAGGGATGACTGTACTTCTTTAACTTTATTGTATTTTTTGATATTAGCCTTGTCTGTGCCACAATCTGCTCCTGGTCTTGTTTTGGCAGAGAGAATGGAGCTTCTCCATTTTCTGTTTCTAATTATGTAGTTTATCTGATTTCTGTAATGACCATCAGGTGATGTTCATATATAGCATTATCTCTTTGGTTTCCTGAAAAATGCATTTGCAATGAACGAATTACTGGCTTCACAAAATTGGATAAGTCACTCTTCTGCATCCTTTCTTGATCCTAGGTCAACTTCTCTGACAGCATTTGTTCTCCTCTGTTTCCTACTTCTGCGTTCCAATCACATCAATATGGTGTGTGGTTAATTTCTTCCTCCTTCCAGCACAGACTCTTTCAATTTCTTCTTCTACTACCGCTGTAGTTGAATTCTAGTTTGCAATCTCATAAATAGAGACCAGGATGCCAGCCTGTATTTTGTTGAATTTTTAAAATTTTAAGTGTAAATGATTGGGGAAAGAAAAAAGGAAGGAAAAATACATAGGATATGAATGTAGACTAACATATATATTAATATAAATATATTTATTGCATTTATATGCCATATAAAATTACTATTATGTCCATTTTTTTTCTTGGAGACACCTGTAAAATATGTGATTATGTGCAACTGAAGCAGTAAGATCTTCTGACTGATAAATGATGAACGGTGATTTTTTTCCCTCAAATTTGAAGTATGAGTCTTTTGGCTACAGCAAAAATGAGCAGGATCTCAACCACACTGATTATCAGCTCAGTTCCAAATCACAGAAATATAAATTTAATAAAACATACTAGTCTACAACTAACAATTTTTTCCAATACAGAATACGTTGCAAAACGTCTGGTCAGAAAAAGTGACTCTTAAATATGCCCACCTGAAATGCCAGTTGGAAACATTACCTGCATTACATTGCTAACATTTAGCTGAAGTAGACAATTTTTTAAAGGATGGAGTACTCAAAAAATACTAAAAACATTTATTTTTGCTAAGTAAAACATATTTTTAAATATAAGGGGACTTTGGATATTAAGGACAATTTTCCACTGATTGATTTGCACAAGATAATCTAACTCTTTATTCCATTCAGTTCTAAGTTCACTAATATCCAGTTTAGTGCTTTACAATAGACATTTGTAAACTACATTTGTTCAATTAGCCTGAAGTGCTTCAGATTAGTGTGACTAGCAAAGTAGGAGTGGCTGAGGAATGCAAAGCTGATGGCTCATATATACATATCAAAAGTGTTAACAATTGTCAAGATTGCCATGCTGTACTGGAGAATAACTAAAAGGTAGACTGCAATGGCAGACATGCTTGATCTAGATCTACTCATTCATCGAAAATATAAATCTCACAATCACCCCATTTCTTCCATAAAAAAGATTTTCTCAACTCTTCAAATGGGGATTATCCCATAAGGTTATATTTATATGAACATATAAATCAAATAATAGTTGTTGAGAAATAACACACTGGATCATTCTGGCTGCAGAACCTGCAGGGGGTATAGACATGGACAGAAATTAATGCAGTCCAGCCAAACAGAGATGTCAAATAGGTTGATTCCAAAATCCCCAAAGGAAGAGTATCTAAATTAAATCATATTTGCCAGCTTTAAAAAAACATGTCAAGAGATAACACCTGCCATACTTGTCAGCTTTTTCTTCAAGTCAACTGATACCATGGATATTGTATTAGTAAGTGTAAGAAATTCATTTTAAGTATATTAACCTTCCCCAAATGCTTAATTTGAGAAACATCCATCTATCTATATCAAGAGATATTTCAGCCAGCTTCACAGGCAAATTCAGATTAACCACCTGAGTATTATCCTGAGGGACCAATATACCTAAAATATCTACTAGCTTCAAGTCACCAATGAAATTGCCAGCTGGCAACAGTCAAAATGAAACATCCATCCAATCTGGACCATACCAATTCAGGCTGCAAGTGGGGTTCACATGGTGGAACAAAAAATGTCCTCTACAAGGAGAATTCACTGACAAAAAGGTTACAATCTTGCCTTCTCTTTGATATTTTGTATGTGTAGTTTTTTGTATGTAGGTATAAAAAATGCAGTACTGTAGTGAAATTTTCTACCATGTAAGTTCTCACCATTTTGACATGGTAATTTCCAGACACAAGTTTACCATGTCACTGAGAGCTAGGCCATATACAACCTCTGCAATGCAAATGATATGATCCCAAACCTTGTTTGCCAACACAGCATAAATGGGCAGAGCATTACACTTGTAGGGAGAATCTACTAAGGATACTTGTCCTTGTCTTTGCCTACTGGTTCTTTCCTACAGATACATCTTCTTCCATATTCCTCCTAGTCTCAGTGGAAGTAAAAATGGTGCAAAGATAAGAATAGCTGGGTGTGGTAGTTGCAGGGACAGTTGATAGCAGGGAAACATGGGGCATCTCTTCTAGATTAACAATTATCCACTACATATATATTTCCCCTCAGTGATACCAGGTGACTACAACATTGATAACGTATGTCTGCTTCATAACATGTGGTTCCATACCATCTGGATTATGAAAATGGCTTACATTATCATCATACTTCTGTACAATTTGCTTTGCAGGTCGGAAAGCATCCTTTCATCTGGAGCGTCTAAAAAAACAGAAAAATCAGAGTGCAGAAGTCCCACAGAAGGCAGCACTACCCTTGCATCTGGTACATCATCAGGTGAGCTTGCATCTCAAAACACCTCAACATAGAATTATACTCTATCTGAACAACAGTGTACATAATCTGAGGATACCTCTAAACCCAGTTGTGCTCATTGATAAGGAAAGTGATACTGATGACCAAAATTTGCATCTTTTCCTGACAAGAACAGATCGCTTATCTATAACTGTGTTTCTTTGAATGGTCATCTGTGAACTCACACAATTCTGCACCTACATGGAGTCTACTGGAAATTTCTAGAGCTGCTAAGCAAAGGAATTTTGATTGGTATCCTTGCCCTGCTCCTGTTGGCATTACTGTTCTTTTTCTTAGTCCCCCTATACTGCACTGCAAAGGAAGAGATAACAATCTGGATAGAGCAAAGGCAACACCAGCAGGAGAGTGGGTGCATTGTGAGTTCATAGGTGACAAGTTGAAGAAACTGTTGCAGGTACATCTTATTTTTCTTCTTCATTTTCTTATTTATATATGTGACATGTACATGGGTGAATACCAAACTGACTGGCCTAGAGGTGGGGTGGTTGTCAGTAGTAAAAGGAGGAAAGGACTGTTCCCCCAAATTTGGTGTCCCCACAAGCTTTGACATTTAAGCAATCATGTTTGATTAAAGTCAAAGACTGGGCCTGTGTTGCTGCTTGACAAATGTCCAGCAGACACACATTGATGAGAAAATCTGTCAAAGAAATCATGGCTTCTGACTGTAAGTGGCAAAGCCTTCCTGGCTAGCTTATAACACAACTGCATCACCACTGCAACCCAGCTGGAAATTCATTGGGAAGACACTGAGAGAATTTTTCCTTGAAACTCCTAACAAATAAACAAGTGTATTTATCAAGCAAAGCCTGTTGGTTCTAGCTATATAAGAGATCAAAGCTGTCCAAACATCCGAAGAGTGCCAAGCTATCTCGGGTGACATGGCAGAGTTTTGAAAAAATTCAGGAAGTATGACATGTGAAGACAACTAAAATGTTGAGACCAGCTTCAGTAAGATGGCAATACCTGACCAGAACATCACCTGATCTTTATGGAATAACAGCAAAGGCAGTTCACAATTAAAAGCTGCCAGCTCACTTGTCCATCTGGCAGATGCAGTTTCCACCAGAAGCATGGTTTTGAGCATCAGGAGATGTTAAGTCACAATTAGCCACAGGCTGAAATGGATTGCCTGTAAAATAAATAAAGACAATGTGCAGGTTCCACATAGGTAGTAGAGGTGACCATGGCAGTTAAATTAGGGTCACTCTTAAAGAATGCCTTCACCTAAGATTGGACAAACCAAGAGAAGCCTAATGAAGATGAGCACTGTGCAATAATCATTGCTGGGTAGACCTTGAGAGATGCCTCCAATATGCTAAGAGTCTTGTCAATAAGCTTCAATTGGGAACAGATGAACAATGCTCTGAGACACAACATTTGGAGGTCCAGATGTCTGATTCAGCTATGTTGTTGTGTCAAAAGATCTTGACAGAACAGGATGCAATAATAGCAGCCTTTTATCAGCCAAAGGAGAAGTGTGAGTCACACCTGACAAGCCAACAATGAGTGATCAGAATGCAGCGTATTTGATCATCTTGGAGTTCCACTATCACTCTTGTCAATAATGGAAACGAAGGGAAAGTTTAAAGTCTTTTCCCTCCCAAATTGTAGGGAAAGACATTTCCCAGAGATACTTTTGTCTTGCAGCCCCTGGAGCAAAACTTCTTGCACTAGGAGTTCTTTTCAGTTGCATATAAGTCAACCTCTAGAGATCTCCAAAGCTTGAACAAGGTATGAACTTGTGAAGATACAACTCAGTGTCAGCTCTGATGTTGTCTTCCCCAGAACATGTAATGTGATAGGGAAAAAATCCCTGCCTAGCAAAGATGCAGGGCTAGGTCTACAAGGGAGCTAGAGACTCCCACTGCTTGTTGATGTAAAAATGTCAGTAGTATTGTCCACTGAGATCTGACCAGCTGGAACATGTCCAGAGGCAGCGCCCAAAATAGTGAAGGGTCTGGAAACTATCTATCTTAGGGGCTGGGTATGTTTAGTCTGCAGAAGAGAAGGGTTAAGAAGGGACATGATAGCCATGTCTAAATATCTGAAAAGATGTCATATAGAAGAGGGAACAGGCTTGTTTTACATTGCTCCAGAGTTTAGAACAAGGAGCAAAGGATTTAAACTACGAGAAAAAAGATTCCATCTGAACCTCAGGAAGAACTTCCTGAAAGTCAGAGCTGTTCAGCAGTGGAATATGCTGCCTCAGAGTGTGGTGGAGTCTCCTTCTTTTGAGGTTTTTAAACAGAGGCTGGATGGCCATTTGTTGGGAGTACTTTGATGTGTGTTCCTGCATAGAAGGGGGTTGGATTGGATGGGCCCTGTGGTCTCTTCCAGCTCTATTATTCCATGCTTCTATTAGAGGCACTATATTACAGTGGTTTCCCTCTTATCTGCAAGGTTGGTTCCAGAGAGTGCCACTGGAGGACTCCTGCTCAGTCCCCTGGTCATTGTGTTGTGTGATGTGGGTTCCATCTTGTCTCCCATGCTGTTCAGTATCTATTTGAGGCCACTGGGATCCAGACTAATATAGACCCATGGAAATAAATGGGACTTAATTAGTCATGACTATGTCTATATCTAAACCATTAAGTTTATATTTTTGTTGTTTTGTGCCTTTAAGTCATATCAGACCTATAGTAATCCCAATGGGTTTGTTTGTTTGTTTGGCCAAGATTTGTTTAGAGAAGGTTTGCCATTGCCTTCCTCTAAGGCTTAGAGAGTGCAACTTGGCCAAAGTCATTCAATGAGTATCTGTGGCTGGTGGTATCAAACCCTGGCCTCCAAAGTCCTAGTCCAACTCCCAAACTGCTAGACCGCACTGGCTCGCAGCTGTTGTTGCGTGCCTTCAAGTCATTTCTGACTTAGGTAGCCCTAAGGCAAAACAATCACAAGGTTTTTCCTGGCAAGATCTGTTCAGAGGGAGGTTGTCTTTGCCTTCTTTTGAGGACGAGAGAGTGTGACTTGCTCAAGGTCACCCAGTGGGTTTCCATGGTTTTCCATGCCAAGCAGGGATTCAAACCCCAGTCTCCAGGGTCATAGTCCAACATTCAAACCTCTACACCGTGCTGGCTGGTATTTTTATTACTTTTTAAACTTTTCAGCAAGTCAGGTTACATGGTTCAACCCTAATAACTCAGGACATACAGTTACAAACAATACTAAGGATCCTTATGTTCATGTATAATTCAATGCCATATTTTTATAGGACAGATTCCATTACTCTTATGCATGATGCAGATTATTTTGTTTATGCAAATTGAACAAGGGATCTTACTAAGCTATCTAACAAAAGTCTTTACTGAACAAACTAGTTAAACCGTGTTTGAGAAAGACAGATCATATGATTTAGCCTGAAATGTAGATATCTTGTTTTTAATTTTTGTAAAATACTACATGTGTGAACCATATGATTATTGTACATTCAACCAAAAACATTTTTATTAAGGTAATGGCATCACAGAAATTGTGGTGGCCATTTGTGCATAACCTATATGGAAGTGTAGTTCAACAAACAGGGCCTCTGGAGAAGCCAGTACAATTGCAAATAAGTATTGCCCTGTGCTTGCCAAGCAGAGTTACATGATCATCATCATTTATGAATTGGACCTAAGATGTATAAATCATACTTTTCTTTCCACTTGGTGTAAGGTTGAAAAACTACAAAGCTTTGTAGAATCAGCATGAACTGCTCTGGACTGCTGCTGATCCTGTTCTTGTCCTGTCTTATTCATCAACATATTTTCGGTCTTTTTACCAGAAAGAAGTGGAGAATTCTATCAAATTAATTCTATTAATCTTCCTAAATTTCCATATTCCATACACAAAGGAATGAAGTGGTCAAACTCACATCTGACCCTTTTGAATTTGATGGACTGCATTTCCAGCTCCAGTTACATGAAGAGGGAATGGTCAAAGTTACATATTAATCCATTGCTATTATTCATTGCTATTATTCAAGGGAGGCATGTTTTAAATACAGTTTATTAAATAAAAGGCAACAGAATATTAAAGGAATACCATTAAAGGTGTTATGCTGATTTCTGGAGGTCCCGTGAGGGACACCTAAATGCTCTCCAAATTATACAAGTTAGGGAAATTAGTCAAAGAGCACAAGTTAGCAATGTGAGAGGCAGGATAACGTAGCGAGATGTTGAACCCAATGTCTTCAGGGTCAGGCCGAGTCAAGGAGCAAACAGATGTGAAATAACAATTGGTGTTTTATTAAAATACAGTCAAACATGTGTATGCAGCACACTCACACAGATAACTATAGAAATAAATGTTGGAGTGGAATAGAGGGATTTTAAGAGGAGGTTTGGTATGGGAAATACTACACCTGTCCTGAAGCCTGGGTAGTCTGAACATAGAGTTCATTGATATGAAGGTTCTCAGTACGCGGGACTGAGGGGAAGGCTCGCCAAGCAAAGCAGCAGCAAGGCGGTCCAGCAATCCGAGTAATCCAAAGAAGTGCTAAAAGTCAGGGGCTTTTATAGGGGAAATTGTAGCCACAGGTTAGTCCGTTCTTGGGGAAAACAATGAGTTTTGGGCTGGAGACAAAGCCTCCGAAAGGTCAGAATTTAGCATGATTGAGTTAGGTCTGAATTGCCAATAGGGTAGCCAGTATGCAAACGCAGAGTGCTTGACAGTTGAGTATTTGGCTCGGGGCAGGGAGTTCTTTGTAAGTAGCGTGCATACATAATGAGAGCACTTGCTGTGAGGTCTCCTGAAGCAGCAGTTTGGCTATTTCTGGCCAGCCTATATTGTTGTTGAATATTTCAGCGATTAGCGACTGAGCCTGTTTGCATGCTTGTCCGGGGGCCTCGCAAGCATGTGGGAAGGAATGCGTTAAGGAAGGCCGAATTATTGATATCAAAATGATATCTGGTGCCCCCCAAGTCTGGCTATAAACTGCGGTAACAAAGTCATACAGACTAGACCAACTCCCACTTAAACCTACTCTTTTTTCTAGACATCTTTTACTGTTTTTTTCTTGTATTCTTATTCCGCTTCCAGTTATAGTAATTTTCTCTTTCTTCCTTTTGCTCTGTTTACAGGCACTAGCAGTTGCAGGCCTGAGTCCTCTTCGAAGAAGCCATTCACCCATACAGTATTCTCGGTCATGTGGCACACCCCCTGCTACACTCTGTGCACAGGATTGGCCACAGCAACCTATTCAAACACTACAACCGGAAGGAGAGGAGTCTGATGGAAAGCTCAATAATAGTTTCCCATCACTATACTGCAGCTCCTCATATTCTGATAGCACCAGCTCTAGCAGTACTCGAAAAGCTAGGCCGGTCTCCCTCACAGTTCCCAGCCATACCAGAGAGTGTGGCAAGCAATTTCATGGCAGTGCTAACAGCCTTGTTGAAGCGGTAAGTTAATGCGGTATTAGTAACAGTAGTAATGATGACAATAACAGTTAAATACAGATCTTTGCATAATCTTCTAAATGATCCAAGTTACAACATCAGCCTGCCCCATTACATATATCAGCTCACATCAGCCCCAGAATTCCCAAGGTCTGCACCCCTTATTTTCATTCCCCACTCCAAAAATGTCATGGGGATATTTTTAAAAGAAAACACCAAACATGCCCATCACAAACCTTTAGAGAGACATAATTGGTCATTTGTGTCATTTTCATATAGGACTTCTCTCAAAGCCAGAAATGACAGGAAGGTCCCTTCCTCTTTGAAAGGTCCACTAAAACAGGCCAGGGTAAGAACACAAAGTGGCTGATGATACAAATTACAAGATACTATTGGTCATTTTTTACATAAAATTGGGATTTGGGGGACCTACGGACCGTTACTGGGCTGTAAAAACAGTCTTGAGGCCACAGGTGGCTTGCAGACCACACCCTAGTGCACACCCTACCCTAGTGTAGACAGAAATAGGAGCTCACCTTGCCTTTATTGATGAAGAACAATTTATTTTAATCTGTTTATTTTAAAGATTTTTACATTTAGGTTGCTTTTATAATTTGTTGTTGAACTTTATTGTTTTATAAAGTTTGGAAAGGCAGTTAAAATATAATAATTAGATATATTAACTTGCAGAACCACCAATTCCATCCCAGACATTGTTTTTCAGACCTTTGTGAACTCTTTTCTTTTCAAACCCTAATAAGCAATAAATGTTTTAAAGGAAAATAATTCAAGAGGGAGATGGCTAGAAACAAGAGGAATTAGAATTGGAAGGCTGCAACTAATCTGTATCAGTATACTAGGATTCCTAGTTTTCCTACCATTACTGCAAGCCTGGCAAACCAGAATTCCCATGTCTTTAATGAGAACATTCTTTAAAAGCCATAGGTTTATCTAAGGGACTTAAAGAAATAACCACAGTATATGGCAGAGTGGTTTAATATTGTTTAAGCTATTCAGTTAATTAAGTTGCTTTTTCTTCTGTGGTCAGAAGGCTGCGAGGAGATGTGCTAATCCCTGCTGATGGTTCTGGGAGAAGAGGCAAAATTTGTTCTGCAGTGTACATTTAAAGCAGTAGGAGCCAAAAAGGGTTGCTAGGTTAGCAAAACGCAGACCTTGGTATTTTGGAATTGAAACTGGAGACTCAGGACAGCTCTGTGACATTGCATGATCTGAATAACTATGGTAGATGCTTAATATATCAAGCTTAATGACATCACCGGGTCCAATCGCCTATAACTGAAATGACAGCACATACCAGAAGCACATCCTTTTCCAGCTCTGCTTTTCCAACACACATCGTCACACAGAAAATCTGCCGCACTGTCTATTTACACATGGGATAGGACTATGAGCCATAAACCACTTTTCAAACGTGCGACCAAGTCACTGAGTTTGGAAAAAATTAACATCAACAAGGAAAAATATATGCTGCCTACCAACACTTGCCCAATGAAAGGGGAATCCTGTCTAGCACAACCTCCTCCCATCAGAATAGCACCATCATCGGTCCATTTATAGCATGCTAGTCATTTCTCATTGATCCCAATTTGGGACACTCCCCACCCAACCAAATCTCTCCAATCTTACTCTTTTCAAAAGAAAACAAAACAATTGTATTCTCCAGCCCTTGGAGTCCACCCTCTCTCTCTCTCTCTCTTTCTAGCTATTCTCTCTCCACTGTACCTACCATTTTTAAAATTCTTCCATCTCCTCAAAGGCTGATCCAGCCAGCCATCAGCACAAGCAGTAGCCATGATTGCAGCAGTGAGTGATCTGAGCTGCTGCTTCTGTTCACATACTCTTCTCCCAAACCTGCCATGCTGCAATCACACCTCTCAACTAGGTGCACATGTGCCTTCAACACTTCCTCTTCTTCTAACTGAACTGGAGGATAATTTCCCATGACTCCTGGCATCAACAGAGGTTTCAGAGAAGGAGGGGTTGCTTACATATAACCATAGTTCTTCAAATAAACTCACACCAATGGGTTTGATACCCCTGTGCAGTGCATCATTCAAAACCTTCTAGAGCTGTTACATGTTTGGTGGTAGCCCTTCCTCCTCTGGTCCATGTGACCAGCCCGATTCTTGCTCAGATCTTCCAGGTCCCTGAACACCGAAGCAACAGTCAAGGGAAGGAAGGGTAGGTGTTGTGTGAGTTCACAGATGACCACTTAACAATGGTCACAAGTAAGCAACCTGTACTACTTCTTCGTGCTCTGTGACTCACACAAATAGGAGACTAGAAAACTATTCTACACAGGAGGTATGAGTGTCCTGTGACATAAGAGAACAGAACAGCTCTTCCAAAGGTGGTGTCAGCCCTGGACCTGGCATGCAACCTATAGTGAGTGATAAGTGTCAAAGGCTGAGAACATGTAGCCACCTTACAAATATCCTCCAAAGACATGCCTTTAAGGAAGGCTGATGAAGCAGCCATAGCTCTGACAGAGTGGCTATGCATGCAAACAGGAGAGTCTTTCTTTGACAGTTTGTAGGCCAGATGGATGATTACAGAAGTATTAAGATGACACAGGCAGACCCTTCTTGTTTGAAGAGTAACACACAAAGTCTCTGAGACTGACAAACGTCAGCCGTTCTGTTGGTGTAAAAGGCGAGAGCACACTTGACATCTAAACAATGCAGAGTACGGTTCAGGTCAGATTTGGGCTTTGCATGAATGCAAGCAAGACAATGTCCTGGTTCAAGTGAAAGATGGAAGTCACTTTTGGTGTGGAGGGAATATCTGATCTAAGGATCACTTTGTCCTTGTGGAACTTTAACTTCATCCACACGAAGGTCACACAACTCCCCTGCTCATCTGGCAGATATTCTTACCACCAAAAAAGCTGTCTCCTAGGCAAGCAGACAATGTCACACATCATGATTGTTCTAGGGTCCATTGAGGTATAGGTCCCAATACAAGTAGATGCAGATTCTTGTAGCTGTTTAGAAATTGTTTCACCAATGGGTTCTGGGAGCAGGAAAGCTTGCGAAGGATTTGGAAATCATGAAAAATTGCACCCAAGTAACATTTGATGAAGAAAAGAGAGACACTTCTGTCAGAAAACAATAGGAGAAACTCCAGGTCATGATGGACTTGTGCTTGGTCTGGTCTTGGTCTGAATTTGACCTAATTATATGCATAGGACCACTGGTCTCAGGTCTAAATGCAGCTGCCATGATGTATCAAATCAGTGGAGGAAGCCTGAGGGTGTCCAAGTCTGGATATCTCACTTGCCCATAGTGTAGTTTCAGGAGGTCCAGTCTCTCTGGAGGCCTGAAGTAGACACTCTAAGCAAGATGGACAAGAGGGACAAACCAAGGCTGTCTGAGCCATCATAGGGTGATCAGGATGCACTTCGCCTTATCTTTTCATATTTTGGCAGTCACCCTGGTGACAAGGGGAAACAGAGGAAAAGGATACACAGCAGGGCTTCTCCAATGAAACAGGAAGGCATCATTGAGCTAGTCCCCCTCCCCCCTGTATCCTGGAGCAATAGGTCTGATACTGCCTGTTCTCCGTAGAGGCAAAGAGATCCACTTCTGGAATGCCCCATTTCCTGAAGACAATTTGAAGTATGCCTGGATGAAGTCTCCATTCATGACAAGAGGCTTGCATCCTGCTGAGAGCACTGGCTAAGACATGGATCACAGGTGGAGATGCCTCTTTTGATGCCAAGTGTGAGAAGAAGCAGGGTGGTCAAATGTGTTCCTCCTTGCTTGTTCAGGTGGTATACCACTACGGTGTTGTGGAGACTACCTGAACAATCTTTCCACACAGGAGCATTTCAGAACCCCAGAAGGCCTTCTCCATAGCCAACATCCCAAGAGTGTTGATGTGAATTTCGCTCTTTCTCTGTTCAACGCCCTTTAACTGAGAAGCCCTCCATGTGAACCCCCCATCCTTCCGTAGAAGTGTCTGTAGTCACAAATGTGGACTGACGAGGATAGAAGGCCATGCCAACCTGGATGCTAGGGCCACCACATTAGGGACTGATGCATAGCCCTAGGTACAGTGAGTCACATCCAGGAGGAGTCGAAGGAAGGGTCAAGAAAGATGTATTCAGAGCCTTGCATAAGGTGCCACTGATGTCATGGAGGCCATGAACCCAATCAGCACTTCACTGTCCTTGGAGCACACTCTGAGAGTCTGTCAACATCAAAAGGCAGCTTTTGTCAAGTTCTTGAACCTTTTGTCCAGCAGACAAGCAGCCAAAACACAAGAACTGAGAACAGCATCAATGAACTTGACAGTCTGGGTCAGCTGCAGATTAAATTTCTGATGGTTCACAATTAATCTAAGTACATCAAGAAAGTGAAGTGATAGATCAATACTGGCAAGAAGACACGGTGATAACTTGTTGCCTGAGCCAGGCAGTCCCTCCTGCGACAGAGGCACAACAGTACTGGAAATGACCATCCAGAAATGCTTGCGCTGGATGTAAAAGTTGATGCCCCTCAAATCTAGGCTAGGACAGAGATCTCCATCTTTCTTGGACATGATGAAGTAGCAAGGGAAGACACACACACCCGCTGGGTAAACGGAGCCAGGAACAGGTTCAGTGGTATCCTTGAGAATAGTGTTGACCTCCTTGAGGAACGTGTCAGAGGAAGGAGTAATGTAAACTACCCTTGCAGGAGGATAATCCCAAAACTCTATGGTATATTCCCTTCACACAATGTCCACAATCTATGCATCTGATGGGCAAGACTTATTCAGATTCCATCCCCCTCCACACCATCCTAGCATCTGGATATCCTATGTTTTAGTTAGTCGCATTAGGGACTTATATTCCTTTAAATCTCTGGTTGAAATGACCTAAGTTTGTTTGTAACTGCTAAGTAATGCCTGGAGGAAGATGACGTTATGAATGTGAAGGGAAGGAATCTTTTACTCTATACTGTCTCTTGCTCTCAAGTAAGAGATGGGACCCCTAATCATCATTTAGCTGTCACTACCTACTGATTTTAATCCCTCTTGCGTAGTAACTCAGTATGAAGCTACTGGAGAAAGAATTTCTAGACTTGCCCCTCTGACTGCAGAGGCTTCCCTCTCCCACCCTCTGTGGGAGAGGAGAATTCTACTGAGCAAGGCACATGAAGACAGCATGGACAGAGGAGATCTTTAAAAGGAAAGGCTTTCATTCTAAACAGGCAAACATGTTGTCAAAAGGTATCCCATTCATAAAGGCATCTTACCCCAGGCATTACAAAGTTATAAACAACCCTAGGTCATATCAGCCAGAGGTTTAAAAGAGCATAAGTCCCTAATGTGACTCATATTACTATATCCAGATGCTGTGTGGTTGTGGGAGGCAGCTTGGTAGCAAACTCAAAGTCTGTTGCCAAAAAGAGGAGTAAGGTGGGGAAAGGGCTGACAGAGAAGACAAAGACATCACTTGCCTTGGTCACCAGACTTCTTACAGTACAACTGTAGGTGGTATTTGGCAGCAGTCAAAGACTTCTGTGAAGAGGACATAGAGAGAGCTGAAGATCTCAAATGTCTGGAAGTCATAGGGCTGAATTATCACTTTGGGCCTGAGGACTGTCTGTGTAATGGGATCAGGATGATAAGTGGGCCTGAGGTTGGAATGCAAACTTTCTCATAGTAATACACATTCTATGTGTATGCTCCAACTTGTTGTCTGTCTCCTTATTAAAGAGGCTACCCTTACTGAACAGAAGATTCTCTATAGTTGTTCATGCTTGATGTGACACTCCAGGTGAACACAACCACACATGCTTCTATAGTGCAGTAGCCCCACCAGTGTCCTTAATGCTGCAGTCAGCCACATGCCATACAGAATTCAATTGATGAGCTAGATTCTAAGCTTTCATCTGCAAGGCCCATGCCAACTATTTATCATCTTCAGACAACCATGCTAAGAAAGAGTTCATCCTCTCCTCAAGGTTCTGTTGATACACAGCCATGAAGGCCCCATAATACACAATTTTGAAGGATAGTGCAGCAGTCGAGTAGAATTTCGTGGCTAGTATGTCCAGTTTCCTGTCCACTTTTCAGCAGGAGTGATAAGTTTCTTTTGGGCAGACTTAGATGGTGCTGCCTCAACAATAACAGAGTGCAGTTTAGGGTGATGTAGGAGCCACTCTGAACTAGACTCCACCACATGGCACTGACAGACTATCCACCATTTATATGTTAGTTGAAAGAGGAAGGTGTAGTCCAAAACCTATCTGCTACCTTCAGTTAAGATGGTACCAGTAGTATCAGTGCTGGTGCTGGAACTCCAGTTTGAATCCAATGGTTCATTAGATGCTCAAATCCCTTGACCTCCATCTCTAATGCTCATACCACCCTCATCATCTCTTCTATGAAAGCAAGTGCAACATCCATTGGTGAAATTTACTCATGTTCTCCCAGTATAGCCCAGGGAAGAGTGCATTGGTGGCATTCTTGAAGAAGTGGAGGAAGAATCTGATTCAGAATCCTCTGATGTCAACATATTCTGAATAAGACAGCTACTAATATGGGCTGGAGAAAGAGAAGCACTAGGAGGAGAAGGTCAAGGAGGCCTAGAAACCAAGGAGTGAACACATTTCAGAGATACTGGAGTCAGTGTGTGTGATAGCCAGTGTGTTCAGAGGGTAGAGTTGAACCCAATGGTTGAGCAAGGAGTTCAGCACCCATCTGAGAGGATCTCGTGGCCCACTGTTCCTGAAGAGATAGATCATGGTCTGCTCGCCACTGAATGTGACAGTCCCAAAATAGACTGTGAATGTCAATACCAACTGCAGTGGTGGTAGTGTGGACTACATTGGTGGCAAAGTGGATCACATGAACTACTTCAGTAGTGAAGTGGGTTCTGTTGGTGGTAAAGTGGCCTCGAACCATGTGAGCATTACCAATCACACTCATACTCCTTGTCAAATTCAGAGTGATTGTGGCAATAGTACAGAGAATATCTGCAGTAAGGGTAATAGCATTCATACAGCCATAACTGCCAAAATCATGCCCATGTTGATGACAGTTGGACCAGTGACAGAGATAGTGCAGAGATCTACAGGAACTACTCCCAGACCTAGACCAAGATGAATCTGTTCTTTGAGATGTCTCTGAAGATGAAAAAGAGGTCAAGCACCAATATCAAACTGATTGACAAGGCAGAGGAGATGAAAGAGAAGGGTCTTTTCTCAACAGACCCAAACATGAAGGAGAATGGACAGCAGGATTTGTGCAGAGTAACCCAGGAGATAGTTGTGGAACCTCAGGAGCTGATTCAACTATCTCTCTTACAGAAGCTGTGGCAATTTGTACCACCAAATAATTTTCTGCATGTGTCTCTGAACAGGAGATGATTGTTGAGAATCTATGGATACCTGTACCCACCCCTCTGTTCTACCAGCTCTGGACAAGGAGGCTGAACAGAATGGACAGATGCATGTGAAGGTGAAGAAGACAATCTAGGCCTTGAAACATCCTTCACCTTCTTTTTCTTCCTGTAACAACTCTTCTGCAATCAATGTCTGGAAGAAGCAGCCTCCAGGTCAATAGAGTATCCCAGTGTTAATTGGACATGAGACCAAGCCTCCACATTGAAAGAATGAGGTGGTATTGAAGACTCTAGCAGTTATAATAGCTGAGTTGGATGCAAGTCTTTTGGAACCATCCCTCACACCTGAGTCTGATAAAGAACTTTTGATAGTAAGATGGGCCAAGGAACCAAAGGCAGTTGGAATTGAAGAGGATTGTGGAACGAGACGATGTCCCAGATCTGAAGGCCTATTGGTAGCTGTCAAGACTTGCTCATACAAGAGCACCTTGAGCCAAGACGAATGGTTCTTATGCACTTGAGGGGTCATTACTTTGTAATGACCACATAGCCCAACATTGTGGCCTTCTCCTAGGCACAAGAAACAGAACGAATGCCCGTCTATCCCATGGATCTTAGCCCTGCAAGAAGAATACTTTTTAAATGAACCAAAAGGCAGTGTAGAAAATCTGAAAATCTGCGAGTCAGAAACTGGTCTCTAGAAGGTTCAAGATGTTTCTGTTTACTTATGAAAAGCTTACCTGACCTGGTTAATTCTATATGTATATGATATTATTTTGGGATAAAAAGGTAGCTGAAACATGTTGAGTTGCTCTTCTTTTCTGTGGTATAGGAAATTAGCCTTATTCTTTCCATTTTATCTCTGCCTCTGGTAACAAATTTTCTGTTAAAGAAGTAATGCCAAGGAATACATTAACTTCATTAACTGAAATATACCTGTATACATGCAGGACACCTTTGAAGTGCAAGTAGCTAATAATTTTGCATGTTTCCTTGCAGTAAACCAACTTCAACCAATCCAGGAAGTTTAAAAAATAAATAATAACTCTTACTTCCTAGAGATTTAACCCCTGCCTATCAGCCCAGAGACGATATGGTAGACTCAGTGGCTTCAACCATGCCGTCTCGAAACCCCAAAACCAAACAAAAGCTTCTAACCAACTTGAGTATTCTGTTTCTCTCTGTACTGGCAAGTAGATGAAACATAAATAACTCAGATCCCATTGGTCTTCTATGAAGGTAGCAATTATTTCTACCAACCCCTCCCTCAACCTACAGCTTCCAACACAGTTCCCAGCAACCCCTAATCCCAAAAGCAGATTTTAAGGGTGCGGTGTGTTGCAGTGTGGATAGAATAGTTTCAAATGCACATACACAAATTATAGATTTAAGAGAGCTAGATCCATTGCAGTGTTAGCTGTGCTTAAACTCACTGAAATCAAAGAGGCCTAAGTATGCATACCATTGCACTGGATTTAGGGTAGAGTTAGAACTCAAGTTGTTCCATCATAGAGCCTCCCCTACCAAATGTTTACTACCAAATAATTTTATAAATGTTGGATAGCCCTTGCTACAATATGTGATCCTAATATCAATTTGTTTTTTTTTCCTCTTCTCTTTGATCCCTGGCTGATTAAAGGTCTTGATTTCAGAAGGACTCGTGCAGTTTGCTCAAGATCCAAAGTTCATTGAGGTCACAACCCAAGAACTAGCTGATGCCTGTGACTTGACGATAGAAGAAATGGAGAATGCTGCAGACAACATTCTCAATGGTAACAGCAAGCCAAGCCCCAATGGCAACCTCTTGCCTTTTGTTAATTGCAGGGACCCAGGGCAGGACTGTATGGGAGAGGAAGCAGCCCAAAACCCAGATTGTAGAAAAAGTCAAGAGGAGCCTAAAGACAGCAGGATTTATATCAGCAGCCTGTAGCTGCCAAGGCTGAAAGTGATGCTGGTTTTATTTTTAATTTGTTTCAATGTTCCTAATGGGTTTGTTTCAGAAGTGCCTCACTGTTCTCGTGACCTGGAGTAACCAGAACAGCGTTCTTCATTCATTTCTGTCAGGAAGAATCACAGAGTTGGGTGGTGTAAAGAGCTTTCCAGGAGTGAATATACAGCCCCAGCATGTGTCCATGAAGGAAGAATGAGGAGAAGTAAAAGGAGAAGTGTCAGCTCCCTCCTTTTTCAGTCCCTGCACAAAGAACAACAGCTGCTTCCTGAATGTGAAGGAAAACCTCAGCTTCCTGTGGATGGCCCTAGCTAAAAGGACACTGCATCAAACGGGTGTCTTTCAACTTTGCTTGTACAAAAAAGAAAAAAAAAAGAAAAAAGAATCATTTTGCACATATTCTGTATGAGCCTCACCGTCTCCATAAAGCCAAGGCCCTTTGATCTGCAAGTGGAATAGAAGACTTCTGCAACAGATCCCCACATTTTGCTGAGGAGACGGAAGTAGAAGTTAAAGGGTATAGGAGATGCAAGTGGCAATATTGCAGATGCTAATTGATAGAAATGCAGAGACTCCCAGGCAGTTTTCTCTGCCAACCAATCAGAGCTCAGGCAGTCTTCCCTGCCAACCAATCAAAGCTCTGACAGCTAGCTGTGTCAATTGCTCAAAGAGCAGGAAACCAGCTCTGTCAAACCGGAGTTCAGGCAACCCGCCCATTTCGAAGAGAGGTGGTGATGGGCTTATGTAGATCTTTCCTTGTTTTTGCTGTTTGATATTTTCTTGAAAGCATGTTCCAATTTTTATTTTTGAGTACTTTATTTTATTGAATTTTAATTTTTGAAGGAGAGGAGTGAAAGGAGTGTTTACAAAGTTTTGTAATCACCTACCTTTTTGTTTTTGTTTTTCACTTTGCAAATATTTGAAATTGTTTTGATTTATGTTGTACTATTTAAATTTTGTTTTGTTTTGTTTTCTTCCATTGAGATTTGGTAGAAGCTAATAATATTAGAGGAGTTTTGCCAACCATTATGTACACCAGAATTTGTAATTTCATTTGAAGTACTGGTAAATTCCTTTTTTTGTTGTTGTTTTTATAATTTAAAGATAGTAGGCAATGCACTTGATATAGTCTTGCACATACGAGTGATCGATTTGGATTCTTTATAGTGCTAGGGTGTGTGGACAAGTGAGCAGGACTGAGTGAGTGAGTGAATGAGTGAATGAGTGAGTGAATGCACACCTGGAAGGAAGTATGTACGTTCATACAGTTCTCTGCTTCCTGGTTACAACTGAAGGAGAGCTGTATCTGGGGTCATTTGAGTGCAAAATAAACCACTGTCTCTGCTTTTGAAAGGGGAATCAGTAACTCTTTGCATTTTCTGTTCCACAAGATATGCAAAAACAATGCAATAATTAATTTTGAATACAATTTGTGAATTGTGCTGGCATTAAAATGGTATAGAAAAAAAATAAGGGGATTAAAACAAAAAAAAGAAAAAGAAAACCAAGTAAGGAGGAGTTACGTTTCGATATATTCTGTGTGATGTTTTATTGCATTGATAATGTTTCTGTTGAAGAAACCGTAATACTTGAATTCAGGTCAGTTTCAGTATTTTTCAACTATTTTTTTAAAATGAATTGCAATTGTGCCAAGCAAATATAATGAATTAAGTTTGTTTAAGGGAAAAAAATAATAATTCTTGTATATTTTGCTGCATGTAAAGTAAATCATTTCGTATTTGGAGTGTGCCAAGCTTTACCTTTGAACTTTTAAGTGCTTTTCTACGTGTGGTTGGGGGAAAGGGTATACTTTTTTTTCATTTTTTTAGTTTGTACAATGAACAACGTGTACCTAGTGTTAAGTAACTATTCTGCAACCCACTGACAGGTTGAACGTTAACTGATTTTGCATATCTTGTGTTCATTTTCCGTTTTCTGCCCGTTCTTAAACATGCATGATAACAAATTGGAAAGCGCATCTTGCTTTTTGAAGCTGGCAGGTTTTACCCAGATTTCACCCATTTGCACAGTTTCTCTCAATGATCGTCTTCATCAAAAAGTGGCAAATTCCACATGCCAAGATAATCAGGTAGATCCATTCCTATAAACTGAACTGGCATCAGCAACTCTAGTAAGAAGGAATCTTTCCTTTATTTTATTACACAAAGAAACTCCTAGAACAATGTAGTGACATGGTTTTCAGGGTTAGGCAAAGATTTAGTAACATTGTTATATCAGAAAGGATGTATAGTATCCTTAACCAAATTTGCATATTTAGAAGGCCTACAAATACTTTAGACAATAAGCTGAAACATTTTCATATTACTAGTATAAATAGGAAAGGCAAATTGAGAATACAGCTATTTTTAACTTAAATTTAAAACTCATATAACATGTTATCTATAGGAAAAGAACAAACAGATGGACAAGTATAAAATGGAGAACTCACTAAATTGCAGAATTACTGAAAAAATGTTTAAAGCTGGTGAGGAAATAAGAAACTGGATATAAGTCAACAATATGAAAATAAGGCTCAAGGCAAATATTATCTTGGGCTCCACTAACGGAAGAAATGTGTCAAGTTTTAAGATTATTTTTACAGTGAAAATTGGAGAGGATTCATAAAATGATAAACAAATACAGATAATGTGAAAGAATCTGGCAAGTCAAGCTAACAAGACACTATAACTAATTGGACCAGACTAGTTTTAAAATTTTAAAAACAAGAGACAAAATCAGGTGGCAGTTGTTTATCATGTATGTATTCAGAGATGTACGCATACAGCAGTGTACCCACAAACCTCTTGCAGGCATGCATCTACCATCTGCCATCATGAAAGAACAAGTATATGGTTAGCATTATATTCCTTTTGGCATGAAGCACTTGTTTGGGAGGGAGGCAATGGACCCAAGCACCCCAGAAAATGACTGGCTTTATTATAACTGACAACATAAACCAAAATCCTGTTGGTAACCTATGTTAGTGTAACATCAGTGTATGGACTTTTTCAATCATTGCAGAAAGAGGTACCCAGATCTGCTCTCTGAAACATCCCTTCCCCGCACACAATCTCACTCTGATGGCATCAGAATACACCTGTATGGCCCATCATTATTACTGGCCTCACTATCACTGGTATGGGCTGGAAATCCAGGAGGGTAACAGCAACTCATCAACCTTTCTGCAGTCCCAGATACCCTGTTCAAGATTACTGACCTGGAAAGCATGTAGGTCACTAGTTCCCAAACACTGCTCCTCCAGCTGAGGTCCAGTTGGAAATACACATGCTTCAAAACAGAAAGGATGCACATACATACCTACATTCCAGAGAATGACACAAAACCATTTAAACTAAAAGGAAGTGGGAAAAATCTAATTATGACAGAAATTCAGTAATTCATCTAAGAATTCAGTAACGAACTGCAAACTTATTTTTCAAAGTAAGTTGCATAGATATTTGCTGAGGGTGGTTTAACTTTAAAGTATCCTACCTCAAGGTAGAGGCTCACTGCTACATGATATGTAGAGTTCCCCTCCCAACTTTTGACATACATTCTATGAATATTCAAGCCACTTACTCAGAGGTCTTCCAAATAAAGTTAATTCTGCTCTGAAGCATATGGTTTGTGCATTACTTTATATAGCTCACCCTCTTCAACAACTAACAGTACTACTGAGTGGCTGATAGTGTTACTATTCAAAATACATCGTGTACCTGTTTCATTTTCCCCTTCTTAATCGATTTATTTGGTAAGAAAATTAGACTAAACAGACAGTTACAAATAGAACATCATCTGGATCTCTTATAAAATTCTACAAATGAGGTGGGACAATTTCATAATAAAACCTCACCTGGAACTACCCTAGGTGTCAGGCAATATATTCAGAAGTCACAAAAAATTAGAACCTTGGTCAAAAGCTGCTTATATCCTTTCAGTTCTCATCAACTTCCTACAGTAAATAATTCTGGCTACTTAATCAGAAGAACTGTCATCTGATCTTACAGATATGTTCTTGCAACAGCAGAAAAAACAAAAATTTCCTTTGCTACAACTAACAACTGGTGCTTATCAACAAGTGAAATCCATATCTACATTTCTATGATTCTATAGTGCTTTGGGGGTGTTCCTACATGGCAGGGGGTTGGACTGGATGGCCCGTGTGGTCTCTTCCAACTCTACATTTCTATGATTCTATGATATCAGTCCGGAAGCTTATTGAATGCAATCCAACACAAGAATGAAGCACACTAAATGCACTGAAATACTTAATTCTGTTCAGCAAAGCAGCCATAGTCTTTTTAGCTTACATTATTAAATTGGTATTAATACAAATTAAAACAATATAAATCATAGCAAATAAAGTAAAAACAGCCATTTAAAAATAGGTAAATAAGTAAGAATTCATGGTACATTTCTATATGCGTCTATTCAAAAATAAGGTCTACTCAGTTCAGTAAAGTTTACTCCCCAGCAAGTATGTATAGAATTACAATACAGTCAAAAATATCTTCCAAAAGAGGAGAGTGCTTAAATTATGCCTAAAAATCATGGCAAATCACTCTACACAGAAAGTTCCACATTCATACAACTAGAATTACCTGAAGAATTTTTTTTTAAAAAAAATCCATGCATGTGTTTGAGCATACTGCTACCGCCTAACTAACAGCTGCTCATATTGTCAGAACTAAGCTCTTTCATCACCAATCATTTGCTCAGGAGTAGACAAAACAGTCAGCCATCCCAAATATATAGGTATGCTCCCAATCCCATGCAGTCTAGCAGTGGATTGGCAGAGCAAAGGATGAAGGCTGTGAAGCGCTACAAGCTATTATCCAGTAGACATTTTCCCACTTTCCTATGAAACCACATTCCAAACTGTTAACAGGAAAAGATTAACCAACATATACTACGCTTCAGCAGGCACCAATTCATTTTTAACAATATTAAATAGAAAGAAAAGCTCCTTTTTGGAGTTCCTTCTTATATATTTGTGATTTTTTAAAATCACTGTCATGTTCTCCTATAGAAAGCTCCAAGAATGTAATGAAGAATACTTTAAAAAAAAAAATAGGAAGGACCATCCATAGTCAATTAAATCTTATTCAAGGATGACTCAAGGATAATTGGGTCTTTATGCATGTTCTCATCCTACACAATAGATACCCAGAAACACAACTTAGCCATCAATTAATAATCATGCTATCTCTAAGATGAAGAGCCACAATTTGCCTGAAAATAACTTGTGTTTTACTGTTACACTTGTGCTTGAGAAGTCCCTTGAATTTCTTTATGGAACCACTGCTCATATGAACACATGTCACATATCATACACTTTCATTCAGATTTCATTAATACAGGACAATTGCCATTCTAATACCATACACACAATCACTAATCATCAGTTAATATCTGCATGTCAACATTAGGACTGAAAACCTATGCCCACTCACTTGGAAGTAAGCCTATTGGACTCAAAAGAGATTTATTAACTGGATCAAATCAAAAGAGATTTATTGACTGGACATAGATAGAACCACATTGTTAATGACTATAAAAATAAATTATTAACTACATGAGCAAATTAAAGAACATACCTTAAATGCCACAAAGATATCATCCATATAGCCACACCTCACGTAAAATGAAATTCTAATATTACACTGATATCCAAAATATAGGAGCTTCAGCAAGGCACGTTGTTCCCATACCATAAAGGTAATGTTTGAACTCCAAGAGCATATATGGAGGAGGGATCAACAGTAGGGACTTTTCTCCTGCCAGAATAAGCTTAGCTTTGCAAGGGGAGATGTTATCATAGGAAGGTACATTATAGACTCCGCTCACATTTACTGATATTACTTGAGAAGCACAGAGAAGAGCTAAATTGGAGCAGCTGTAAGACAACTTTAAGCAACATCAGAATGGGATGAGAGCTTTTCAGTGGAGTTAAATCAAATATTCAGCTAAGAGTTATTAAGTATTTAATAATGAAATACAGAAGAACTTATGATATAAAAATAAGCCAGCCCAATAGTAAACTAAAATTTTCATTCTGAACACAACAGTAAGATTATCATTAGTAGTACACTGCCAGTAACAATCAGAGACACTGGCTGTTACATGTTTTAATGCAGGAGCTTAACTTCACAAGTGGTGTAATACCAGTATTTACTGGTTGTGTATGGTGCTATTTCTTTACCTCCTGTGGTATTTATTTTATTATTTAAAATATTTGTATTGAACTCTATGTCAAAAGATTTCATGATGGGGCCCCAACAATGACATTTTTTTAAAATGTAAAAAAAAAATCATATTTTAATTAGTTCAGCTCAATTTAGGATGATTTGAAACAGTTTTGAAACAGTTTTAAAGTGGTATGTGAGCACCTTTTGCCAGAAAAATTATCCTTCATCCAGCCCAGTCATCATTAATAGGACACTAGTTTGTTATGTATAAAAATTAAATTATAGGAAAGAATCTAATACCATCTCACAGACTAACATGTTCCATTTGGCATAAACTTTTGTGGACCTTAGCCAGATTCAAAAGATGCACAGAATTAAATTGTGACTTTGCAGAATTACACAAAGACAGAGAGAACTTGCACAGTGATAGAACAATGAATTTTATACATTGCCAGGTCAATGAGCATGGCCTCAAAGTGGTAATGAAGAATGGGGTATCAATTTCACACACATTCTGATCAAAATGAATAGTTTTGACATGGGAACTATACATATTTGATCAGACAGTGCATGATCTAACTTGTTTACCTTTTTAATCTCATCATATTTATTATCATTTGGAGACTGTACACATTCAATACAAAATGTACAAAAATATTGTTCATTTCCACTGTTTATTTATGTACTTTCTCCATGCCTCCATGAGAATATTTGCCTATTCATGCAAAGTCTTCATTTAGCTCTCATTAACTACAATGTATACTCACCTGACAGGAGTTAATGCTTTATTTGTTCTTTAGCATATACTGATGCTATAATTTCTGTCAAAATAAGCACTCACATAATGAACAATCTACAGTTAGATATTAATGAACTTATTTACATAAAGCATGGAACATCTTTTGTGCTTATTGGGGCAGATAAAAGAATGCTCAAAAGCTCTGGAAAAGATTAAACTTATGGAGAGTAGCTTCTTCTGCCACCACTGTGTATCTTGGGTTATTAGTTCCATCTTTGATTGAAGAAAGAAGTTTCAATCCTAATTTCAAGCACCAGATGACACTATCCTCTTCTGTTATGAACTCCTATCAACAGTCATATAAGATTTCAGTTCCTTAACATATTATTCTCCATTTATACTTTCTCCAGTATCAAATGCTGAGGAAAATAAGGTGTCCTACCCATGTTTGTAACTGAGAACATGGTGGACAATGTTAGAGTTTGCTGTTGCTGGCACAGTTTTGCTGGTGGGTGACTGCCATTTCTGTTAAAGTGGCTGTGACAGACACACATAGAGAGAGACTTCAATGGGCCTGAGCAAAGAGCTACTGCCTCCTTTTAAGTGGGGCATAGTCCAGGACATAGTAGAGGAAAAGTTTGTTTCCATAAAATGTCCTTTCTTTCTTTCTTTGTATTGGGATTGCATGCTGGATGTAACTGCCACACCGCAGATGGAAGCTATACAGAAGCTAAAGACTGAGTTGATTGGGGAAAAAACAACCATCACTTCAGTTTGTCCACACATACAGCTTGACAACGGTCTACCCAGCAGGCTAAAGAAATTTCTTGCAAATACTTCTGTCTTCCCCGGTAATCCTTGGTCATACCACCAGACCAGTTATTTTGGATGTATTTTCTTTTTCCTTCCTTATTCTGTATGATTTCAATGATGGGAGGAAATCTGGGATTAATGATCCAGAGCTGGAGTTCCCTTAGCCCCAGAACTTTTCTGCATCGTCTGCCTCTTCAAGTGAACATATATGATGAAGATGTTGATGATTACAAAGATGCAGATGTTGCTGCTACAGCAAGGGATCCAATCTGTTTTATTACCCCAATCCCCATTGTTTGAAGGGACAGCCAAAGGAGCACTATGTACAGAATCGCATCTATTTCTGCTATGTTTTTTAACCCTAACCCTGGCACCACCCTGTTGATGACTATGACAACAACAACAAAAAAGGGCAAATGCATTTTTTACATTTCTTGATAATTTTCAAAGCAATGTATCATTGCTTTCTTTAGACTGATGCCAATATAACAGTTGTATGGGTCTCAGCCAGCCTCCTGTGTTTTTTTCTGACTGAGAGTTTAAGATCATTCTGCAAAACAAAATATTCATACTTTTACACATATATTAACTGACAGCCAAGAAGACAGCTCTTCCATCTGATATACAATTTACTAGCCAGTAAGAAAACACAAAATTATTGCTTATAGAAGAAGACAACATTCTGCATGATTTTACATCTATTTGTACTAAAAGCATAGCAGTACTGACATATGTTATGGAATAGGAATTATGGAACAGTGAGGCTGGACAGATGAATTGACATCTGTGCTGAATTAATCTCTTATCTACTTGAGTAATCTTGGTTAGGTTCTGACTTCACACTACATGGAAGACATTGTTTTTTATGCCGGTTTCTTACACAGGTCAGTTAATATTTTCAAGAAGTTAACATTTTTCCAGCCCATCCAAATCTGTTAACATTCAGCAATCAGTGAGATTTAATAACTAATGTATATAGAAAGAATTATGCCATGTACACAAGACATCATGAATCATTGGTGAGTAGCAACTATGGAAAGAAAGAAAAAGTATCTGGAGCCATTGAGACCAATTTAGTGAAATTAGTATAATGTATTAGTGAAGTTATGTGGCTGAAGGGAACCAACACTGACATCAATCACAACAGTTTTAATTAAGCTTAAGCAGATGCAAAGGGATTGGGAGGAAAAAAGCTTTCACAAAATGGATAATGACCCTGAATTAGTAGCAGTAACACAATTAGTAACACAAAAAAGCAGTGTCTTTTAAAAAGATATAGGCCAACCCTGGATCAGAGAGACATAGCATAAAATTCTGCCATAAGGAACTATTCCACATCTTCTCTCCCATCCACCCCAAACTCAGTTTTTACTGGCTATAGCCCCCGCAACACCACTACTCGGCAGCAGGTGAAGAGTGCAGCTATGTCCCTATAGCTGAATGCACAGCAACAAGAAAGCCTCCTGGACCAACGAGGAGTCCTCTGGGTGTCCTGGAGGATGACTGTTCACCTAGAAGAACATAGCTGGACTTCCTCTGCTACCCTCCCCCCAGTAAATCACCACACAGGGAGAGGGGATGGAACAGGTAAAAGGTGGATTATGGGGCTGAGTTTGGTCACTGTATGAAGTCAGTAGTACATTCTGATCTTTATGGTGACCAGAGGAATTATTTACTGAAGAGTAAATTAGACTTATGCCTGCATAAGTCTCCAACAAGATACCAATCAGAGTTAATGCACACATATTATGATTTCATATACTGAGATTAACTGGGTACTGTAATACTTTGTCTGCACTGAAGAAAAGTATTTAACCATTTAATTCATGTTACAGGTACATGGTCTGTGCATGGAGACTGCATTCTGTGAAAGGAAATCAACCACAAAAGCTGGGGGTCCATGAGGACTAGTGGGGGAAAGCCTCCCTCCTGCCCCCTTGAAATGTTTCCTTTGTGAAAGAAAAATGGTTGAGGGAGGATGATGGCCCTAACACTAAGCGGTATGCCACAAGGGTGAGGATTTAGCCCCTCTTCTTGAATACACACACAGCAAATATGAACACTATGATGTTGGAGGTGGGGAGTTCAAGGCAATGTGTCAGCTAGGCCCTGACTTCAGCAGTGTGCTACACAGATGGGGATATTACTCTGTACGTGGGAGGTCACAATGCACTGTGTAGGTTAGGCTAAGACTGGATATACATCAAGCTGCACTGCTGAGCCTGATTCTGAGTCATGTACCACTACAGATCAGAATGGTGAGATGTGGGGGTTAAAAGCTAGGATCTTTCAGTCTAAGTAGTAAAGTAGCAGAGTGGTTCTTTCTTGTTTATGTCATCTCCTCTCAACTCTGGACTATTTTGTTCACCCACCTCACACAAACCCCTCCGCATTAAGGGCAAATTTTCTCCCTTCTTATTGATTCTAGGGTTGGTTCAGCCCCCCATCTTTCTCTCCTTTCACCATTTTCATTGCTTTCACTTATATCTAACTCTATGTTCTTAGGGGAGGTCTTTCCACATATGCAGCTCTTAATGTGGTGGATTTAAATCTTTTTATATATAAAATATATCATTTTATAAAATAATATTTTTCTGCATGTGTGGGCAGTCTTCCAATTATACAGACACTCCTGCTTGTTCTACTCATCAGCATAACAGCACCAGGGCTTTAGGGGAACAAATGGGACTTGAAACATTGCACAGAGCTTGGAAATAATTAATTACAATTCATTTATGACCCCTAATTTCTTAACATTTAACATCCATGCTAATATCTATCATTTGTGTTAAATATTTGAATAACAACTAATGTGTCACATGAATTTTAATTTATTATTCTTTTGGCAATGTATCATTTTTAGTAATCTTAATTGACTTTTTCAATTTTTTAAATGCCATGATCTAATATATAAAAGTCAAAGTTTGTTTGTCTGTGTCAGGCGAAGGCCTCATATGATTGGCTGTGTCTGGTGAAGACCTCATATAATTGGCTGCCGAAGAAGATTCTATGGAATCCTGGAGTTTGCAGTTTAGGGAGAGGCCTTTAGAATTCTCAGCCAGAGATCTCTGGGGCTTCGGTCAACTGTCTGCCTTGAATAGGCTTGTTACTATGGAGATGAGGCCTCGCAGCAAGGAGGAAGGCTGTATATTCCCTCAGGAACCCAACCGCTGTATGTTATAGCTCTGAATGCAGATTGGATTGGAGAATATAGGGGGAAAGTTACAGGTACTGGACAAGACAGTTTGGAGAATTAGAGACACAGGATCTCAAATCTTTCTAACAAGTACTACCTATGAGAAAATAAAATCCCAGGCAACACTGGGTATATACACTAGTATGACATTAAAAAATGGTTTTATTGCTTTCAATGTTTTAATATTAACAAATTTATTTTCTTTAGCAATTACACATTAATGCTAACCCTAATTTTTCCAAGCTCTGGTTGCAGTTTATTTTCCCTCCTAAAAGGAGTGGTCCTCTTCAAGATTCTAACAAGCATTTTCTCCAAGCAGCTCATTCTGTTCCTTTGGTCTCAGTTCCATTTTTGTTTTCCAACTATCACTCAACATTCTGGGGCTATTAGGCATGGTCCTTCCTTAATCAGTAGATGGTAGCTACTCCCTTGCCATTTTAAAAAGTATTTTCGGCTTCAGCCCTCAAGTTTCTCTAAAGCATGCCAGTTCTTCCCTCATAGTTCTCAGGAGCAGTGTTTACAATCATCTTAGCACTTGCTACCAAAGAATACTACAAGCAGCAAGGATGAGGATGTTGTGGCAGCCCTCAGTGTTCTCACCCTGGAATGGTTTTTATCAGTACATTCTCTCTCCCCACCCACTCATCCTGATGATCTGAGGACAACAGGTTCAAGCCATCACAACCTTTTCTTGCAAAATCTCTATTAACATAGGGATTAAGGAAGGACAAGAGCTTAATTGTAAGTGTACAATTTGAGGCAATAATAAACCAGTTACACCATATTTCATCCCAGCTTCCCACAATATAAATTTAAACAGTGCTCGATTGTCCTGTTTACCTGTTTTTGTACTGTTTACATTTACATGTTTTTGATTTACATGTTTTTGTAAACATGATTTACATGCCTTTGAACTATCCATTGCTAAAGATAGACTACTAACTGTAGTGTGCAATGTGTCTGAATGGAACAACTTTTTTGTACTTTAACAGAAATCCCCTATCTATACAAATCTCTAGCCTGATGAACAATTTGTTTTTATTAGCATTAATCATTAATACTATAAATTTCAAAAAATAATTTTCAAAGGGACTTACAAAAGTAAGCCCTCATCCTATATTTTCAAGGACAGTAAAATGAGTAAGCTGCTGTAGGCATATATCTGACCCACTGTCACCATTAACTCAAGAACTGATGTGAGTAGCCTATACTCTTAGTATAAAGAAGTTATTTATGTTGGCACAGAAAAAAAACACTCTTGCTGCAGTGTTAGGGTTGTCATTGGTCATAATCATGTGGTAAAAGTAGAACCCATTACTGACAATATTTCCCTTCTTTACTACATTTTAAAAAAACCGCATGCTTACCATTGTCTGAACTCCAAATCTAGCAACCCTTGATTTTCTGGTTCATTCTCCAATGCTGCCTTCCCTGCTACCTCCTTCCTGCTAATAGTGCATCAGCCTTCTGTCCCTAGACCACCTGCAAGGTTTTGCAGCAATCCTATATTCTCTTCAGTTCCTTCATCATTCAATTCCATCTTTTTGCCAACCATAATTTCCTAACTTTTCAGCCAACTGTCTACTTTACTTGTTGGTTAACTCTTGGAATTTTATTCTCCACATAGGCCCATAGGCTGCCAAACTCATACCAACATCTTCAGTTTAAAAAAAATACAGTGAGAATAAACTATGTGACAGTTCAATCCCATTAATGCCACCCTGGACTATGGAGGTGGCAAGCACAGAGTGCATCCCATATTTTTTTGAAAGAAAGAATCATCAACGGCCATCACTAAATTGGAAAGGGAGGGGGAGACTGATGGGGTAAGAATATAAATAGACCCCATTTTACAGAAATTGTTGCCACAATGATAGAAGAGCCACCATGGTTTTCTAATGTGCACAGTGACTGTCCATCCCCTTCCCAACAAAGTGCCTATTGTCTGATTGTTCATCCCCATTGCCTTCCTTACCTGGAAGCAGAAATGAAACAGACAGAGACCTTTTCTTTTTTTTTCCAATTAAAGAAACAGAATTGTTGTTGAACATACTGGGCAATCAAGGCAAAAACGTGAAATAAGTTTTGAAAAGAGAACACTGGGTAATGGGCAGAGGTATATGAATGACCAAGTATTGTGGGGGAAGAGAATGTAGAACTGCAAAGGAAATGCAAGTGGGGACCCAGGTGGCATCTTCAGGGCCCCATAAAACTGATAGCAACCCTGCTCCACACCTACACTCTACCACACCATGCAGCCCCTTTTGACTTAAACTTATTGTTTATCTATTGAATTTTAATCCTATTATTTCTACAAGGAGCTCAAAGCAGTGTATACAGTACACCTCCTCACATACTACTGTGTTTCCTTGGAGTCCATTTTTGCCTCAATTTCCTGCTTCTTTTCCAAGCACTCTTATACTACTGATTACTGGGGTGTTTAGAATGTTCTTGCCAGCTCAGACATTCAGTTTCACAACAACAAGCACAACAGATTAAACAAGCTAGACACATAACGTGGTCACACATTAAAGTCTATTTGATGTTATTGGTCCACTTAGCAGTATAAGCAAATTCATCAAATAACATTTTGATTTTACTTAAGTTTTAATGTTATTTAACTCCTTTTGGAATAATAACATCTTAACAAAAAATTAAAAAGCACTTTTATAATTTGATTATCTTTTCTATCAATTGTGCACGTTTAGGAACGTACTAACATTCTTCTGTTAGTTCACATAATACAAAAAGATGTAACTTAAATGACCCATACAGTTGAACAAGAAAAGATATCCAGGTATCAAGGTTGAAAATCTCTCACTGAACATAAATACAGAACTTCTTCTGCAATGCTACACTTATAATCTTACCTAACTAGAGCTTCCATATTAACATTTTTCCATGAAATAAAGTGTTACATGTCCCTAACAAGCAGATATACTTATGTTTTATAATGAAATCTCTGTCAGATATACCTCTACTACAGACATGTTTGATGATCTACAGACATGTTTGGATGAATGAGGTTACACTGTGCCTTCACTGGAGGGAGGGAGGGAGGGAAGATGTATTCCTAAGAGTGAAGCTCAGCAAACCAAGAAGCAGCAGCTTTTGAACTTAACATTGTTTTGCTCAAAAGCCAAGATAATATAGGCATTATATTGAATGACTTAGGCTATCTTCTCTCACTTATCTCAGCAGTCGCACACTAGAGGAACATTCAGACTAAGCATACCTTAGTATATGCTTAGCCTTAATCATCAATTCATTAAACAGAGAGAGTTAATCCTGGCAAAAATGAAGTATCCACAGTTTCTGATTAAGTTTAACATGAATTGGGCCTCTGCATAATGTTCATGATTGACCTCACAGGCATCTCTCACTTCCAGTGACCATTATTTACACAGTACTTTTTAAAAATATAATATAGACTTCTGCATGTAACTTTCTTTCTGATTGCTTCAATTTGTGAATGAAGTGAACTCTCAAAAGTATAAGTTAGTCAAGATGTCAACTTCTCTTCCACATTTTCTTGTTTCTCAACCTAAAAAAATTCTACAGATTCTCCCAGATACAGCTACCGGTATTTACCAGGTCCCACATTTTAAGGCCCAAAATCATACCCATATTTTTAGACCCAGTTTAAAAGAAGCTACTAAAATCATACAGGTCAAACTGCCCTTGTAAAATAAAACTGTACCGTTTGTAATCATAACATAAGGCTGCCATTAGTAAAAACAAACAATCCTTCCCTTTTCTCACACAGTTTAAAGAGACTGAATGACCCACAAGTGAGTTAGAAAATTGCCTTGGTGTGAGATAAATGTATATAATTGTAAAACTGCATTTTTATCTAAGGAATTATGTTATTTTATGAATTGCTAATAAATTTTATAACAATGTCTAAATTGGTTTATCTTTACTGTTTTATGCATATTCCTTCTTCCTGACATACCTGGTGCAAACAGGTAAAATTTTCTGCCACATTCTCTATACATATATTTTTAGAAGTACTTCCCCAATGACTTTCCATTACAGCACAATCAGTGAAAGCTGTGTTTTGAATCAAAGTCATAAGGTGGGGATCTTAATTCAGTAAAGAAAATTAATTAATTAATGTACGAATGCATATAATATTAATTTACCTACTATGATTTGTCACTGGAGAAACTGTCTGTTGCTGTGCCTCCTTTGAGTTGCTTTTTGCTCACTTCACCCATTTGGCTGACTAAAAACATGGACATAAAAAAAGAACACATTTTTCACTTACACATGTTTTGCAGAATGAATTTTTTTAGATCTGACCCAATACTTTTAAGAAATTCAAGATTATCTAGTAGTATGCATTAAGCACAGATCCAGTGTGGTATAGTGGCTTGAGCACTGAGATACAACTCTGGAGACCAGAGTTTGAATTCCTGCTCAGCCGTGGAAACCCACTGGATGGTCTTGGGCAATTCACACTCCCTCAGCCTCAGAGAAGGGCAAAGGCAAACCCCCCCTTGAACAAATCATGCGAAGAAAATCCCATGATAGGATTGCTTTAGGGTCTCCATAAGTCAGAAACGTCTTGAAGGCACACAATAACAGTGCATTAGGCAAACCGACCAATGCATCATCAAGGAAAGATTATTTAGCTGGCATTGATTTGAAGCCTAAAAACATGGAATACCATAAACTGCAAACAAATAAACACTTAGAATGTACATCAGATTCAGAAACAGGTGAAAATAGAATGACAGAATTTACATACACACATATCAACCAATACATACCAACCAATGAGCACCCGAGAGCAATGTAATATAGACATACTCACAGCACATCAAATAGCAGTGCTCAATAAAAAATAAAGTCTTTTCAATAATCATGTATAAACAATAATAGTGTTAAAAAATCATAACCTATCATGTCTATCATTGCTAAAATCTAAGTAGTTTGAGAACTTCATCATACTGGTAGAGTTAAAGCTGGATGCAAGAGAAAGATGGTCCAAAATTCAGTGGTTTCTTAGACAATGGTCTATTTTTCTGTAGGACTTTATTTTGTAGTCTCAAGAAATTAAAGATTATGCATAAAATGTTTCATGATTCACTGCCATAGGCATAACTGCATACAACATTATTCAGAGGTTTAGCACGGTCTCAATCTGTAACTGAAGCTGCATGCTCAGCCTGTTCAAGCTTTTCAAGAATCCTAAACTGGAGCTATGTATGCCTACTGGTTCAATGAATCACAGTAGTCTTAAACTAGAATGCAGTTGTTGGTGACTGTCTACTTTGTCTGGAATTCAAAGGGAAGAACATTCCTACTTCAGTAACAATTTACTAATCTTATCTGTGCTGCTCAGCAACAGCAATGTCAGATAACGAAGATCCAGGTGCTACAGTAAGTCAAAGAAAAGCCAAGTGAATGAAAAGAGATTTGATAGTAAGATGGCACTCCCTCCCTCGAACTGCAAAGAAAATGGGAAATTGCTACAGAGGCATGAAAGTGAAATTCCAATTGACACAGGAAAATCTTAAAATTCCTCATAGTACTTTTATTTTTTTATTTATTTTACTGTTTCAAACTGAGGTGTTTCTTGCCCCCCTTTTAAGCCTGTATAATTACATTTAAAGACCTTTGAGAGTACTCTATATTGAAGCAGTAAACTGGGACCAATCTCTAATGTGCATTTAGGGAAAATGTTTCCCCTTGATATATTCCCTTTTTTGCCATGGTAAACATTTTTATGTTTATATACGTGGAAAATATTTTACTCTGTAACCCCCAGGCTAAGCAGCTCCATCCCATGGAAAAGCTACCTAACACGCGAGGTAGACCAAAATACACTGGCTTCCATGGGGCTTAATAATTAGTAAGGCCTATAAACTAATGAATGTTACTCAAAGGCAAGAGCATTTATGACTGCGGGCTATTTCTATACACATTTACTTGAAAGCAAATTCCACAGTGAGTTAAAAGGATCGTCGTAGAATTCTATGCAACTCATCTGGAAGTAAACCTCACTGAACCCATTAAGACTCACTGTCAAGCAAATACAGAAATAACTGCATTATAAAGTCAGCTAGCAGGCCCTATTCCAAGCATTCTAACCTTTCAAAGACCCAAACAGCATAGAACCAGAATGTCTCAAGGAGGGATGCTTTGCTAATAAATCTGCCCAGGCACTAAGTTCAATACCAGAGGATCTGAAACAAGGCAGGTGAGTAACCTGCCCTTTTAACTGTAGTACTCTGCAAAAGTAACACTCTGGGAGGAGAGTGCAAAAATGAGGGCTTCTCTTCCTGACAAATTAAAAACTCTACACCCAATGAAATTTTCCTTCAGTCAACAAATTTCTAGCATTGCAGAAACTAAAGCACTGAAAACTGATCACACTGAGAACACACATTGTTGTGCTCACATTCCCTTGCTAACTTTGCCTGTCACTTTTTTTTCGACGCCTGAAACTGCATTGCTAAATAAAATTTTAAATTAATGCAACACTAGAAATTTTGGGAGGAAGGGAAAATTTCATTTGGGAGCAGAATTCTTATTTGGGGGCAATACCCTCACATTTTGCCCCAAATGTAGCCACAGGCAGAAGTCTGTTTTTTCCCAGATTCTCTAAGACAAGGGTAGACAAAGTGTAGCCCATGGCCTATCAGACCCAAAAGTGCCACCCCCAAGCCTCTGGGCTGCCCCCCGCTTCACTAAGTGGAGAGATTCCTAATATTTTAATCAGCTCAAAGCACTCATCTTGTCATGGTCCAGCTTGGGCTTACTGCAGTAATCAAATATTACACAAATGCTCCCCCACTCCCTTCATCTCACTCACTCACTCAAGTCCCTCCTTATGACCTTTCCACACTGCACTCTTATAGCGCAATTATTCCACTTTCAACATCCTATGGAATCCTGGGGTTTGCAGTTTTGGGAGGGGCCACCTGGCCCCTCCCGAAACTGCAAACCCCAGGATTCCATAGGATGTTGAAAGTGGAATAATTGCGCTATAAGAGTGGAGTGTAGAAATGGCCTTAAAATCTCATTCCTTGCAAATGCTGACACCCTCTCCTTTAATTCACCTCACTTTAATCCTGGTTTAAAATCTCCTCTCAAATGCCTACCGCTTTCTTCCCTCTGCTTCACTCACTTCAAGCCCCAGTTAAAATCTTCTCACTCACAAACGCTCCTATCCCCTCCTTCCATTCACTTCACTCATTTCAGAATACTTTTGCAAAAGCTTCCATTCTTTCCCTCCATTCCACTTACCTCAGTCCTAGCTTAAAATCTTATCACTCACTTGCAAATGCTCCCATCCTCTGCTTCCTTCCCCTCAGTCAGTCCCAGCTTAAAATCTTGTCCCTCACAAATTCTCCCACCCCTACCTTCTCTTCACCTCACTTCATTCCTGGTTTAAAATCTCCTCCCAAATGCTCCCATGCCCCCTCCCATCCTCTCACTTCAGCATTGGTTTAATATCTCTTCACAAACACTCTCACCCTTTCTTCCATCCACTTTAGTCATTCCAATTCCAGCAAAACCTCATTCCTATGTGGCAAATGCTAGTACTACCTCCCACTTGCACTCTTTCATTCACTTCGGTCATGGCTTAAAATTTTCATCACTAGCTATTGTTCTCACCCCTTCCTTCTAATCCCCTCAATCACTCCAGTCCCAATTTAAAATCTCATTGTGTGCTTTCAAACGGTCCTACTTCTTTGTTTCATCCTTCCTCACTCCAGTCCTGGCTCAAAACTGATTATTCTATGAATAGCTGGATTTATTTTTAAAAAATTAATTTTAAAAACGTTAAAAAATTAAAAAGGTACTAAAATGCCAACATAGTAACCCAGAGACTCAAAGGCTGGCCGGACAAAGATATTGAAAGAGAATGGGAACTCATAAAATAGCTTGTGTAAAATGGAAAAACAGAATAAACAGTATTGTATAGTAAGATGTAAGAGAAACCTAGAAACAGGTCAACAAACTTAGGAAGTATATACTCCAAAGTAGGAGGGAATTTAAATTTGTATTAGTATAAATAGTAAAATTATATTGGATTTTGTTAACTGTTAAAAATGACTTGATGAATAATGTAAGAAGGTGGAAAATAATAGATAGACTAGAAATTTATACAGGAACAAACAATTAACTTGGAAAAAATGTGTGTTTTTTCTGGCTGGCCCCTCCCGAAACTGCAAACCCCAGGATTGCATAGGATGTTGAAAGTGGAATCATAGCGCTATAACAGCCTAGTGCGGAAATGGCCTATGAAAGCAAAACCCACAAATGTGGAGTGCCAACTGTAGTTCCAGATTCCTGGATGTGGCCTCCAGACACACTGCACTTGCCTGTCCCTGTTCTAGGATGTTTTGTTTGAATGGGGCACTCCGGAAGTTTTTTTTTTTAAAAAAAAGACAACCTATTACGGATATCCAGTTTCACTGTACAGTCAGCCCTCCCCATTTGCAGGTTTCACTTTTGCAGATTTGATTATTCATAGATTATTTGCTGTTACCTTTGCTGCCTCCCTGTGCCATTTTTAATAGGGACTGCGAGTCTCATGAGGCTGAGAAACTGAACGAGGCTTGTAAACCCTTATGAAAAATGGTGTGGGGCGTCAGTGGAGGTGGCTGTAAGCCCCGCCAGCCGCCCACTTCTGCCTTGTGAAGGAACCCTGATGCCTCAAAGGAATCCATGGTGGGTTGAATATGGTGATGATACTTTTTTTTTTGGTATGGTTTGGGAGGGCCTAGTTATTCACGGTTTTTCCACATTCACAGGGGTCCTGTGCCCCTAACCCTAGCGAATGTGGAGGGATGACTGTACTATATTTTATTTAGGCTATACTGTTTTGAAGAAGTTGTAAACGCCTTTGGGATTAGCTAAACAAACACTATACAGTACTTGAACACTGAAATAAATTAAAGGTCTCAATCAAGAAGTATATGTACTGCACTTCTTCCACAGCTATTAAACTATCATTCCACATGAAGATGAAAAATTATGCACACACCATGGTGACTATCCATCTTCTGTGGCCTTCCAACTCCGAAGCTATAGGGACAATGGAGATCTGAGGACTGCTGTAAAGTCCACACACCTGGAAAACATTGATGGCCAAACTGCTCTCCAGCAAGCGCGGGTGATGCCATTCCTTGCCGGCCCTTCTTCTTCACGCAAGACAGCTTTCCTTGAAAGGAGAGACATAGGCATAAAATTGGACTACAACTCCCAGTGACCACGCTTGTTGGGAAATTTTGGGAGCTGTTGTAGTCCCAACAGTAATGTTTCCAAGCTGTAGTACTGGATCTGACCAGTGTCTGAATTCCCATTCACTTCAAAAACCGAGGCATAATTCAATACCTTCAGTTCCACAATGAAAGAAAGCTACAATCCAAATTTAAATAAAGAAAGTTTTTACGAAGCCGGCTGTAATGTGTGCTCTCGCGCAGTATAGCCTGTGTGAAACTCCTTAACGTATCCCTTCTGTTCCATCTCAAAAGAGCTCTGAGAGGGAGATAAGCCCTCCCCGAACTCAATGAATTTACTACTGAGTAGACACGATAGGATTACACTGGAAGTCTGAAAACGCCTCATCTGGGGCAAATTATAACGACTAGCTCGTTTGTTTCGGAATGTCTTTACTTTTAACGCTCCTCCACACCGTACAAGATCAGACAACCCCGAGCTGAAAGCAAGCCGGTAATAAGAAGAGCGCGCCCGCGCGCGCTCGCCTGCCTCAACGGTTCGCTCGACCAACCGTCCGCGTGCGACCTCGCGCCAGCTCCCTCCCCTCATACAACAAAATTACCGTACAGCCCTCAAGTTGCGCAAGCCTCCCCTTACGAGAAGGGTATCGAAAGGAAAGCGCGAGAAACCCCGCCCCCTTCTTCCAAGCCCCGCCCCCACGGCGCGGTTCCTCCGGTTGCTTCTCAGTCTCTAGGCTCGCCCCGCCCTCCCGCTTCGCTCCGCCTCGGGTGAGTTTCCTGAGGCCGGGGCAGGTTTGGTCCCGGAAGTCGGAGGCAACCGTGGTCGGTGGCCTTGCTGCTGGAGAGGTTTTAGCCATGGCGAAGATGTCGTCTGTCTTTCTTCTGGGACTGGTGGTGCCTCTTGTTCCAGGGCTAAGGCTTCTTCTCGACAACCCTCGACTTTTCAACTGTTCTCAGCCGGTAAGTCTTGGGGAGGGAGCTCTCTTTCGAGAGCAGCGCAGGAGTTAATAGTGCGAGCCCACAAGTGTCTACTCGGAAGTAAACCTCAGTGTTTCCAGATGAGCTTACACCGAAGTAGATGTGTAGAACATTTAGTGAGGTAGGAATCCAGGGCCATTTCCGCACTAGACTGTCCCTAAACTGCAAACCCCAGGATTCCATTGCATGTTCAAACTGGAATAATAGCGCTATAACAGTGTAGTGCAGAAATGGCCCAGATATTCTTATTTTGGATCTTGTATGAGCCAGCATGGTGTAGTGACTTGATATTGAACTACCATTGTGAAGACCAGGGTTTGATTCCCAACTCCCATGGAAATCCACTGGGTGACTTTGGGCGCATCACACACTCTCAGCCCCAGATAACCCCATGATAGGGTCTCCTTACCATTGCCATAAGTCAGAAATGGCACACAAGTTGCACATGAACTCACTGTGGGAACTTTTGACATCTATTAGAATCATAGAAACATAGAGTTGGAAGAAACCACAATGGCCATTGAGTCGAATGCCTTGCCATGCAAGAACAAATACTCAAAGCACCCCTAGCAAATGGCCATCCAGCCTCTGCTTAAAAACCTCCAGAGAAGGATACTCCACCACGCTCCAAGGCAGCATATTCCACTGTCGAACGGCTCTGCCTGTCAGGAAGTTCTTTCTGATGTTTAAGTGAAATCCCTTTTCCTGTAGTTTGAATCCATTGCTCTGTGTCCTAGTTTCTGGAGCAGCAGAAAACAAGCTTGCCCCATTTTCAACATGACATCTCTTCAAATATTTAATCATGACTATCATGTCTCCTTTAACCTTCTTTTTGTCAGGCTAAACATACCTAGCTGCCTAAACCTCTCCTCATAGGGCATGATTTCTAGACCCTTTGCCATTTTGGTCGCCCTCCTCTGGACACGTTCCAGGTTGTGAATATCCTTCCTGAACTGTGGTGCCCAGAAATGGCCACAGTATTCCAGATGAGGTCTAACCAAAGCAGAATAAAATGGGATTATTACTTCCCTTGATCTCGGTACTATACTGAAGCAGTGAAGTCGTAGGACTAGCGTGCCATACAGGGTTGTTGTATTGGCAGCAGTGTGACTCATTTCATGTGCTCCAGGTGTGATTTAAGAGTGTTGCATTTGTAATGGTCTTCTGTGAACCTAATCAGTACAGTATGCAATAATTTGTTTCACTCTTTTTCACTGTTATCCTGTTTTGCCCCAAACTGCTCTAATAGTATGGCCATATTTTCCCACCATGTGAATAGTCATCATTTGTATGTGGAAAACATGATGCTTTTGTAATGTGTGACCCTTTTTCCTTTATCATTATTTCATTATTTAAGACTAAAAATATGAAAAAGCAGGGGAGAAACTGTTCAGGGGAGAAGAAAATTTTGGCAGTCTGCAAAGAGAGAATATCTGACCTAGATTTGGGAAAAACAAGAAAAACCCAAGCAATGCATCAAGTACAAAGGGGGATATGCAAGAAAGAAAATGAGGCCTTATTGATTCCTTTCAATATTTAAAGGAAGTGGGTTCTACAAACAATGGACCATGAGAGAACCAACAGTAGACATATGGCTTTTGTTTACTGTAGATTCAGAAGAAAAATGTTTGTTTGGAGTACCGTTAAGGAGACAGTGGCATACCTTTAAAAATCATGCCAAAAAGAATGATAGCATTAGGGTCACATGTCTGCATCTTGCTTAAAATGTTTGCTTAAGGTGGTGTTCAATCTGTTTCTGAGGGAGAGTTAAGGCAGATAGAGACTTCCTGATCATAAGGGGACTGGAAATGTGGAGTTTGTTTGTTTTTTGGATGTTCTATGGCTAACAGAGCTTCCCTCCAATTTTTTTGGGTCTGAAGATATGAAATGTAGCTGGTGAAAGGAGAAAATTGGAAAACTGGAAGTAGCAAAGTGACCTGCACTTAGTACCTGAGGTTTCTGCTTCCAACATAAGGCAATGCAATCAAAATTTGGCTTTTCTTGGCCTGCTTTCCCTGTTACAACGCCTACATTTATCTCTAGACCTAGTGACACAGAAGCTTCTTAAGAGCGTCAACATATTCTATATTAAAAATGGCTTGGAAGTACAGGAAGGAGACAGGCCCAGATCTGAAAAGAAGTTACATTGTTCCTACCAATCAAGAAGGAGATTTTATTATCAGAGATGACTACTCTGTAAGATTTCCATGCATTTTTACTAACAGGAAGAATTCATTAAAATATTGTCTTGCCAGTTCTCTGTTAAAACTCAGCACTATAGCTGTATATAAAACAGGAATGGAGAATGTGACTCTCCAAATGTTGAATCAATACAGCACCCAACATCTGTCACTGTTTTTATGATGGATAAGGATGATGGGCTGGTATTGAATTGCATCTGGAGGGGCACATATTCCCACCAATTCCTGAAATAAAAGATAAATGCTGTAAATGATTAATGATTACTTAAATTCAAAATCTATATTGCTGTGATGCCTTTAAGAGTGAGCAACTACAATAGCTTCAACAGCCAATTTTCTGGTCCTGGAATCCTCTTGGAGTACAAAAAATGGAAGGGAATTTGGGGGAAAAACAGAACCAGAAACAGAACTGAGGTCTACATCTGGTTTTGGTAGAAAGTGCATGTGTGTGTGTGTGTTTAAGTTTAAACAACAGAGAGAGGTTTTGTGAACTATTTAAAAGGTGAATTGTTGTTCTAAGAGAAGCAGCTCATTTTTTTGCCAGGAAAAAAAATGATAGTCTTGGGACCCTAGAGGAGTCAAAGGCCACAAAAATGCTTTGGGGAGTTCCTTGTGGTCCCAGGATAACACTTTGCTCTATTCTGCTTTATTGGGTCAATTCAGACTGCACGAAATACCAGGCCAGCTCTTGCATTCTCAATGCATCAGAAAAGATAGTAAACAAAGCAAAAAGGTGATGTGGCAAGGATGCTCAAACCACAGAATCTTCATCTGGTTCCTGTTGTGAAATGGAAAGTGGGAGGAGACTGCACACATTCAAATTAGGTTCCAAGAGATATTGAGGTGGCTTACATTGCAAGTAGTACTCTCCAAAGGGTTGCTGGGGAAGTGAAATTATTACCTCCCATCTTTAGGTGAAATACATGGATTCCTTGATGGTAGAAAATCGAAAGGGAAATAACTTACATGAGTTTTATATTTATAAACTTGGAGATAACTATAGATGGTATATCAATTTTTTAAAAAGTCAATAGAAACAAATTGGGTAGCTTTAACTTGTAACTGAAGAATAAATTCCCATCTTGAATAGTTTAAAATTATCTTATCTGTGGTCTGTGATGTTGCTGAATGCATGAATTTGTTATTTTTCAGGTTGTGTAAAAAGCAAAGATTCTTGCCTTATGTAGCATACTGTGTGATGCTTGTCTGTTATACTCATATAGAAGTTTCAAAAATTCCATTTGGTATTAGAAGTGTGGCATAATCCCTAGCAAACATGACAAGCAAGCCTTTCTTTCAACTTTGAAGCTATAAAGGAGTATCTTGACAAATTTGCAATAATTCTACACCCTTGTCATGTACTGGATAACCCACACTCCACAAAACTTACTCTGAAGTAGACAGAAGTTTATTTTTTATTAATAAGCATGAGCAACACACTACATTTCCATAGAAACTGCCAAAACTGGAGGGCACATACAACAAACAACTTTTGTAATTTATCAACACAAGTTTAGGCACACAAAGCTTTCATTGGTGCCAGCTGTAAATCCCTTCATGTATATATCTTTTATTTTCCCAGTCTGGTGCTCACCACAATCACACATGCCCTTGACCAGGGTAACCCTTCAGCCATATATCTCTGTCCTTATCTCCACAGTACTTTGTTCTCATAACATCCCAACACTGCCAGCCTTCGTTTTGACTTCCTGCTCTACGGTACCATAGAACACAATGTAACAGCCAGCTGCGTGTGGATTTCAGTGAAGCAACAATTAGCAGTACTTAAGCCTGGATACAGAGTAACCCCATTTGTGCAATGGTTACATACAAAGTAGCAGCTTACAAAGAATGCACATTCAACAAGTTAGTACAGTCAGCCCTCCACGTTTGCGGATTTCACTTTTGTGAATTTCATTATTCATGGATTATTTTCTGTCTGCTTGCTTCCCTGTGCCATTTTTAATAGAGACTGCAAGCCTCGTGAGACTGAGAAACTGTGAATGAGGCTAGCAAGTCCCTATTGAAAGTGGTATGGGGCAGCAATGGAGATGACAGTAAACCCTGCCAGCCAGCCGCTTCTACCTTATGCAAGAATGCTGATGCTTCAAAGGAATCCACAGTGGATTGAATATGGTGATCATACTTTTATTGTGTGTTAAATATTGTTTAGGAGGGCCTAGAGTTATTCACATTTTTTTCACTTTCGCAGAGGTCCTGTTCCCCTAACCCTAGCGAATGTGGAGGGATGACTGTATTTCCATGTTAGGGAGCCTAAAAAACTTAGTGACCTGACAACACTCCAGTATGTCACAGATGAAAACTGCTGAGTTAACTGAGTACAAACTACATTTGCACTTTGAATTCAGTTTGCAACTATTAAAGTAAGCAAGGACAAGGATGGAGAATGGAATGAAGAGAGAAAAACCAAAACGTTAAAAGCAGCTGAAAAAGTAGAATAATAAAGGATTAATCAGGACTGTCCCTACCAAACTGGACAGTTGGAGGGTATACAGTCCCCCTCAGCACTCCAGTAGAAACATAAAAACCTGGAAGAAACCAGAAAAATCAGGAAAAATGTGGAAGTTAGAGCAAGAAAGCTCAGTGTGGGAGGCTCAGACTCCATTGTTGGAAGGTGCTTGTGATCTCTTCAAGCAGTGATGCCTTAATGGGTACACATCTTTTGCTTCCAGGAGAGGCAGAAGGGGCCTTCTTTAGAGTGAAGTAGGCTGACAACTACAAGTGTTGCTGGTGATTACTGATATTGCTTATCATTTAGCTGTATAGGTGCTTTCCATCTGCAACCCAGCATTGATGTATTGATCTGTATGCCTGATTTAATCTTATGCTTTATCTTGCTTTGCTGGTCATTTCACTGAATTACAGTCTGCTGTGTACAACTAGAAAGAAATTTGCAAATGCAATAAACATAATCTCAATTGTAAACAGTTTCTGGTTAATAATAATAATAATAACATTTATTTTTAATGCCCTTTACATCAATTCCAAGAAGGACAGATTTGCATAAGTAAATTTTGAGGGAGGAGGAGTTTCTGAGATTAAAAGCACAGATTGCTGTAAAGGTCTGCTTAAATCATTGAACTGAACTAAAATTGTTTTAGAATCCTCCTTATATCTTCTTTACATGAAATGAATGAACTAGAGACATCAGTGTTGCTTAGTGCTTTAATGGTGGAATATCATGTTTCCTCTGTGGTTTCCTCCTGTTGAGCATATTGTTTTAAATCCCAGACAAGAGAAAGTAAGTAAGATTGCTTTAAGACATGATTATCCATGACTTTTTTTATTTTACAGCTTGTAGTGGTCTGCTCTTGTAAAGCTAAGTACAGCCCCAGTGGCCAATTTCTGTAAGGAGCCTTCCACAACAGAAAGTTCCTGTTCATAAAATTTAACCCATGGGATGTATGAATTCCCTTCTCATACATTACACTGCTTACATGTATGTCTCAGGAACGTTTATGTCTTCAGATGCTTTTTTGTCTGCATGAAAACTGGTAGAGATGGCTACTAAATTCACTAGGCCACTTAACTAGCTTCAGATCAGTTTTACGAACTCATTTAGTACAGTCAGAAGTATGTTTCTCTTTCCTATTAACATCTGTGTGTTTCTCCTTCCTGCTTTCATACAAGGATTACTTAATGGTTTAACCTCAAGAAGGCTGAATATTTCTGTTGTATTGTTCAATCATGGGCACAGATGTGATATTCTGTGTTGATTATGGGAGCATTAATCCTAATCATACTCCTATTTTGAGTCTTCTTTTAAATAGCCTTCTTTTGAACCTAAATTATTTCCAGCAGGGTTGACAGCAGATTGAAAAATTCAGTACAAAAGGGAATTATGAGAAAGGGAATTATGCAGAAATATGATATTACACCTTCTCCCCAGCTGTTTGAGGACCTTGCCAAGAACTGCTGTTAGGGACTTGCAGGAATCTTGGGGGAAGCAATTCCCTAATTTCAAGGACATACCCTGCAAGCAGCACTCAGCTGTCATTTTGTGATAATGCTTCTCTTTGCGTTCTTGCAGTTCTTAATTAGAATTTTTAATACAGAGCCCCAGATAAAGATGGTGTATTATACTAGTATCATCTCATAATCGGGTGTCAAAAACTGTTCTGTACAGATGTGCAAAAACACTCTAGTGCAAAACTATAATCAGAATAAGTAATTTGAATAAATTATACTTACACACATTTTCTTTCTTTGCATAAATTTGTTCAGTATGTATACTTGATTCTGAATATAATATTGTGGCAGGGTTTTTTTCCCTCAGAACATGGGAATTTGTGCAAAGGACTAACAGGAGTATAGTTCAATGAGAATTTGAGAAATACAGGTTGGAAGGGAAAAATGAAATACATGAGATGGCAAAAGTATTTGAACAAATTAATTTCGCATTACCTGCTAATAATAAAGATAATCACAAACTCTGTGGACAGATTTTTTTCTTCTTCCATTGTAGTAGAATTTGTGCAATGGAGCAAAATGAATTGGCACTAAGGTCAGCACAGAAGCATGGCAGTACTTTTCACAAAGTGTTATTATTTCATTAAATTCACTGCCCCAACTGCATATTAACTAAGTGATTGCCCTTAGCTTTTGTTGTTCATTGATTTTGTTATGTGCATTCAAGTCAATTCCAACTGAAATGCAACCTTTTTAGGGTTTTCATGGCAAGGTTTATTCAAGGATATTTGCCACTGCCTTCTGCTAAGATTGAGAGAGAGTGGTTTGCACAAACTTTCTCAATGGGTTTCCACAGCTGACACCCTTGTCTCTTAGAATCCAAGTTGAACATTGAAACTACTACATCACACTGGTTCACCATTAGCATAGGGGATTTCACAAATACATGGAGCTGTTTGCCATGATGGAACCAATGTGTTGTAGTAGTTTGAACATTGGACTGTGACTCTGGAGACCAGGGTTCAGTTCCCTGCTCAGCCACGGAAACCCACTGGATGGACTTGGGCACATCACACACTCTCTCTCCCAGAAAACCACATGATAGGTTCGCTGTAAGTTGGAAACGACTTGAAGGCATACAACAAGTTAGCCATAATGATTACTAGTCATTATGCTTATATATCCAGGTGTGTCTCTAAATTTCAATTGCTAGAGTGAAAACTGGAAAATCTAATGCACTCTTCTTGGGCTTCCTAAAGATACCTGGCTATTGACTGTAGGGAGCAGAATATTACAGCATGAATCCAACAGGTCTATTCAAACATTTCATTTTACATAATTCTATAAACTTTATAAATATCTGCCAACACAGTCCTAAATGGGTTGCAAAGGATGTTTTCCAACCAAGAACATTAGTTTATACAACCTTTCATCTTGATAGTTACAAAATAGCTCAGTGGGCACAAGCTTCCTTTTTCTTAATTTCTACTGAAACCACAGCTAGTGGGTGAGGCCAGCCTATGCAAACATCAGAGGCATCTGCTAATCATCGCTTAGAGAAGCTAGGACACAGTATACAGGAAGTACACCAGTTGAAAAAGTAACACTTCAGTAAATATTCTTAACAAGATTTGCAAAAACCATTGTCCAGTGTCTGCAGGCTTGAAACAGAAGAAGCAATAACACAGAGAATTTTTGGCTACTGTGTAAGAGGGTTTCTGTGAATATGATGAGACACTGTGGTTGCTCATGTGAGACTGGGGATTTTCCGTAAGATCAGATGCAGAGGTGTATCTAGAGTGTGGCCAGTAGGATATATGCCCTGGGTGCCAATGCCAAGGGGGTGCAAAAACTGCAGAAAGATTTAGTGAAAGAGGAGAAGGAGGCAGCCCTAGCCCCGGAGGTAGGAGTGCAGCTTCCACACTTACCCTGTTATGCTAGATACCCCTCTGATCAGATGCATAGTTGTCATTTATGTTTTTTTTAATTCTCAACAAGAGCTAGAGATCAGACAGAAAAGCAAATAAGCCAAAGTTTCTCTGTGTGAAAGAAGATCAAAGTGGGATGTTGCTGGGATAAGAGTATTAAAATTAATAAATCTGTGAAGCTACTGTAGGTAAAATCTTGTTTGTGCTGAGTTGATTACACTGAAGCTTTGATTACATTTTAAGCACTTTGGATGCCATTTAGGAGAAAAGTAGAGTATAAATTAAATAAATAAAGCCTGAATCCTTTCTTAAATGAAATTGCGTAAATACTTTTTAATTAGTACTTGCATATACTCAGCAACAATAAGTAAGGCTTTACCATAATCTTACACAAATTATCACCATGGCTTGATTTTCTAGATCAGTGGGTTGCATCCTGATTAGGTTTGTGTAACTGGGCACCCAAAAGTGTCCATCCTTCTCTGTTCCTTTTTATAGCAGCCCTCCAAAACTATACAGAGAAGATTCTGGAACCCTTCCTTGACCACTGTATAGAGGTACTTTCTGTGAGTTAGCATCTGCTTGAAGAAGGTACTCCCATCTGACTTGAAGAATTCCCGGTTTACCCCCATCCATCCCATTTAAAAAAGTTTGCTGACCTCTGTATAGCATTTACAGGAATTTGGAGTCATCCTTGCTGTAATTCAAGATAGAAATAAATAGCTTAGGTGACTTGAGAGTGTCCGTATCTTAGGTTCCCAGCAGGGGAGATAAGTTCCTTGTTTTGATTATTTTGGAAAAGAATATTCACAGTGAATCTTCCCATCAGTGAGCAGGGCTCATTTTTGTCATTCTACTGAAAAGTCCTTCCAAGTTTTCACTTTTAAAATCTTGAGATAGATTTATCCGTGGATAATTGTTCCTATGACAATAATTTATCAATATCTCTTGGGGCTGAGGAATACCCAGTAGAAAATGGTTTAATTTTGCCTCAGAAGCTGAGGCGCAGTAATCTGCCACAGCTGATAGAAATCAAGCAATCATTCTCGTAATCAAATGTGTTCCCTGGGTAACCATGCTGACGTTCTGTATCTTATGCCCATATTTGGGCTTGAGCATGTCGGGGAGTGCTGTTTTCAAAGAATGCTTATTTGATTTGTTGATAAGGAGAACTGACATTTGGATGAAAGCAGATGGTGGTGTGTGTTTAAACAATTTATTGCTGTTTACATAAAGTGTTTATTACACCAATGAATTTAAGCCATGCTGTATTTTTATATGATCGAGGTGCAGAAGGGATGGCTTTTAATAAACAGTGAGCTTGGCTGTCTTACATTTAGATTCATTCTTTGGGAGATTTTCACCTGTGGGGAAAACAATTGTTATGTGTATTGAATACGTAAAGTCTAGAAAACAGTGCCAGTCCATTAACCATGGACTTAACCAGATTGAATTGTACCTCTAGTAACTATTCCTAATTCAAGGGTTCAAATTTCTAGACTAACCTTGCTGTCTGAGCCAAAAATTATGGCCACCACTCCTTACTGCCACTCTAAGCAAGCCCCCTCCCTCCATCTGTTTACCATTGTGGAAAAGGCAAGTGGGAAGGAAGGTACCTCAGGTATCTTTAGGTACAGCATCCAATGTCCTGCTGCTGACCTTTTCTGATCCCTGCATGACTAAGGGCCTTTTCGCACTTTATAATTATTACACTATGATTCCACTTTAACTGCCATGGTCCTGTTCTGTGGAATCATGGGATTTGCAGTTTAGGGAGAGATATCTAGAATTCTCAGTCAGAGTTCCAGTACCTCACAGCACTACAAACCCCAGGATTCCATAGGAGGCAGCCATGATAGTTAAAGTGGAATCATAGTACAATAGTTACATAGTTCAGAAAGGGCCTAAGATTCTCTAGGTGCCATATCAACTACTAAACAAACCCAAGCCACCTTCCCTACTTTGGAGCTAGGAAGACCAGGGAAATTGCCACTTAACCTCTACAGCTTAAATTTGAGAAGAAGCTTGGCTACTCATAACGTTTCCATAGAATGGGCCACTCTGGGTGACAAGTAGAATTGCTGAAGCCTGGCCTTACTCACTAATTACTCCACTTACTCTCTTAGCCATCTTAATTATGCGTTGCCCAGACTGCTCTTTCATATTTTATCAGAATTCTGAGATTTACCAGTCAGTTAAGGTGCAAAATAGCAGCCTAGGCAGGCTGTATATGCTAAGAACAAGATACATCTGAGCACATGTTCAGGCCAGGAATTTGTGATCAATTTCAATGCTGGTAGCAGGTTTAGGTTTTCAGCAACCTGGGGTAAAAAGGATATGGAAAAACTGATATGTGACACTCTATTATGGGTTTATATGTTCATGCTAACTGTTATGAAATACGCACTGATAAATTAATAGCCACAGGGAAAAATAGGGTGCTTTAAAATTGAGGTTGGTGTTTGGGTGAAATTTGTTGTACAAAAATAAATGGCTGATTAACTGTTACTCTGTTTTAACTGCCAGAGAGTGGTTACAAAGCTGGTTTTAACCTGAGAATTTATGAGATCAGTGAGAATTGACTGCAAAGTTGTCAAAATTCTATGATGCACAAAATGTGGTGTCCAAAGCCAGAGGAGATTGAGGAGAACTGGCGCTTGAGCTGGTAAACTGTGTTGGAATGTCATTCCTAATTTTAGCCTGAACGTTTCATTCTCTCTCTGCCCCCTTGCATGTACCTTTTTTTGGGGGGGCAATGGTTTCTCATCTAATTATACTGACATTACTTACCCACCTTCTAGAATTCAGCCTTATGAACTCTTTCTCCATATTTTTTTATTTTCTCAAATGAACCATTAGAATATAAGAACTTGCATTGTTCATTTCAATTAATGTTTGTTTTCTGTCTTGCAGGGTCTACTCTGCCTTGTGAGAAATAGTAAGTCACTTGGAGTTTTTGTCAAACTTTAATAATCTTGCCAGAAGGAACTGTCTCACCTTTCATCCAGTCCTCCAGCTTTGATTACCCTGCGGCTTAATGGAAGAATATTTGACATTACTAACCACATGAGATTACGTCCACCAGGTTATACAGTACAGTCACAGCTTGAGAACTATGAAGGGAGAGCCTTGGTCTTTGTGGACCCTATCTCTCTGATAAAGTATTCTGTCCTACCCTACAGTCTACCTGTTCTAATTGCTTCTACATGATGTTTGGAATCCAAGAAATAACTGGGATTCTAGTGGTAAACCATCCATCAAACAGTTTCCCTCCTCAAGATGGTAGAAGTAGTCTCAGGCATTGTGTTGATGACTGCACAGTAGTTTTTGTTGAAGGACTTCAAAATATAAATGGAGGCAATCTTATCTTGAACAGCTTGGGATTTCATGTCCTTCAATATTTTATTTATCTAAAGGTTCCCAAGGTGACGAACAAATAAAAACAATGCAAAGATAAAATTCAGTGGAAAGATAAAACCATTTTAAAACACATTAAAATACTCTTTAAAAACAACTACAAGAAGTCTAAAAACAATCCTAGAATCCAGTTTTAAATCAGTTAAATGGCACTCACAAACACAGAATGCCCGGTGGAACAGTACCGTTTTGACCGCTCACTAGAAACAAAAGAGATTGGGCCAGTCTAAGTTCCTTAGATTGTGGGTAGTTCCACAGTTGAAGCACTAACCATGGGCCTGTCTCAAATAATGTCAGCCCTAACACATGTGATAGCTGATACTTTCAGTGTTCAGTTGAGGACTAGGACGGGATATGTTAGGGAGCCAGCAGTGGATCCATTAGCATGGATAGATAATGATTACGTCAGGTTTGCTGTTCAACCTAGCTATGCTGGGACAGAATGCTCATTTCAGTAATCTTCTCCAAGAGGCTGCTTTTGCAGCCCCTGTGGGATTATCCTGCATCTGTATTTATCACATAGTAGAGAGGCCATTTCCACACTACACTGTTATAGTGCTATTATCCCACTTTCAACATCCTGTGGAATTCTGGGGTTTGTAGTTTACTGAGACCAAAGAACTCTCTGGCTGAGAATTCTAAATGCCCCTCCCTAAACAGAAAACCCCAGGATTCCATAGAATGTTGAAAGTGGAACAATAGCACTATAACAGTGTGGTGCAGAAATGACCTTGATGTGGTGAACACTAGACTACAATTCTAGAGATGAGAGTTCAAATCCTTCTCAGCCATGGAAACCCACTGGGTGACATTGGGCAGACCACACTCTCTCTGCTGCAGTGGGGGCAATGACAAATCCCCTCTGAACAGATCTTGCCAAGAAAACCTTGTGATAGCTTCTCTTCAGGGTTGCCATAAGTTGGAAACAAATTGAAAGCACGGAATAAAGAAGACTAGTGCTCTAAGCACTCAAACTACATCTCACACATATCTCTCTCTGACTGTGCCTTCTTCTAGAACCAGAATGTATGGTACATGGAATATTCCTCCCGAAAGGGCTAGATGTTTTACTGGAGTTTCTGCATGCTCAGTAATTGGCTTGCCATGAGAGTCAGTATTTTTCCGTTTTCTTGCATACATTCTGTTAAGATAGCAGGTGGTGTTTAGTTAGACTGTGATAAACTGCAAGTATGAGAGATGGCATGGTCCAGAGGAAAGTCAATTGATTACAAGGGAAATGTGGCTAAATTTGCTTTGTTTAATCGCCAGGTACCTGCTTGGATCAGAGCTGGCTCCGGTTTTGGAACTGGACTCCCTCAGCTCCAAGTTCCATTGATGTCCATGTTGATACTTACTTTAATGCAGAAAGGAAACTGGTCCCTGTCCTGAAAATAGAATGGAAAGTGGCTACTGATGGTAAATGAGGGGCAATTTAATATAGATTGGCATGTCTGAAAGACAGCAATGGATCTGTAACATGCAGTACTATCCATTTGGCTTGGCAGGAGCAGCCAGAGCCTGCTGGAATAGTGACTTTAGTATGTGTTGGCTTTAATATGTATTTAGTATGAGTGGCTTTAGTTTGTGTTGCATGTTGCATTAGGCTGTAACGAGGAACTGTTAAAATGCGCAAAACAATCTTCCTTCATTTTTCAGGCGTGAGCAGCAATATATGACTTTCACAAGTCATATATTGATGCACTTTGATAAAGACCTTAACATTTTTTTATAAATTGAGTCTCAAGTTGAAAGTGGGAATTTATTTTTTTTCAGAATATAAAATAGAATTTTTGAACATAAAAATTTGCCTTCTGCTGAATCCAGCCATTGATCAAACTAGTTCACAATTGTCTATTCCAGGGCTTCTCAGTGAGGGTTCCCTGGAAACTTAGAGTTCCACAAGAAATTGCTAGGGATTCCACAAGAGACTGTGTTGTGGAGGAGCATTTTTTGAGCAGAAGATATAATTTTTATGCAGGGGTTCCCTGAGACCTGAACATTTTTTCAAGAGTTTCTGCAGGGTGCAAAGGTTGAGAAAGGTTGGTCTATTCTGAATGATAAAAGGCTGATGGTTTTTTTATTAGCTACTTAATTATAATTCGTATCTGGAGATGCCAGATTTTGAACCTGAGACCTAACAAGATCCATGCTAGATTAGATCAAAGAACTGTCTAGTCCAGCATCCTGTTTCCCACAATGATAAAACAGTTGCTTATGAGAAATCAAGGCACAAGGGCAATTCCCTCTCCCATTCCTGTTCCCCAGTGACTGCTAGTCAGAGTCATATTTAGTAGTTGTTGGTAGACATGTGCTTCATGATTTTGTTTAACCTCTTCTTGCAACTTCCTAAGTGGCTGACTATTACCACACTTTGAGGAAATGAAGCTTGCAGCTTCACTGTACACCAGAGGTGGGAACTTTACAAGACAGATTATCAGCTTACAGTACCTCCAAGGGCTGTGTGATGCAGAGGCACATCCATGACATTGTGTTATGCTGCATCCTCTGACTCCATCTTATCCCCAAACTACCTCCAGGCAACAATTCTGTCAGGGAAATGGCTTCATTCTGTGTAGATTTTCCCCAGATTGGAAAGCTTATACCCTGACCGGCCATCACTTCAGTAAGAGAGATGGCTTCAGTGTACATGGGCTTTCCCCACATACAGCACAGCCACCTCAGCTGAGGCTGTAGGAGGAAGAGTACTCTACCAGCTGCCATCTCTGTTGAGAGAAGTTTACCCATCTCATGCTTTCTGCTTCTGGGAAAGAATGCAGAGTGGGAAAGGACTTAGTGTGTGTTGCTCTCTCTCACAGCTGAGAGGACAAATGGTCCTTTGAGTGGTCCCCAACCTGCTGTGACAAATTTGCAAGACACTTTCCAGGCCAGATAGTTCAGATTTGCTCTGACTTGGATGCTGTAGTTGAACCAGGTCCAGGGTATGTAATCTTGGCACCTACGTGTCCTGTATTATTGGATACATTTCTATTTGTGCTACCTGAGGATGTGGACAGGGTCCTCGGAGAAGTGGGAGCCACCACATGTGTACTGGATCCCTGCACATCCTGGCCTCTGAAAGCAGCTAGCAGGGGACTGGCCAAGTGGGCAAGGGGATGGGTGAATGCCTCAGTTCAGCGAGGGAAGTTTCCAGGCAGGATTGAAGGAGGCCATTATTTAAGAAGAGGACATTATTTTAAAAGGCCTGCCTGGATCCCATCGTTCTGAATAATTATCAGCCAGTCTCTTAACATTCTATTTTGGGGCAAGGTTCTGGAACATGTGGTGGCCTCCAAGCTTCAGGGGTTTCTGGATGAGATGGATCATCTAGATCCATTTCAGTCTGGCTTCAGGCCTGGTTATGAGAGAGAAACAGCTTTGGTTGCCTTGGTGGGTGTCCTATTCAGGGAACTAGACAGCAGGAGTGTGTCCATGTTGGTTCTGCTGGACCTCTCAGTGGCTTTTGATGCCATTGAACATGATAATCCTTCTGGACTAACTCTCCGGAATGGGACTTGGGGGCATTGGTATGCAGTGGTTCTGGTCTTTCTTAGAGGAACAAACTCAGAAGTGGTGCTGGGGAATTCCTATTTGATGCCCTGGCCATTGGCCTGTGGGGTCTTTCAGGGTTCCATTTTGTCCCTGTGGTACATAAAATATCTCTATAAAACTGCTGGGAGAGATCCCAACTTTACTTCTCATTTCCATCTGATTCCAAGAAAGCTGTCATGATACTGAACTTGTGTCTGTTGTCAGTAGTGAACTGGATGAGGGCAAACAAATTGAAGCTTAATCCAGACACAATAGGGGTGGTCTTGGTCAGTTGAAAGACAGATCAGGAAACAGGGATACATACAACTTGTGCCGGAGGGGGTTACACTACCCCTGAAATTTTAGGCTCGCAGCTTAGGTGTTCTCTTGCACTCAACTCTGAGCCTAGATGCCCAGGTTTCAGCAATGGCCTGGAATGCATTTACCTAAAATTATTTTAAAAACACACAAAAGTTAAAAAAAAAAAGTTCTGCTGCTTACACATTAAAAGCCTGTTTAAATAAAAATCTCTTTGCCTGCTGGCAAAAGAAAATGAGGGAGGGGGTGTGGAGATTTAAAGGGGAAATAAAGGATCCCCTCACACTCAGTGCTTCCTTCTGCCTTGAACAGAAGCTAGGAATTCTCCCCAAATTCTCTTAATTCTCACTGCCACCACCCACTGAATTCTGAATTACCCCTGAGCAGCACAGTGGGACTCTGCTCTGAGGATTGCCAATCTCTCAAGGAGGGAGTGGGCTTGTTTTCCGCTGCTCCAGAGACTAGGACAAGGAGCAGTAGATTCAGGCTGCAGGGAAGGAGATTCTACTTAAACTTCGGAAAGAACTTCCCAACAGTCAGAGCTGTCCAGCAGTGGACCATGGTGCCTCAGAGTGTGGTGGAGTCTCCTCCTTTGGAGGTTTTTAAGCAGAGGCTGGATGGCCATCTGTCGGGAATGCTTTGATGTGGGTTCCTGCATGGCAGAATGGGGTTGGACTGGATGGCCCCTGAGGTCTCTTCCAACTCCATGATTCTATGACATATCACCTCCAGTTCCTGGTTCCACTGATTTCCTATGCTTAAGGTTCTTTCCCTTCCCTCACCTCTCCCTTCTGAGTGAGAGAAATCCTATCCACACATGTGCTGAGGAATGGCATGGGAATGGAGAGGAAACAGAGGTTTTACAGACAAGTATTTATTTGAAGGCGTGCAAGTAAACAAGAAAATAATACTCATGAAAGGCTCCCCCCTCAGGTACACTTAAATTACAAGTAGTTATAAAAACAGGTACGTTCTCCAGATCAGCCAAACTTCCAAAATAACAAAAGATGTAGCACAACTAACTAGACTCATTCTAAGTTACTCACAGCAAGTTGGTCACTTTCTGAGATGCTGTGCAAGGGCAGGGCCAGGAGATGGTCTACCCAGCATCCATGCCCCTTGTTGATGTTTTTGGATGTCCCTTTTGTTCTCTCTCTACTGCATGGTCTCTCAAGGATTTTATAACTTCTCAATTGAAGCATCCTGAAGATTCTCACCTTTCTCCCCCTGATTGGTCACCTATCTCTCATGACCTATGACCTAACCCTAGCAGTTCATTAACCCTTTATGTGCCTGAAGGGAGAACTATCTCTCTTCAGCACTGAAGTCTGAATAATCAGAATCCCCGTTATCACAGGGAAGTCCACCTAGCCTTCTGCGGAAAAGAGTTCCAGAGTTCCAGGACTACCCATTCCTTGAGATGTCAGATCTGGCTACAGTGACACATACCTTGATTATATCTTGATTGGACTACTGTAACATATCTTATGTGAGGCTGCCTTTGTAAACTGTTCAGAAACTTCTGTAAGTTCAAAATTCTGCAGCCAGAAAGCTGACCAGGGTCAGTTATAGGGAACATATAACTGCCTTGTTAAAACAACTTCACTGGCCACCAGTTCATTTCCAGCACAATTTAAAGTGCTGGTCATGACCTATAAAGACCTATACAACTATCTGACTATCTGAAAGATCATATCTCCCTATATGAACCTCCTAGAATTTTAAGATCTGCAGGAGAAATCTTTATCTCAGCCCTGCTACCATCCCAGGCTCTCTTGGTGAAGACAAAGGCCATTTCCACACAACACTATTATAGTACTATTATTCCACTTTCAACCTCCTGTGGAATCCTAGGGTTTTCAGTTTAGGGAGGGGCATTTAGAATTCTCAGCCAGAGAGCTCTTTGGCCTCAGTAAACTACAAACCCCAGAATTCCACAGGATATTGAAAGTGGAATAGTAGCATTATTAACAGTGTAGTGCTGAAATGGCCAAAGAGAGAACTTCTTATTGGCTGCTGTCACACCCTGGAACTCTCTTCCGCAAGAGGCTAGGCAGACTCCCTCATTTTCTTTCGCCAGCAGACAAAGATGTTTTTGTTTAAACAGACTTTGAATGTGTAAGCAGGAGAACTTTTTATTTTTTTTTTAACTTTTGTGTGTTTTTAAAATAATTTAGGCCCTTTTTATGTGATTGATACTGTTTTTTAAATTTTATTGTATTTTTTTTTTCTAACTGACTGTTTCTGCAAGCCATCTTGGGTCCCACATTGGGAGAAAGGCAGCACAGAAATGCAATAGATAAATAAATAAGAGTCAAACCTCTGTTATGTCAGATCCCTGATTGATGATAACAGCAGGTTTTTGGGGTTGTTGTTTTGTTTTATCTGCTGGGGGTGAGCTTGGAGAGATGAGAGTCTGAAGGAGCCTTTGTGGGAGCAGGGTACCTTACATTGTATAAAGAAGTACATTGTCAGTCTGACTGAACTTTTCATGCTGCCATTTAGCTCTGACTATTTCATAGAAAAGGAAGAAAAAGCTAAACTAAGTCAGTTATGAGAGATGTCCTGTGTACTCCCCTTCCCTTCACTATCAAGGGCTCAGACAATCAACAAGCAGAAAGAAGGTGTTTCTTTACCAACTCTTTTCCTCTTTTTTTTCCCCTCTCTGCACCAATCAGCAAGCATACAGCACCTCAGAGGAGTGGAATTGACTGTGTTGCAGGTCAGCAGTAACCAGCAGGTCTGTGCACAGTTTGACTTCCAGAATGATCTGTTGTGTCAAGTCTCTCCAAATGGTGGAGGCCGGGTGAGTGATTGTGGAGGTTTTACACATGTTTTTACTTGTTTCTCTTTCCCAAAATCCCAACAGTTTTTTCTTACACAAGGTATGAAATTCCTAAACCAATTAAGAAAGAACTTGTGGTTAGGAATGTGGCCTGTCAATTGCAGCAAATAAAAAGAATTCTGATCTGAATCTTTCTCTATGTGCACTGCAAGTAGCAGCCAGTATTTGCTCCCCTAAGGAAATGTAATGGAGCTGAATGCCTCATCTCTTGTTTGCATAAGCAACAGCTGCTTTGCATTACTCAGTAGGAGACAGTAGCAAGAAAGTTATGCAATGCTAATGTTTCTACTGCTTTGTCCTGTGAACCTTCCTTGATGTCTTGAATAAGACATACAAAATATTAGAGAGTCTGTATGGGAAAAGAGGGATACATCTGGACAGGAATGTTCTTCTCTTCCTTTGACATACCCACTGCTGTTTCCATCCTGTAGAAGTCTTTCTCTCCCCACTGAGCATCTATTTCCCTGTAAGTTTCCCACAGACAGCTGTGTTGTAACAGGAGTAAGGAAAATAGAGAAGCTTTAGCAGAGCAAGGGAGGAAGATGACCTTTCCATAACTTACTTCAAATTCTTTTTTAAAAAATGCTAACATTTATTCAGTGCCAGCAGGGTGTTAACCTCTCAGCACAGAAAATAGAAATAACAAGCCGTGCTAACAAGTCAGAGAGAAGGTGCCCCCCGCCCTGCCCTTCATCAGGACAAAGGAGAAGGACAGAAGAAAATATGAGAGAGGTTTTATGTAAAGTCGAAGGCTTTCACGGCCAGAATCCATAGGTTGTTGTGGGTTTTCTGGGCTTCGAGGCCATGTTCTGTTAGTATTTGCTCCTGACGTTTCATCTGCATCTGTGGCTGGCATCTTCAGAGGATCTGGTGGCATGGAAGTCAGAGAGGTTGCCAGAAATGATTCTGAAGCCTTTGCTGGAAGGATTATGTTCTTTAGATACATTCAGAAAAGAAGGTTTGAGCTTGAATGAATAGCCCACGGGAGGGGAGCAAAGTTATGGAAAATACAGAAGCAAAAGAAATGCATCATTTTGTATCTTGATGAATTAAGCAGTGATCAATTTGATATTTCCTGTTTGGACCTGAATAAAATAATAAGTTGCTGTATCCTAATAATTCAGTGCAAAACAACTTCTTAACTTCAGTGCATTGGTATGTAATGGATATGTTGAAAAATCCCCTCTTATCTTGTTTCAGTGGAATTTCTCTTTCAATCGTTTTGAGGTACAACCAGGGCAGGTATACCAAGTGACTGTGCAGCACCTGCCCAAACTAAGTACTCCAAAAGGAGACTATAACTGGAAATCCAAGTCAATCACAGTACCAGGTATGGGATTTATTAGTGAGATTGCCACTGTGTACTCAAATCAAGATATGACTAGGTGATGATGTTGATTATTTTGGTTGTTTACTTTTGTGAGTTAAATATCACTTAGTTGAAAGTGCTATGCAGAAAGTGCTTCAAAACAAGTCACCCTAGCTACAGACTTACAGTCCTTATAAAGCAGTGGTTCTCAACCTGTGGGTCCCCAGATGTTCGTGGACTTCAGCTCCCAGAAGCCCTGAGCATTGACCATAGTGGCTGGGGCTTCTGGGAGCTGAAGTCCACGAACATCTGGGGACCCACAGGTTGAGAACCACTGTTATAAAGGGTGGTTAAAAGAAATCTTTACTGAAGAAAGATTTCAAAGGGAACATAGGCTGGGGAAAAGGCTTGGTTCATGAGAAGACCTATGCATTTAGAAATACAGTAACTGTTGGGGCCATTCAGATGTCAAATGAGAGAACATTTGGAGAAAAGCAATTGTAAAAGAGATGGAGCAAGAAACAGGAAACAGGTGATGAAATCATAGGTTTGGAAAATATAAAAAAATCAACAAAATGAAATTGATGGTGGCAAGTGCTGATGGGTGGGAAGAAGAAAAAGACCCCAAAAGATGAAACATAAACAGAGCTATGGAGGATAAACATTTACAAATCAGCTTGAGAAAGTTAAAATTGAACATGCTGAAGAAAGTGAAACCAAAGAGAAAAGAAAAGCAGAATAGCAATTTATTCAAACTGAGAGGCAAAACAAACAAGGCTAGAAGCAGAGTGAGTACAGAAGAAATACTGGAAACAAGAAATATGAAAATTTTTTAATTGTCAGTAATAATAGTAAAGGAAAAAAAATAACTTTCTCATCAGTAATTACCATAACAGAAAATAGAAGGAAGAAGTAGATAGAGAGCCAGCATGGTGTGGTGGTTTGAATGTTGGATTGCAGCTATGGAGACCAGAGTTCAAGTCCTCACTCAGCCAGGAAACCCCACTGGATGTCCTTGGGTGGGTCACACTCTGTCAACTTCAGAAGAAAACAAAGGCAAACCCCCTTCAAACAAATCTTGCAAATAAACCCCATGATGGGTTCACCTTAGTGTCTCAAGTTGGAAACAGCTTGAAGGTACACAACAACAACAACAGCAGCAGCAACAAACAGCTTGAGAGAGGTTAAGAAGTTAATAATGGCAAGAATTTGCTCTTTACCAAATTTAAAATAATTAAAAAGTTAGAAGAGAATCTATAGTCAGATTCTGATAGATTGTAATTACAGGAAAAGAATGCAAGAATAGCAAAAGTTGGAGAAGGACAATTAATTCATTTCTAGTAAACAAGAAAGAGTAAACCAGGAAGAAACAGTCTAAAAGATAAGAATAAGGCGGTGATCGAAAAATCTAGAGCAAGAAGAGAAAATTGAAACTAGCTTGGAAAGGGCTTAAAAGAGAATCTTAAACATCAAGAGCAACTAGAATACCAGTTCCAACTCCATTAAAAGAAGAAGATGAGAACTTGAAACAGAAGCAAAATAGCAGTCTGAAGCATTAAGAACAAAACCAAGAAGCACATTTCGTGGAAGTCAACATCAGGTGAGGAAGCAATAAAATCATATAGAATACCGAAAGTTGAGGAGAATTTTAAAAGAGCATAGAAAATAAAAACAAATTTGTGCTCATATGTCTTTCTTTACGCATTTGCCAAATAAGATCCTGTTAATTGTCAGATTTCTGCATTTATGATTCCTGCATTTTAATTCTGAATTGATAAAAATTCAAATAAATTTTGGAGACCAGAGTAATATTTCAGGCAATACTTATTCTAAATTTAACTTCGGATTGAGTCACCTTTGGAACCAGTGTCTCTCTTTTACTTCACTTTGTACATGTTTTCCCATTTTTATATATTTGGCAGATCCTACTAACCCTTCTTGTGCAGCACTAGCTCTTGTTTCCCATACCGTCTTTCTAAATATAAATGCAACCTTTCTGTCTTCTTGTTGCAGACTGCACAGATCTTCTGATGAAGACAACAGTGCCATGTCTGGAAACAGGTAAAGTTTGTTTGTAACTTTGTAAAAGTGTGGGACATGCTATTTGAAATTCCTAATGACTTTTTTTGTGTTCAGGCAGTCTCTGGGAGCCCAGTATTGATGGGACAAGTATAACTGAAGACACTCTGTTGGTGAGCTTTAACCCAGCTGTGGGGGCAACCGGTTACCTCATCCATGTGATCAGTTTTCAAGAAGAAATGAAATGTAAAACAGCCACAGAACAAATCTCAGAGGTAATCAGCTCTTCCTGCTCTTCCTTGCTATTTGTAACACTTACTTCAGAAAGCAAGCATATCTCCTGAAAACTTAGATTGTACTTCAACAGTTAACTTATTTCGTAGTTATTAGTCTTTCAGTGCTTCTTGATTCAACAAAACCATCCATTAAGTGCGTTCTGTTACATTGCAATATAACACTATCTCTTCTGGGTTACAATGAGAACGTCTTGAATTCTGTTGTTCAGAAGAAGCCCAATAAACCAAGATTCTTCAACAACAAAATGTACATTCTGCATTGATTTACGTTGTACCCCTTTGAGATATTATTATTCAATATTCTTTCTTAACTTTCTTTCATGTATTTCTTGCATTCCAGAATCTGGAATTTTAAACTAGAAAGGTAGACAACTAAAAGCCACTGAGTGAGAGTGAATGGTGCATGGAACAAAAACCTCCATATCAAACATGATTTAAAGCGGGCTTCCAAAGTTGACTTGTTTGAACATCATTAATTACTGATTTGCATGTAATGGGGAACTTTGGTTAATTGTGGCTTCCTGACTTCTTCCATTCATTTAAGAGGAGCGAAGGAACCGCAGTCATTTGCATGGAGCTTGTGCTAAAAATAGAATTTGATTGTTTCACCAGACCAATGTTCGTACATTTTGCCAAGAATTTTTGTTTAATCAACTGTATTCCATGTTGGAGGCCATATTCTTTGTGCTCTTGGCCTCAGTATAAAGTGTATATGTGTGTGTGTGTTGATGCTGTGACATTTGCTACATCAGAATAATCTAAAATCTAAAGCTGTTTATTTGTTGAGGACTGCCATGGTGTAGTAGTTTAAGTGTCAGATAGAACTCTGGAAGACCAAGGTTCAAAGCCCCACTCAGCCATGGAAACTCATTGAATGACCTTGGGCAAGTTATAGTCTCTCAGCCTCAGAGGAAAGCACTGGCAAACCTATTCTGAACAAATCTTGCTGAGAAAGACCTGTGATAGGAATCAGCATATAGTCAAAAACGACTTGAAAACACAAAACAACAACAAATTCATTTATTGCTTCACTTTCTCACTGTGTTAAAGCAGAACTGCTGATTTGAGCCCGTTTTCCATTTGTCCATTATTTCTATTTCTGTTAATAAAACATTTCCATTCTTCCCTTTTCTTTTTGAAGATGATTATGGACTGATACAAATAAAAAGAGTATTCCATCAAAAATAAAATAGAGCAGCAGATAAATAGATACAATTACATACATTAGAACTCTGGTGGAGCAAATTTTTTAAAACATATTCATAAAGGAGAGCAGAGAAGGATCTAGTCCGGTATCTTTTAGGAGAAAGATCTGCTTTTGAGGCACTGCTGTAGAAGAGAGTCCATCCTGTACCACTAGCAATTGAGCCTGCCTCAGCAATAGTACACAGAGTGGTGCCACAATCGACAAACAGCTGCATGTAGGATGGTCTGTGAAATAACCTGGCCCCAAGCCATGTGGTAATTGTGCTTCACAGGTTATAACTTGAACTTGGAATTGGATTTGAAAATGAATCAGAGGTAAGTACAGTTTAAACAAGATGGGATTAACATCAGAAAACTGGCGTCCATAGATAATTTGGACCACAGCCTTTTGCACCAGCTATAGCTTCTAAATATTTTTTTATCACAAGTCCAAACAGAATGCATTATTGTAATCTAATCTGATTTGTATGGTGATTAAAACAACTAAAAGTGTGTCTAGATCTGCTTTCTCTGAGAAAGTGCAACTGATACACCAAATGACCAAAGCCACTCTAAGCCCTTGACCATCCAGGAGCATTCAGCAGTTATCCTTGCGTTGTCAAAACTCTGCTTGCCCTTTGATTTCTGCTCCAACCCTGCTTGTGCTATAGCTAAGGCACAGTATGTTTGAGAGTGCATGTTCATCTTCATCATTAATGCTGTTTCCCATTTTCCCTTCTGATTTCATTAAAGGTTTTAGAATCTGATATCAATGCTCTACTTTCTTTCTTGCTTTATACAGGAGGGAGTGCAGCAGCGACTGAATGTCACAGTTGTGCTAGAGAGAAACTGGAAGAGTTGCTGCAAATACCAAGTGGAGGTAGGATATCAGCTGCATTTCACATTCAAATAAGAGAGGTCATGGTAATATATTCCATGCTGATATTTGTATTCAGAATGCTGGAAAGCCACCAGTCATTCAGAAAAATATTGGGCTGTTGGCAGAACATCAGGAGATACACAGCAAGCCACTGCAAAGAGAACAGTAGTTTTGCATTTATAGATCTACATCTCTCTCCTTTCTCACCTGTCGGGGCACCTATGGGCATTTTTAAGGGAAAAGGTTTGATTTTAAAATGCTGAAATCCAGTAAACTATCCTGTCAAAAATTAAAGTCTGTAATTTGATCTCAGAGAAATCAGATGTCTAGCTCTCTGTCCCTTTGTGCTTTAGGCTACATGCAGTTACTCTTATGTCAACTTCTACTCTTTCATCATAACTCGGAGATACAACTTATAACTCTTTGTGAGGTATAAATTATCATCATAACAAATTCTTTTAACAAAACTGCTATCTTACAAATGATGCCCTGTGGCATTATTTTTAAATTCTAGACACTTCTTGTTCATTCCTGCATTTTCAACAGTACATCTTAAGGAGAGCAAAAACAAGTGGATTGTTTACAAGCCAAGGAGCTGTGAGCAAACAATTATGTTGACTTCAGTTTCAGAGCAGTGGGGCAGTTTCCAAGATAGCCCAACAGTTGTACATAATTTCCCAATAACCCAAGTGGGTGCTGTTTGAAACTGAAAGATCAAATTATCTGCTAAAGTCGTTTTCTCCTTTCTCTTCCTTCCAGATCCAGCCATTCTTTGCAGCCTGTGCCAGAGATTGTATGAGGCATTTGGTTTCCATCCCATGCCCCTCATTTCCCCCAGCTATCCAAATGAAGCAATTAGGTATGGGGTCTTAGTTTGAGTAACTGGTACAAACTGTTTGCACCGCTAGCATTTCCCAGCAGAGAAGGGGCAAACCTCTTAAACAATTGGGTTGGCTCTTCCCACTGCTCCTAGTAGGCAGAACAAAGAAAGACCTTTGGTGACACCCTGTGCGGGGAGCAACCATGCTGGGACCCTGTGGGTGGAGTCTGAGGCCTCTTCCTCTGTCATTAGCATTTTGAACACATGACAACTGATAGACACAGTCATCACAGAGCAAAGAGGGGGGAGGAAGAGATCTTGGCCTCTGACCCAGACACAGTCTCCTATAATCAGCCCCTACCCCACAAAAAAGCACAGAAAGCAGAACCATGTGGCCTGTTCTGCAGGCAAGGCCTACTCTGCCCATTCCTTGGAGGAGAAGTATGATTATGGGACCCTCTCTATTGGTTCTTCTGAGGCTGAAGAAGGGGAGCTCTTCCTGGAGGAGAAGGAACCGGCTTTAATTCAGTTTGTCTTCCGAGTCCTCATAAAGAAAACATTCAATGGCCTAGGTCTGTCTCTTCCATCAAAGCAGCCCCAACCCCAGGACCTGGAACTATCTCAAATAAATGAGGATCTTTTTCCTACTGCAGCCCCCTCCATGTTAGAAATGCCATACTCTGCTAACCTCATGCAGATGGTGAGAGAGGAATGGGGTAAACCAGCAGCAAATAGGCTAACCCTAGTTCTACTAAAAAGCTGCATAATCTTACAATGACTGTCATAAAGAATCCACAGATCTCCCAGTGGGTGTATCCATATCTTGCATCTTCCACTGGTTTTTTTCTAGGGGTGGCAAGGACATGTTGAGAATTTCCAGGGACAGGAGAGGAGAAGCAGCTCTCAAAAGGACACATAATCTTGGTGGCCATTAAGGCTGCTGCTTCTGCCTCTGTGGTGGCAAGGGCCTCCTTCCAATGGACTAGGGACTTGCTGAAGGAAGTTCCCCCAGGGAGACCAGGATTAGACAAGGTCTCAACCAACTGCTGAAGGCTGCAGCCTCCTCAGCAGATGGCATGATGGATGCTGTGCAGTTTTGTGCCAGGGGCCATGCAGTATCTGTAGCAGTCAAGTGCCAGCTCTGGATCAAAAATTGGAATGTAGATACCAAGTCTAAACAGAATCTGACCTTCACCCCTCTTTTAGTATCCAAATTCTTTGGGGAATCCCTGGAGCCAATGCTGGTAGAGAGTAAGAACTAGGAAAAAGCACTGACCTCAGGGGGAAAAGAGAGAAGTTAGGAAGCACCTCAGGTAAGGCTGTTCCTCCTTTTGTGCCTCCAGACCTCACTCCTCTTCCACTCCTAGCTCTTTCTTTCAGGCCAGAGACTTCAGAACCTACAGGCTGCAACGGTGGGATCAAAGTCCCAGCCAGCTAATACTGCAGGCAGATGTCAGAACTCCAACAACAAAGCCCAATGAAGAAACCATCAGTCATGATGCTACTCTGCCAGTAGGGGGCAGGACTTCAGGAGTTTGGGCATGTGTGGGAGAGCTCCACCTCTGGCCAGTGGGTGTTGGGCAGGTTAAGGCATAGAGTTTCCAGATAGAGTTTCCATGTATACTATGCAGTATCTTGATTGCTTCTCCCAAGTCCAGAAATCCAGCAAAACATTGCTCCCTACTGGAAGCCATAGGCCACCTTCTCTGGATAGGGGCAATAGAAGATGTGCCACCTTCTCAGAGATGCAAGGGATACTACTCCATCCTTTTTCTTGAACCCAAGAAGAATGGCAAGTGGAGAGCCATCCTAAATCTTAGAGGGTTGAACTGGTTTGTAAGGAAATGAAGGTTCTGCATGGAGACACCAAATTACATCCTACAAGCCCTGCAACCAGGGGAATTCCTGTCATCACTGGACCTTCAGGAAGTGTGCCTTCACATTCCCATCCACCCCTCTCCCCATCAGTTCCTGCACTTCACATATGACAGCTTCCTGGTAAACATCAAGAAGATTGGGCTCACCCCATCTCAGTAGATCCAGCACATGGGAGCCAGGATTGACACCAGCCTGGGGAATTGTCTCTGTTCCTCAGTACAGCATCAGCATGGTTGCCAAGGCCAACCTTGTCATCAAGAAGACTACCTGGCCAAGCTTAGCTCACCTAGCCCGACTACAAGGGCTGATGATATTCACAATAGAATACCTTCCCTGGGCCCATCTCCATGCCAGACTCCTGCAGTGCCTTCTCCTCCTGTATCAGGAGGCCATCGCCATGAAGAAACAGCAGTCCATCAAAGTGCCTGAAAAGCTCAGAGAATCCCTTAACTGGTGGATATCTCCAGCCATCAACAGGGGTACCCTATCTGGAAACCAGAGAAGATCCAGATAACTATATATGCCAACCTCCAGGGCTGGGGAGCCCACCGCAGCCCTCACCTGGCACAAGGCAGATGGAACCAGGAAGAACTAAGCCAGAGCATCAACTGGCTAGAGCTCTGGGCAGTCAAGCTGGCACTCTTGACATTTCCAGATATCATACAGGGCAGGGCAGTCCTCATCAGGACAGATGACATCACAACAAGAGACCCATGTTTAATTTCAAGGTACCAGATAGAGGGAGCCAAAGGCATAGATGCTCTCACCCTGCCTTAGCTCTTTGTCTGCTGTACACTTTCTTGCCAATAGCGCTGCCCTTCAGAGTGATGGAGAAGATTTGGAGAGAGGGAGCGATGGTGATACTGGTGGCCCAGCCTTGCCTAGGAGAGTGTGGTTCTCTTAAGATTACCAACATGACAGAGAACTCCATGTCCCTGCCAATTTGCCAGGACTTGCTCACTCAAGGACAAGTCTGTCATCCTGATTTAGCATGGCCATAAAATGGAAATTGATTGGGACATGCTGAAGGCCTACAGCTATTCCAGCAAGGTTGCAAGCATCATCTTTGCTTCTCAGTGGGCATCTACCAACAGCATATACAAATACATATTTGGTGCAGATGGAAACAAGTAGACTTCCTTCACCTCTCAGCTGCAACCCTGCTAGATTGTGTACAGGAGGGGATCTCAGACCTAACACAGTCAAGAGTCATTGCTGTCATGTCAGTGCTACCTCACCAGTGAGCAGCTGAGGTGTCATCCCATATGCATCTGCGCAGATTCCCAAAAAGTGTATCCAGGCTAGCCCCACCCACAGTGCACCATTTCCTGTCCCTCGAACCTTTAAAGGGTGATATCCCTAAGGCATCTCCACTGGAAAGTGCTGCTTCTCACTGCCATAACAGCAACCTGCAGAGTGTCGTAACTAGGCGCTCTGTCAGCATGCAGAGAACTCTGAATCTTCAGAACTGACTTGGCGGTACTGCATTTGGACCCTATCTTTGTCAGCTCCACTTTTATGTGACACAGGAAGTGATCCTCTCATCCTTCTTCCCAAAACTTAACAATGAACTGGAAAGTTGCTAGCACACTCTGGATGTGTGCGGGGCTGCCTGGATCTGCTTGAAGAGGACAAGCAGCTTCCAGACCTCCAAGGTGCTGTTCATCTCATCATTCCAGCTGTGAACCAAGGAAAAGAAGGTGTTTTCAACCCTCAACAGGCCTGTTATGAGATTCTGTTGCTTTCAACCCTGCATCATGGCCTATTATGAGCTTCTGAACTTTATACCATGGAGGGTGTACTTGTGCACTTAACCAGAAGTGAGCCAACAGTATTATCCACCAGCGCCTCTCTATTGGAAATTTGCAAAGTACCCACCTGAAGTCCCCCTGCCTTTATCAGACATTACAAACCAGATAGCTTTGAATCAGCCAAGACTGTGTTTGGGAGGAGAGTTTGCAGCAGATGATGGATCCTTAGAACACCAGCACTACCCACCCTAAGTAGGGGTGGCTCTGGCAAGTCCCAGTTGTTTTGGAGGTTCAGCCCTTCTCTACTGGGAAAAGAAATGTTGGTCTTACCTGTGATACATTCATTTCCAGAGGATAAGGGGTGAACCTCCTCTCTACCTGGTAGGTGCTGGTGTAGCAATGCTAATGTACATAGTTGCCCCCCACAGGGGTCACTGTTGCAGGCCACCAGTCATTCATACCAGCCCCCATGGTTCCTGACAGTTGTTACTAAATGTGTAATAAATGGTTAAATGTTCTTTCTTCTCTCTATGGAGCAATTGTTTTTCCTTGGCTGGTTAGCAACTGACCTACGGGGGGTTGCTTCCCCCATGGGGTGTCACCAGAAGATCTTTCTTTGTCTTGTCTACTGGGAGCAGTAAGAGGTTCACACTTATCTGAGGGAAATGAATGTATCACAGATAACATTCCTGTTTCTAGCAGAAAACTGTTGCTAGCTATTGTTGTAAAAAAAAAAAAATTGAAATCTTAGAACTGAAAGTATCCACTGATTTGCATATTTTAAGTATTCAGAGGTTGTTGTTAATATAAGTAGGTTGGCACAAAGGAAATGTGAATCTCAGAGGATCTACAGTAATCACTTTCCCTAAAACAGGATGGGCAACTTTTAGTACATCCAGGAGCCAATTTCAACTATCCCCCCCACATCATACCATAGGAAAAACACCCCACACCATACACCACCAAATCTTGGCAGCAATTTAAAGTAGATTTTTCCACCTCTGGATTGTACTTTGAGGGTGGGACACCACATATTAGAGTTTAAACAAGACACATGGCACTTGCACACCTTATTTTAAGTCAAAAATATGGTTAATTTAACAACTGTGTGTTGCTAAAATTTAGCAAACAAGGTTCCAGGGGCCTTAAAAATCATTGGAGACATATGTGGTACATAGACACACATGTCTTCACATGTTGTTACTCCCCCTCTAAGAGATGGCTCTTCAGTCTAGGAACCATGCAGCAAGCAGACTCAAGGTAATAAATTAAGTGAGACAGAATCACCTATTCTTCCAAGAGAAGCAGACATGTTCAGCTCTTGGTTTTGTGCCATGAGGACCTAAACTAGGCACTTGGTAGCTTCTGTGTCAAGAGACTCAAGTTTAGAAAATAATTATGAAGCTGAGCTTCTTCTGGCCCTGTTAAAATGAACTCGGGAAAGAAGAGTATTGCACTTGAAGACCAAATCTCTGTCTGTTAAAAGCTAAAGAGTGTTTGTGGATACAGAAGCTAACACTAGGATGTACATCTGCACCCATCTGACATGCACATGGCTTCAGATATATTAAAATGCTATAAGAGACAGTTCTTTAAAAGTCTGCTTAAAAATATGAGAAAAAATACACCATTGTTTATTGGATCTGAACTACATCAAAATTATTTTGTTGTTTCTTGGCCCATTACTGCTAAGAATGAGGTCTTCACTATCCACCAGGATGTTCAGTTTGCTTGGTTTTGGATGAATGCAGCTATAGAAATACGCTTTACAATGTGTGCTATTTTTCACTTACGTTACAGATTATCTTTCAGTGATGCTGCCCTTGTCTCTCACACTCATCTGCATTTTATTAGTTGGGTCAGCTGTTGCTTCAGCTATTTGCCTTGCTCGAAGGCATAAAGGTATGGACTGTACCAGAAATAGGTGGGGAAATTTCACTTACTTGTTATATCTCAACTTGCTGATTCAGCAGTGCCATTCTGGAGAGACCTGCAGCAGGATACTCTTCAGCCACCCTATCAGAGGGTCTTATTGGATTCATGGTTACTTATGTCTCATTATCTGTGACCCATACTTATCCTGCATAGAAGTTAGGACTTCATCTTTTAGTTTGGGGGATATCTCAAGTCCAAAGGAGGAGGAGGAGGTTAAATTCCTATGGTCCACCCAATATTCTGCCATGCTGAAATATGTAACACCTGTGTTACAGTCTAAAGGTGGGGGGACCATACTGACCTCCCTGGCCACATACCCCCTACAGAGAAGTTCCACAGTTCAGTCCTCTGCACCTGATGTCAAAAAAGTGATCAGGTAATAGGGGATAGGGAACATGTTCCCCATTCTGAGCTAAATAGACAAATAGTCTGACCTGCTGTAATGTAGTTTCTGCATTCATTTGTTTCATACTGTACCAAGTATTCCGCATTTTATATCAGTATTTCTTGTAACAGTCCTGTACAGTAGGCCAGTCTTGTTATCTTTGTAGCACAGACAGGAGTTTGAAGCTAACCTAAGGCGGCTCAGAAGTTATGCCAGAAACAAGGTCTTAACAAAGCTTCACTAGCTTTCTCACAGTGCAATTCTTAGCCTTTGTGCTACAATAGTGATGACTGTCATTTTCTTTAATTTGTTTCTTCTATTCTCCTTTATTTTCAAGTGAAATCTGTCCAAATAGGAGATAGTGCTGAAAAGCAAGGCTTCTTGCTAGCCTTACAATAAGATGATAAGAGTCCATATGTTTCTCCAATATCAATGTTAGGTTATCCAGATCTCTGCCATCTCCCTTATTCTCCTGTATTTATTTTCAAGTGAAATCTGTAGCCAAAATCGATAGTGTGAAAGCAGAGGCTTCTCTGCTACCTTACAAGAGATAAAGAGTCCCATATGTGTTTCCAATATCAAGATAGTGTTGAGCCTAGAGAAAACTTTCCTTCTCTTCCTACACACACCTGAGCCTCAGGGTGAAGGTACTTGGCTGCTGGATTCTATAGTTACTCCATCTTCATAGCTTTTAACAGCACAGATGATTCTTACATTAAGATTATATTCAATCAGATCATCTAACATGTGTGCTTCTTTCCCTCTTAGTAACAAACTCTGGAGCTAGCAATAGTGAAGAAGCTAACCATGGTAAGAGAATCTCTCCTTCTGGCTTGGTGCAGTTTTCCAGTCTGAGATCATGGCTGTAGGGTTAAACTGTGAAAGGGAACAGTTCTAACTTCTTGTTGTACTGAAAGAGACCCACCCAAACAGCCACAGTGGAGAGCTACCAAAAATTATGGAGTTTTATAGGTCATGAATTCCTGAGTGTGAAGTTTTTATATTAGGATTAGGAGCTGTTATTTTCTGAAATTAGTATTCTAGAAGTACAGATGGATTACTACACAGAAGATTAAGATGTGTCTGGCTGTATTATTTATCATTTGATTCTTTGAAGCAGCTGTACTGATACTCCAAAAAGAAAGGAATTGAACTTGCAGCTTTGCAAAGTGCTATTATGTGCGCTATCAGACAGAACTGTGTCTAATTAACAATACATATAACGTCAACATTGCTAAGTGCCAATGCAAGTATATTAAAACAATATTTTTTGAATTTAAAGTTTTTGGAATGTTCATGAAAATGTCAAACTCAAAAAAATATTTGGGTGTGATTAAAGGTTTGGAGACAGAGTGAGAGGAAGTAGAGTGGGCACAAATAGTACATTCTTGATTATTAGCTGTTCTCATCTTCCCATCCTCATACTCCCACCTTAGGTGGGCACTTTACTCTTGCATTCCTTCTCTGTCGAGTCAGCGCAAATTTAAAATAGTGCTGATGCATATTCTGAACCAAGGTTGAGCTACATACATATCTGAGATCCAACAGTTCCTAAACATTATCCTATTATATATTTTGTCTGATTTATGAACACTGTCACCAACTGAGGTCTTGATTAGTAGTGCAGGTTTATAAGTGAGGTAAGATACTAGAGGAAAGGGGAAATCTGTACTAAATAATCTTGATATTTGCTGTACTCTGTACAGCATAGAGTATGTACGCACATGGTTTTTGTATTCCTGATTTTTATATATTCAGTGTTTTCTAAAAAAAAAAAAATCTTTATGTTTCCAGATCTTCTGTCTGCATCACAAGTTCCTCCACCCCTGAAGCCCCGTAAGGTTTGGATTGTGTATTCTGCTGATCACAAGCTCTATGTAGATGTTGTGATGAAGTTTGCTCAATTCTTGATCACTGTCTGTGGTACTGAAGTAGTTCTAGACCTGCTGAATGAACGTCAGATATCTGAGATGGGAGCTGTACGCTGGCTGGCTCGTCAAAAACAAGAAATGGAAGCACTCTCTTCAAAGATAATTATCTTGTGTTCCCGGGGCACTCGAGCAAAGTGGCAGGCCATGCTTGGTCGTGATGAGATAACTGTGTCTCTCAGGCAAGATAACCTGCTTCCAGTAGGAGATATGTTCACTCCAGCATTGAATTTGATCCTGCCAGACTTTAAGCAGCCAGCTTGCTTTGGCATGTACCTAGTTTGTTACTTTGAAGGCATAAGCAATGAGAGAGATATTCCAGACCCATTCAACGTCACCTCCAAATACCGGCTGATGGACAAATTTGAGGAAGTTTACTTCCTGATTCAGGATCTGGAAAAATTTGAGCCAGGGCGGGTCCATCAGATTGCAGAGATCTCGCTTGACAAGTACACTGAGAGTCCCAGTGGTAAACAACTGAAGGAGGCACTGCAGACATTCCAAAAATGGCAGGCTGAGCACCCTGATTGGTTTAAAATAGAGAACACCTTCTCTAAGTCTGAGGATGATCTTCAGTCCCTTAATGGGGAGCTCTCTGAGGAATTAATACCACTCCAGGGAGGAATTGTGAAACATCGATTGATTCCGCAGGAACCTGTTCCCAATAGCAGTTGTTTGGTCAACCTCTTGGTCACTGAAGATGAATTGGGAGCCCATAGACTGCTACCCCAGCTTCTTCCAGAGGATGAGCTAGCATTCCAGACCCTGGTGATGCCTGCTGATGATACTTCTCAGGTTCAGATGGTAGTACCATTTGACCTTGCAGAAGAAGGAGACATACTTAGCCATCAGCTGTTGACCAATGAAGAGAGGCTGGAAAGAATGCATATAACAGAAGCTAGCCTTCCAAGGAGGGACAGTGCCATTCTTCAGAATGAGATATCCTCAAGTCCCCAGCCCTTGTCTGATGATGTGAGGCATCAGCTGGGAGAATTAATGTACTCTCTCTATCAGCAAAGCATTACCCCTTGTGATCCATCTCTGTGCCAAGATAATATTAATGAGCAACGTGGTCTGGTTTTTGACTGTTGCAAAGATCAAAGACAATCAGTGCAGTCAGATCAGGGTTACATCTCCAGGTGTTCCCCTTTGCCTTCTGATGGCCCTGTGGAGGAGGAGGAGGAAGGCCAAGAACAGGAAGGACATGAATATAATGAGTCCCTCTCCCAAGATGTATTGGACAGTCTAAAAAGTCTTCAGCAGCAGCTGCTTTTCCAGGATATTCAGCACAACTTCAGCTAGGATCTCATCAGAGGGGAAAGGACAGATGCTCTAGATCTTTATCCAGATCCTGTTTTGTGTTTTGCCAAAAAAGAAAGTGTCTGTTATTTCGAATGCAAACCTGTCAGGCAACAACGTGTTTCCTTGTGTCACATACTTCTGTGAAGTCTAACAGGTAGAAGGGCCAATGACAACTGCTGTTTTGTAGCCAGACTAAGGCTCATGCACTCACTCACAGTGTCTATTGGAACATCCTTCCTCTGTTATCCTCTAAATGGACAAAGATGTAAGAGCTGTGGGTAATGTTGCATCCTGAGGATTAACTGATGTTATAAGCTACCTCTCAGTAGCATAGGAACAGCTTCATAGGAGCAGACAAATTGTCAGGCTATCCCAGGGTCCTCCGCAAGTGGTCAGTACCCTATATTATAATTCAGTGGTAGCCTATGGACCTATGCTGCTCTGCAAGCCATCAGCTGCTGATCTGTGACAAATTTTCTAGGAAAGAAAGAAACAGTTGTAGCCAGTGGGTATAAATGTGATACTGATCCCTGGCCTACTAGAAAAATAAATGCCAGTCCCCTGTATCAAAGAGCATGAGAAGCACTATAATAGGAGACACAGGGTTATATTGGCATGATCCATTCTTCACAATAGATAAGTGATTATGATAACTCAAGATACAACTTCCCCATCTTGTTAATTCTATAAGAACCATGCCTATTGAATTTTTTTTAAAAAAAATTGCCTAGTAGCCAAATATTCTGTTTTCCAGTAGTTAACCAGATGTTTCCAGGAAGGTTTCCCCCATTTCTCGGTCCCTGATGGCAGTCCCTATCATATTGTTTGTGAGTGGAGAAGTTGTAGCTATCATGGTGATAGCTAATAGCAGCTGATGAGTCTGTCCTCTGTGGGTTTATTTAATCTCTCCTTTAAAAGCATCTAACCCAGCATATTTTTTCAATTTAGTTATGCATTGTGTGAAGAATTACGTTCTGTTCTCTGTCCTGGATCTGATCAATTTCAATGGATGATCTGGAGTTTTCTATTATGAAGAAGAAAAACCTCTCTGTGCACTTCATGTATTGCTTTATAAGTCTTCATCATATTCCTTCTTAGTCATCTTTTTTTTCCTGAGCCCAGAACGATTCAGCTTTTTTTTTTTTTCAGTTTTAGGATAGGCTTTTTGAGCTGAAATGACCACAACTAAGCACAATATTACAAGTCAGTCAACCATATTTTTATATAAAGGTGTTACATGTAATTATGAGTTGCATTATGAGTCCTTCATTTTCAATCCCTGTCCTAATCTTAACACAAATATAAAATTTTCATTGTCAGTGATTCTTACATTCAGGTGATGCTTACATTGATGTGTTCACCAACTTCATACTTGTTTACACTTAACATCATTTGCCTTTTTATTATCTGTTCACCAATCCAAGAGTAGTAATTTTGGAGCTTTTCACAATCCAGTTAGGATTTTGTCCTCTTGTATAATTTGGTGCCATCTGCAATTTTGGCCACCTCACCGCTGATCTTCCACTCTAGGTCTTTTAGACATTGATAAAGGCAAACAGTATGTACATCAAGACGGATATAATTACTTTTATGAATCACTTTTCCTATCAAGAAGTTCCTTCTAATGTCCAGTTGAAATCTACTCTCTTGTAACTTGTAACTTCAGACTGTTAGACATGGTCCAATTTCCTTTCATTCCACTAACAGTCCCAGTACAGTTGCCTAAATATAGAGGTTTTCTCAGTAAATTGACCTTGCATCTTCAAAACTCAAGTTATAATTGAGGAATAATCAAATGTTACTGGATAAATGTTTGAAATGTACCTAATTTGATAATGAAGATAATTTCCCTTTATCATATAATACCAAGGGAAAAGAAACTTAGAAAATCTGACTTAGAAGGAAATATAAAAGGTTCTGAAGCAAAGGAGTTTAAGTCAGATATGAGAAATTGGAACTAGTGTGCCAGTCTCTTAGTTTCTGCTTCCATATATAACAAGGTGCCTTTGAATTCACCACAGGGGTGTTGTTTCTAGCAGCAGCTCCATGTTAAAAGTAATGTTATGGCTCCCTGTGAAATACAGGAAGAGGTTCTTTAATATGCATCCTCTACACAGATCAATGCTCTGACAGTTTTTCCTATTATCCAGCACAGCTACTGACTTCCTACACTAGCCAAGGCCCTGACAAATGAAACAAAGAACTGAAGCATATAAGGACATGCTTTGGAGAAAAAGGTCAAAAATTGTTTTACCAGTAGAGGAAATACTCAATGGGTATAGCTAATGCTGTTGATCTCTTAGTTGCTTCATAGTTTGAAATGTGGCCTTTTTTTTAAGCTGTAAGTCAGGTAAATGGTCAAAATTTTGCTGGTGTATATAGATTTGCCCAGAAGTAGGGAGGAGATTTAGCCCAGAAAATACTAGGAGTATCTTACAGAGCATTAAATAGTTGCCTAAATATGAACAGAAGAACAGAGTGAAAAATAAGCAATACCTCTTATTGGTAAAGTCCATATTTGGGCACAGTTCACTGGATTTGGAGATTAAAGCAGGTTGTTCAAAGCTGAGTACTCTTGAGTATGGATGGACAACTTGTGACCTTCCAAATAATGTTGGATGTTGCAAATCCTTATCCAGTAGAGGCAGTCATGAGGTATAATGGGAGTTGCAGTCCAGAGGACCACAGATTTCTCCTTGCTGCTTTTGAGTAATCCTACATGATGACAAGTGAACTATTTTATAAGGAAAATAAAGGTTGCTAAAATATCTATGTACATTGATATCTAGAACCAGCATAGCGTAGTGATTTGAGCATTGGACTCTGAGGATGGAGACTGTGGTTCAAATCCCTGGTTGGCCATGGAACCCTAGGGCTGACCTTGCATGAGTCACATTCTCACAGCCTCAGAGAAGGGCGAAGCCTCTTTGAACAGATACAGGCCAGAAAACCCTATGACAGAGTCACCTTAGAGGAACCATAAGTTGGAAATGAGTTGAAGCCACACAACAACATTGATAACTAATTCAGCCTGAACCAGCTAAACAACAACAACTATGGTGAAAAATAATCCCTAGGCATCTCTGTTCCATCCCCCTGCACCATCAGGCCTGTTAACTTCTTAATTGTGCCAGACTATTAAAACCTTGTGATGAGTTAGCCCTAGGTTGCCATAAATTCAAAACAGCTTGACACACACAATAATTAAGAGAACAACAGCAGAGAAGATGGCTCTTCCAATGAATTAGAGGGTCAGTTTGGAGCCAACTCAGTGGCTTCAGGTTGCATGGGTCATAATCAAATTGTAGCTGAATTATTTTTGTCCCTACTTTATTAAACATTTATTAAAGTTATTAAATTATTAAAATGTAGATTTTAATAATTTAATCATTTCTATGGCTCTGCCTTATCACGTGAAGAATTCCTTTTAAGTGCCCAGAGAACCACACAAAAATACAATCTTGTTACATTGTGATGTAATATCATTAATTCTACTGCCTCAGCCTTTTTTTTTTCTTCTTTTTTTCTTTTTTTGCCTCATTCTGCTACAGGTGCATCAGTCCTAAATCATAAAAGAAAACTACACTATTAGTTAGGTATTTCATTCAGTTTTGCACTTGCATATGAGATTTTCCTCCATGGGACGTACTTGAGATTTGAATTGGTTTAGAAACAGTTTGATAGCTATTAAAACTACGGTCTCCTTAAGCATTTTAGCCAATTCTTACTAAAAACCATGAGCAGATCAAGCTAAGACATTCTTCCCGTTTTTCATTTCATACAATGAGCTTTTTACTGAGTCCCCTTTAATTCAGTCATTTGTCTATAAACCAGAAATGAAGATGCTGAAGTCTTTACTTTGCATTACATGGACATTGTTTGCAAATACACTGTGTGAAGTGCTACTTAATACAGAACATTTCTCTGCTGATAGAGCATTTCACAGTTTCTTAGAATCCTTTCAACTGCTCTGTAATATTGATCAGTATTATTTCTGTATTATGTATGGAAGAGAACTAAATGATGGTTGTGGATTTTTTCCCCAAGATTACCACCAGTTCATTGGTAGTAATGTACGTGACAAATAGTTATTGTAGTGGATTGTCTGTTAAGTATGTTTGATATGAAAGTATAGTGTCAGGTACCAGATACAGAATATATCAGCCTGAAAATGCTGACTGACTTCGATACTTCCATCTATTGAACATCCGCAGGATCCAGAGGTTCCTAATTGTAGAGACTGCCTATCTGTTTGTCCACGCCTTGGTTATCTCACGCCCAGATTATTATAACAGCTTACTGGCAGGTTTGCCTTCCTGCTCCCCTCTTCCTCTGGTTTTAATTCAGAACAATGCTGTCCGGGTTGTTTTAAATCTGCCAGAATATTCGCCTGTTTCTTCTCCCTTTAGATCCCTTCACTGGCTACCAGTTCAGGCCAGGGTCTATTTCAAACTTTTGGTCCTGGTATTTAAAGCTTTGTGTTCCAACCTCCCTCAGTACTTTGCATCTCAGCTTGTGTGGTACATTCCATCCAGGAATTTGAGATCTGCAGGCAAAGGATTATTGTCTGTTCCACAAATGCATACAGCTCTATCAAGGCTGCAAGCCGTTCAAGATCTGGCTCCGCATTTGTGGAACGGTCTTCCTTTGGACCCTCAGCTAGAGGAAGATCTCACCCATTTTTGCAAACATTTGAAGACCTTCCTCTTTGACTCTCCACCTTGGTCACTGAGATATGTTTTAGGTGCTGAGATGGGTAGTGACTTGTGGAGTGTTCTATGCCATGTATTGTTGTGGTTTTTCTGTTTTTATGTGTTTGTTCCTGATTGTATGTGTCGTTCCGCCCTTTGCCGTAAAGGGTGTTATAAATAAACATTATTATTATACATATTTATACTAAGCACCTTATATGGGAAATGTCCGAAAACCTGTCATGGGGAGATAAGATCTAAAGCTTCCAGTAATATGGAGCATCCCTTTCGTGCATAGTTTTCCATCCATCTAGCAAAGTGCCTAAGGGGCCTGAAAAGACACCAGATCTTGTCTGATCTTGGAAACTAAGCAAGGTCAGCCCTCTGGTTAGCACTTGGATGGGAGACTGCCAACAAATACCAGGTGTTGTAGGCAATATTTCAGAGGAAGGAACTGGAAAACAACCTCCTGAGTATTCCTTGCCTATGAAAACCCTGTGAAATTAATAGGGTTGCTATAAGACAACAGGCAACTTGAAGGCACACACCAGAATACTGCCTTCTGAATGGCATGCCCAAATAATCTCACTCTCAGGGCATTTCTCCTTCCCTATTACGAGAAAAAAATATGTGAAAAATTGAAGAAAAGCATGCGTTTGTGCAAAGTTGAAGGCTTTCACGGCCAGAATCCATAGGTTGTTGTGGGTTTTCCGGGCTTTGAGGCCATGTTCTATTAGTATTTTCTCCTGACGTTTCGCCTGTATCTGTGGCTGGCATCTTCAGAGGATCTGGTGGCATGGAAGCGAGACAGAGTCCAGATCCACCCAGAGTTCTGATCCACCCAGAAAAATCAGCAGTAGCAGAACATGTTATAAACCAACCTGGACACAGAATGCTTTTTGAAAGCATAGAAATTCTGGACCATTCTGACAACTACTATGTCAGACTACGCAGAGAGGCCACTGAAATCCATAAACACATGGACAATTTCAACAGGAAAGAAGAAACTCGGAAAGTAAACAAGATTTGGCTACCAGTACTGAAGAACACTAAAATCAAGACTCAAAAATATACCAGTGAACACCACGCAGACTCTGGCGGTCCCTCCACCGGGAAAAATGCAATGCATTGCTAATGTAATAATAATAATAATGTGTTATCTGTTCTTCTGGAACATGCAGCTGTGTTCGTGTGTATTTTGAGACACAGCGTTGTTATGACTCCGACTTGTTGTTCACTTGTTGTACGTATGTTCATGTCTCTGTACATGCCTACTTAACAACAGTCACTGAAAGGTTTTTGTCTGACTTCTGTTTCTCTGTTCTGTTAGAGATGGCTAGCTTTGCTGTGACCTAGTTCAGCTTGATTTATTATCCGCAATAAATGCAGTTAAAATAGTAGCTGGCTTCTGGACTCCTTTAGAGCAGGCAAGACTGTCTGAAGCGGGTTTTATTTTTCACAAGTTTCTTTCCTATTTTGCAACATAACAACAACAACAACAATAATAATAATTTATTTATATCCCGCCTCTCCCAACGGATCGAGCCGGCACTACAACAGTATATAAATACATTAAAAGCAATTAAAACATAACCCATCCTCCCCACCCACCAACCCATCTTAACCCCCTAAAACACATTAACTATTAAAAACAATAGTGTACTTAACACACTGTTACGCATATCCCCTGACTAACAACAAGCCATCGCACAGGCCAACTGTAAAAGATGCAAATTGCTCCCTCCCACCTGGGGACTACGTAAGTATATATACTCTGTCTCGCATCCATGCCACCAGATCCTCTGAAGATGCCAGCCACAGATGCAAGCGAAACGTCAGGAGAAAATTCTAACAGAACATGGCCTCAAAGCCTGAAAAACCCACAACAAACCATGTGTTTGTGCATTTATTCTTTTTCTGGAAACCTGCTGCTGGACTATAAACCTAGGCTTTAATTCACGCAAAGTTAGGTACTTCAAATATCCTTTTTTTTTCTCCAGTGGGAAGGAGTTAGCATATGTTTAACTTGCTGATTAAAAACAATGTCATTTAAAAATAAGAAAAAAATCTGTTAGAAGAGAATGGTATTAAGAATGTGTGGGAAAATAAATAGAAAAATCTTCAAACTGCTGGTGGGCGAATTCATTTTTCAATGTTCTTCCAAATGAAAATGCCCTTCAGCTAGAAAACTAGGATAGGAAGAAATGTGGCGTGTACTCACAGTCTGCAGTTCCTTTACCACCTTCATCACTGTCACTTCATTATGCTGCATGTGTAGGCCAAGCCTGTCTCCTTTATTTGAGAAATTCAGAAGTTTTGTATCTTAGAACTGCATTCCAAAGAATTAAGAACGAACCAGACATCCACAACTTGCTATTTTTTATTTTAAGAACAAAATGTTTTAAAAATAGAAGCTCCGTAAAACTTGTGGGGATGCTAAGTTTCCGTATCTTACTTTTTGAAAGTCAAAACAGAGGTGGCAACTGTGACCCTTTAGATTTTGAACTACAGTTTTCAGAAGCTCTAGGTGACATAGCCAAGGGTGAGGCAGTGTGGAAGTTACAGTCTAAGGCAGTGGTTCTTCACCTTCTTAACCTTGTAAATATAATTTGTTGCTGAGGACCCCCAAGACTTAATTCAATATTTAAATATTCAAAGGATTTATAACCTTGCTCAGAAACTGGGTGACCATGGGCAAGTCACATTCTCCCAGCCTCAGAGGAAGGCAAAGACACAGCCCCTCAGTACAAATCTTGCCAGGAAAACACTGTAATCGGTTTGCGTTAGGGTCAGCATAAGTTGGAAACAACTTGAAAGCAGACAACAACAATAACAACTATGTGACACTTATCTAGAGCTGCTGCATCCCTCTGCTGTTGGTGTCCAGCAGCAGGGCTTTGCATCTCCCCTGTGAGGGCTCCATGGATCCCAGATAAAGAACCACTGGTCTAAGACATTCCCCATTTTTACATTTTAGGTAATCCTTTAAAAAATTCTCACTTTCCTTACATAATAGAGTGTTCAGCCTGAACTTGCATCCTCTCAATTTTGTTAAGGAGTGTAGTCAGTAAATCATTCCAAGAATGCTAGTTTAAATAGAACAATTTAACGTAGAACAATGGACAGATATTTAGGCATTAATGAGGGACTTAGCAGACTAATGGGAGCCTTGGTTATTCACAATCCGCAACAGCAAACATATAAACATTGCATTTTCTCACCATCAGATAGCAATGAGAAGCGAAGAATCTTTCCTGAAGACAGCCAGATTACCCTAATTGCAACAAATGATGTGTGTCATAATTTTAAAAAGTACTGCAGGGTACAATATGACTGGTAACTGATTTCCAATACTAAAAAAAAAAAAAAAAGACCCTTTATTAAATGTTGGTGCTGCAGGTTAATAAACCCTCCGTAGTAAAAATCAGGCCTCTTTAGAAAAGCACCCATTCCCAAGCAAGCAGTACTTAGCGGCTGGGATGACAGATCTGGCCTCTTTGTCTTTGCTTCCTTCACCCTAACCTATTGTTGATAGGTATTATTTCTGCTTCTTCAGTGGAGGGAGGTGGTGTCATCTGTGTGGCAGCTAGATCTGAAAGAATTCCACCACAACATCCCTTTCTATGCATGCTTCCTAACCCAATTTGGGCTGTGTACATGCAGAAACTGGCTGCCTTTTGTACAGGCATTAAGGACTTAACACAGCTGTTTTGAAAATCCTGTAATGGAGTCAGAAGCTATGTACAGTTATTACAACACAATCCTATCAAACTGACTTTGACTATATAGCATAAAAATGCAGCCCTTGAACCAGCAGCCTTAACTTAACCAGTATCAGATGGATGATCAAATCTTACTTCTTTCAGTGTCATTAAGTTGTGTGCCTCTTCTGTCACTGACCTGTTTTTACAGGTAGCATCTACTTTACAGCAAGAGTGAAATCGTGACTGACATGTAACCTACAATATACTAAAATGGACCAGTTTCACTTCTGATGGGAGTGTGCCTGTAATACAAATGACTCTAATGGTGTGTAGCACTTTATTTATTGCACAGCAGGTTGCTCCACAGCAAAGTGACAATGACGCACGTCCACCTGTTCTTTCTCTGGTAGGAAACTAGCATCCCCAGGAAAAGTGTCTCAGAGCTTAGAAGAAAACTCCACAGTACTTAAATTTTACAATCACAGTCACAGCACCAAAGATTGTCCAGACAAACAGAAATTACTGAAAGGAAGCTGTCTGGCTAGAATTTCACACACAATTATCTCTCAAAAGCTCTGCTTTGGGGCCAGAATAAGCCACAGGTGTCAAAGTTAAACCTTAGTCCTGATAGATACAACAAAAGTTGACAGGGCTAAAGTTAGTAAGCAGGCAACTTCAGGTGACTCTAGAGTTAAGGAGTAAACCACTCAATAAACTTCACCAATCTGTAACTGAGAATAGAAAGGAGAGGCAGAATCTAAGTGCAGCATTAAAGCAGCACTTGAGGACCAGGTTCTTTACCACCTATTCTGGTTTTTGTATCATTCCTCCATCGTGCAGTAAACAGACAACAAAGAGGAATGTCTTCACTAAGTGAGGAAAAGATGCCGTGGCATATTTCACCCCACCTCTGGTTTTCGAGGAGTGGGTGAGGAGCACTTTGTTCTTTTCCTACCTAGGCAGTATGGGAGAAACAATACAGCATTTTTCAATACCATGCCCAATAAGTGGATCTTTAAAATAAAATTCAGACCTGTCTTTTTTTAAAAAAAGTAGGATAAAAGTGGATCTAAAACTTCTTTTCTTGTTCAGGTCCACCTGACTTCATATATAATAATATGGCCTTTATAACCAGGTCACAGAAGGTTAAAACCAAGGGTAATGGTAGTGTACCAAGGCAGGAAGATCTCAGCCAGTACGCTTGATGAAAAATGAATGGGATCCACATGCAAACAGAAAAGCACGGTCAGGTGTCTTGCCAATATACCCATACTCCTTCCTGTATCCTTTGGCAATATGCTCTCTCTCTGCAAAGTTTAATTCCGTGACAAATTAGATTGAATACTACACAACGCATACCAAGCAGCATAAATAAATAAAATAAAATAAAATAAATACATAAATAAGGAAGGAAGGAAGGAAGGAAGGAAGGAAGGAAGGAAGGAAGGAAGGAAGGAAGGAAGGAAGGAAGGAAATGGGGAAGAATTCTCCTTTCACCTTATTTACTCTTAGAGGATGATTGCCTGCTACTCCATATTACCCAAAAGGGTGAAAACTTTTCTCAAAACAGAGTACCAATTTCTTCAAATCATGCAAGTCTCTCACCAAGGGGGGAGAAAAAAGAGCCTTAGTGGAAACGGAGATTGTTGACAGACCCTGTTATCACCGGTGAGTTAAATGTCTCAGTCAAGAAGGATCTTTTGCTCCTTCTCCGGACAAAATCAGATGTGTCCCATTTTGCGCAAAGTCAACACATGATGCAATGAGATTGAAGCGCAGAGGTAGACATTTTCAACATGGAGAAAGATGGCTCCTTTCTTCTTTAAAGATTGCAGGTACCACCCTAATCCCAAAAAAGTGTCTCAAGAGGGAGTTATTTTATCTATAGTGAAGGGCAAAAGAACAGTTGATTTCACAAGTTTTTGTTAATAAGGTAAGTGGGTTTAAAACAACCTCCTCTTTCAAGAGCGGGGCAAAGTGGTATACTCCAAGGCCTGACCTATGGAAGCTACACAGTCTCTCCTTAAAGCACAAACGCTGGGACCTGTCAAGTATTGAGCCAAAAACCTCTTGTTTTCTTGTGGCTCACAGTAGTGCTAAGAGCAAAGTGAAGCCAGTGAAGCCGTACAACCAGCCACCACACAAAACAGTGTATGATTCGGCCCACAAAAGTAGCAATGCAGCTGAATTTTGAGACACTAAATTTTTAAAAAAAGAATCTATGAAGGAAATAGATTCCTTTCTCCCCCTAAAGAAAGTTCTTACTGTTTAATTTGTCCTTACAGATGGTTTAGAGCTCTTCATAGTGAGCCCTTCTCCAACCAGTTTACTAAAGGAATATAGAAAAGGGATCATATTAATAAAAACGGGGCCCTTCATCTGCCCTTGACTGAAGTAGCTTGGCACAGCTACAGCACCCTGAGCAGTAACATGTTAAGCAGAGGCACAGATTTCTGAATGGCCAAATGATGGAACTTGTGCATGGACTGTACCCCTTTAGCTTGCAGCTAGGAAATAATATTACTGCATTTTTCCTCCACGCAGCTTCCCTCCATACCAATGCTGTGTACAAAAAGTTGGTTGCACATCATTATCACTGTGTCTACTTTCTAGATGGGGGAATTTTTGAAAGGAGAAGCACCTGATTGTGTGAGCCCCCACAATCCATTCACAGGTTTACCAAGATAATTAGGCCCAACTTAGCACCATCAGTAGGGCTCCTCTCTTGTTGTTCAGCATTAACATTATGGCTGGTTGATTTCTTGCTGCATGGGCAACAGCCCAAGGTAGATACAGAGAACCTGAACAGCTTACAGATAATAGGGCAGGCAAGTTAGACTTTTGAGTTGGTGGCTATCACTTCTCCCCCACCCAACCCAATCCCAATAGGCAGTGCTGGTAGGAGGCACCTCAGTAAGGAGAGGGCAAAGAATGAGAAAAGCGGCCATAGTTGAGAAATGGGAGGCATGTCATATTTGTTCTTTCTGTTGCAGGTTAAGACCAGCTCATGAAAATAATGGAGAAAGACACAGTTTAGAAAGTGCAATTAGGCACATATGTGATACTTTCTCTCCTGCTAGAGCTTTATAATCCTGCACAACAAAAAGGCAAGTGCTCTGGAGCCACAGTACATTTAAGCAGCCATCTGAAAGAATCTATGACAACAGGGATTATTTTGGGGATTACAGATACGGTGTGGGAAGTTTTAAATAGTGAGAGTTGAGATAAAGGACCTGTAAAATAAGCTAATTGCTGCCATCATAAGGATACAGTAAATTATTTTTGAGTGCCTGATGCATCAGCATTATTGTGTATATGTGTGCACACGCAGTTAATTCCCTGGCAGGAGACCACCAGATCAGCAAATGTAGGTTAAAAGACTTTCCTTTTCTTCCCCTTTCTTTTTTTAGCTGCCATGATTAAAGGGGCTCAGAAGCAGATGATGTATAGCTGTGGAACAGTTAAAAGGCAAAAGCAGGGCTGAAAACATAACAGGAAAAGCTTGAAAATCAAGCCTGAAGAAATAAGCTGATTCTTGATACAGCTGAGGTACAGCTGCTGTTGGGAATCTCCTCCCAGTTAACCAAACTGGTTATGAGCTGAATGCATGTTTTGGGCCACTTCTAACAATGCCAGGGCATCACCTGTGGCCAAGTGCCCTGATTCACTCAAGAGAATTTCCAAAGAGGGATGTTCACTGGCTGTTTGGGTTCCAGTGGAAGCCACACCATTGGGTTAAAATATGAACTTGGCCTTAATCCGGTCAATATTAACTATGGATTGGTAAACAGCAGTAGCAAAATAGGAGAAATCCCTCTCTCATTTAACCTAGGCTGGGTTTAATATAGAAAAGAGAGTAGAAGAGAAGAGGTACAGATCTGAGTCCCTGGGGCTACAATGGATTTTCCAGGATGGGGCAAAAAATATACAGAACTGGAGTTGCACTCTGTGGTGGTACGGTAGGTCCCTGAATGAGTTACAGACCATGGAAACGTTTTAAACTATAGTTCCCAGAACTCTCTCACCATCATGGGCGTGCAGACTTAAGGATTCGAAAAACTGTAGTTGAAAAGGAGCTTTTTCAAGCTCTGGTGATGTCTACCATTACTAAAAAGGCCGGGGTGGAGGGGTCTGGGCCAAACTGAGCATGGGGGCATGAAATTAGAAACGCTTGGAAAACAGCCACGGGGGCCTGGGGCTCTAAACTAGACAGGCGGGAGGCGGCGGGGAAAACGGGCGTCCCCACGATCTCGGGCTGCCGGCAGGCGCGAGCCGCGGAGACGGCCCCGGCACGACCCGGGCGGGGGGCGCGGGGGGCGGCCCCCCGTCCCTCGCCCCTCAGCTTTGCGCCGGGACGGCGAGGGTGTTGACGTAGCCGTGGGGCCCCACGTCGTTCTCCGAGAGGCAGTGGCTGAGCTGGCCGGGCCCGGCGCCGGCCGACGGGGCGGGATCGCGCTTGCCGCCGCCGCCGCCGCGCCCGCCGGCCGCGTGGAGGAGGCAGCAGGTCTCCAGGGCCTCCAGCGCCCGGCAGGCCAGGAAGAAGAGGTTCTTGAGCATGAAGACGGAGAGCGGCTGCTGGTAGCGGAGCAGCAGGAGGCAGCGCAGGGCCAGCAGCGGCGCGTCCAGGAGGCCCGCGGGCAGCAGCCAGTGCAGCGCCAGGCGGGCGGCGCCGGGCCCGCGCGGGGCGCTCAGCTCGTACAGCCAGAGCACGGGCGAGGCCAGGCACAGGAAGTAGACGGCGATGAGCACGTAGCGGACGGGCGGCGGGAGCGCCACGGGCGGCCGCCCGGGCGGCGGCGGCAGCAGCAGCAGCTCCAGGAGGCTGAAGCTGTCGAGCAGGTCCAGGCAGGTGGCCAGGAAGGCGGCGGCGGCGCGGTGCTGGGGCGGCGGCTGGGGCGGCAGGAGCAGCTGGCCCGCGCGGCCCCCGCCCTCGGCGCCGATGGCCCGCAGCAGGCAGTAGAGCAGCGGCGCCGAGAGGGCCAGCGTGATGCGGAAGCCCGTGGCCCCCAGCGGGAGGCGCAGCTCCACCAGCTCCAGGATGGAGGTGCCCAGGATGAGCGCCGCCTTGGGCGTGAAGGCGATGGCGTAGATCAGCCAGGCCAGGTGGGCGTAGGCGAACTCGCCGCCCGCGCCGCCGCCGCCCCGCGGGCCGCCCCCGCCCTTGCCGCCCGAGGAGGCGGCGCTGCCCGCGCTCCGGCCGCCGTGCGGCGGGTGGCCCAGCAACGGGTGCGGCGGCGGCGGCGGCGGGTGCCCCCCTCCCCCGAGAGCGGGCGGGCGCTCCCGGCGACGGGCGCGGCTGTTCCGGCAGAAGAAGATGCCCCAGCCCGCGGCCAGCACCAGGTCGGTGGCGATCCAGCTGCACCAGTAGAGGTCGGTGACGGCGATCAGGTAGAGGTCCAGCAGGGCGCCTTGGCCGAGCAGCAGCACCAGGGACAGCGCCTTGTAGCCCCAGCGAGACCCGGGGCTCCCCCCGCCGCCGCCGCCGCCGCCGCCGCCGCCCCCGGAGCTCCCGGGCCACAGCAGCCCGGCCGCCGCCCCCGCCGCCGCCCCCGCCAGCGGGGCGCCGTACAGGTCCCCCGCCGTCATGCTGCCGCCCGGGGTGGACGAGCTGCCGGAGGCCGGCGAGGCGGCGGCGGCGGCGGCGGCGGCGGGCGTGGCGGCGGCCGAAGGGGGCTCTTGGACGGGCACGAGGGGCTTGGCTTCCTCCTCCTCCTCCTCGTCCTCACTGCTGCGGGGGCTGCTGGTGCTGCTGCTCCGCGTGCGGGTGGAGCTGGAGACCGAGCCCCGCCTGCCCCGCCGGGAGCCGCCGCTGGAGCTGCTGCCGGAGCTGCTGCCGGAGCTGCCGATGCCGCCGCCGCCGCCGCCCAGGAACAGGGGCTGCAGGTCCGCCGCGGCGGGGGGAGGCGGCGGGGGAGCCTGGAACGAGCCCGAGGAGGAGGAGACCGAGCGCTGGCTGGAGACCACTCGGTGCATGGTCGCCCTGCCGCCGCCCCCCACGACGAAGGGCGGCCGGGCGGGCCACCGCCGCCCTCCCGGCCGACACGCACCGAGGCAGCTGCCCCAGCGGGATCCGAGGCTGCCGGGCGCGCCGCCGCCGCCGCCGCCGCCGCCGCGCGATGGAGGCGCGGATGGCGCCGGGCGAAAGGGAGGCGGGGCGCGGCGCCGAGTGGGCAGGGGCTGAGCGAAAGCCGAGACCCGGCCTGGATTTTATCCTCCCCCGCCGTCGGAATCAGGAGAAACCCGGAGCGGATCCGGCCGGCGGCGGCGGCGGCGGCGGCGGCAGGAAGGGGCTTCGGGAGCGGATCCAGCGAGGAGACGCCAGTGGGAGCGGAGGCGGCCGCTGGGTGGCCCCGAGGACGCGGGGCGGAGAGGCGCGCGGACCCCGATGAGGAAGCGGCGAGTAGGGCGGCCGGCAGCGTGGCCCGCGGTGGGGCGGGTGAGGACGGGGCTCCGGCCGCCGCGGCTCCCTTCCCCGGGATCGGCCGCGGGGCGTCGCCGCGGGCGGGCGGGCGCGCGCGAGAGGGGCGCGGGCGCCTTCTGAGTCAGGCGCCTACCTGGGCGCCGCGGCTGCTCGGGCGCCCGCCCCCTCGCTGCGGCGCTCCCCGGCAACTGGGTGGGCGGCCTCAGGCGGCGGCGGCGGCGGCGGCGGCGGATGAGTCACTTTGCCTGGGGGAGGGGGAGGCCGCGGTGGCCCAGGGAGGAAAGTTCGGGCCACGGTGCCGCGGGCTTTGAGGGGGCAAGCTCGAAATTCCCTTAGGGGCCCGTGTTTGGCCACTGCCACACTAGACTGTTATAGTGCGATTATTCCGCTTTCAACATCCTATGGGATCGTGGGGGTTTCAGTACAGGGAGGGGCCTCAAAGGTGTCGAAGTGGAATGATAGCGCTATAACAATCTAGTGCTGAAATGGCCCCATTTCAAGATGGAATCGTCAAAGGCCCCTCCCTAAACTGCAAAGCCCAGGATTCCATAGGATGTTGAAAGTGGAATAATCGCATTGTAGCAGTCTGATGCAGAAATGGCCAGGGTCTCCAGAACCCGTGTGGATGCGTGATCTGAGCCACTAAATGGATTCCGGAAGACACAGGTTTGAATTACGGCTCAGCCCAGGACATCCACGCAGTGACCTTGGACAAGTCACATTCTCTCAGCTTCAGAGGAAGGCAAGGGCAACCCCCTCAGAACAAATCCTGCCAAGAAAACCCCTGGCAGGGTTCACCTTAGGGTCAACTTGAAGGCACACAACTAAAGCAACTTCTTCACCACCACCCCCGCCTCCCCGCCCCGGTTTCCAGCATTTTAATTAAATCAGGACGTATAATAGCTTAGAAGGGCATTTTTCTATCTGGAAAGGTGCCACTAGTTCTTTGCTTATTTCTCTGCAAAAGCCTTATTTTTATCTCATCCCGTTATTGTAAAAAGGTCAGACATGCGAACAGACACAGAGATTCTAAACATAGTATAAAAAGAACAGCTCACTGCAAAATGCCAGCTATGAAACAGCCACAGAACTGGCTCCTGGGGGGGGGGAAGCATTAACAACCTAACTAAAACACAAGGCCGTACTGTGCATTTAGGGACAGATGAACATGAGGCCTGACACAAATCCCTCAACAGGCATTTTCGGCAATGGGGATACCAAAGATAATCGTATGCAGAGCACTGGGTACAAGTTGCATATTTTATTGCATATATGTCCCAGCCTTCCTACATGATGGAACTTGATGTAGAATATTTGTCATCTATATCCCACCTTTCTTCTGCTGAGTTCAAGGCAACAAACATGGGTCTTTCCCTCCTCTTGTTGTTCTCACTTTGTTGTTATTAATTGACCTCAATTTATGGTGCCCCTATGAATGAGTTCTCCAACAACAGCTGCGTATTCTGCAGCTGTCTGGGGTCTCTAGCAGAGGTTTTCACCATCACTAACTTTTGTTGTTAACTGCCATAAGCCAGCTTTGACTCACAGCAATGTAGGAGAGCCGTCGGAGTCACCCTATCATCAACAGCCCTGCTCAGGTCCTACAGACTCAGGGCTGTGGCTTCTTTGGTTGGGTCTATCTACCCGTAATGCAGTCTTCCTCTTTCCCTACTGCCTTCTACCCTACCAGGCATTATTGTTTCTTCTAATGAGTCATATGTCCAAAGTGCAACAGTCTCAGGCCATTTCCACACTATGCTCTTATAGCGCAATTATTCCACTTTCAACATCCTATGGAATCCTGGGGTTTTCAGTACAGGGAGGGGCCTCAAAGGTTTCGAAGTGGAATAATAGCACTATAACAGTCTAGTGCTGAAATGGCCTCATTTCAAGATGGAATCGTCAAAGGCCCCTCCCTAAACTGCAAACCCCAGGATTCCATAGGATGTTGAAAGTGGAATAATCACACTATAAGAGCGTAGTGCGGAAATGGCCTCAGTTTCATCATCTTGGCCTCTAGGGAAAGTTCAGGTTTGATTTGCTCTATTTGTTTGCTCCATTTATTTGTCTTTTTTCACAGGCCAGGGTAACCACAGAACTCTCCTCTACCACCACATTTCAAATGAGTTGATTTTCTTCCTATCAGCTTTCTTCACTGTCCAGCTTTCACAACTATATATAGAAATGGGAGATATAATGGCATGGACATTCCTGACTGGTATTCGATGATGTTGTCAACACAATTCTTTATTTTTTTATAATGCATTTATGTGGGGTAAACCAGGCTGGGCATGTTTCAAGGCAGTCCCCATTTCAAGCACTAAACCAACCTGGAACTTAGGGCCTTTCCACACTCCACTGTTACAGTGCTATTATTCCACTTTCAACATCCTGTGGAATTCTGGGGTTTGTAATTTACTAAGGCCAAGGAACTCTCTGCCTGAGAAATGGCCTTAGTTTCAGCAGGGGTGCTGTATCAGACAGAAACACCCAACTTCTCACCTTCCAGGTGCTGCTGGGCTGCAACTCCCATCACCAGAACCAATGGTGAGCGGTGACCGAAGTTACAGTCCAACAATATCTGGAGGGCTTAAATTTGCCCATCCCTGCTTTAAACCATATCCTAGCAAAAATGCTTTTTGTAGCAAGCATACCTGACTGTGCTACAAGAACACAGAAGGCAACTGATTCTTCCTATTTCCTGTTACAGGTCATGGGAGCAGCTAGATTACAACTTCCTGGGTCTTCTCCAATAAAAAGTCATGGCCACTTCTACGTTTGATGGGTAGCAGTTTCCCCTGGCGGCTTGAGTTAGCCATAGAGCTTAAAACTAAATTGCATAATTGGCAGCATGTGGCCCAACTCTGCTGCAGGGTGTGTGTGTGTGTGTGTATTGCCCCACAATTCAGAATTCTGACACAGCAATGAAATTTCCTGCAGTCCCCAAATTTCTAGTATTGCAGAGTGAGACCCTGAAAATTGTTCACACCTAAAACACTTGTATTTGCTGGGTTTGCATTCCCTTGGTAACTTTTCCTGTCCCTTTTCTTTGGATGCCTAAAGTGTATTTCTAAACAATCAACTACAAGTTTTAAGTTACTGCAATGCTAGAATTTGAGAACTGAAGGAAAATTTCATTGCAGGTGCAGAATTCTTATTGGGGGGGGTCAGTGCCCTCATTTTGTGCCCCCCCCCCCTAGCTACATCTCTACCTTGCTGGGCATAGGTAGAGCCTGGATGTGTATGTGCCTTCAAGTCACCTATCGACTTATGGTAGCCCCATTAATTTTATAGGGTTTTCTTAGGCAACAAATACTTAGGAGTGGTTTTGCCAGTTCTTTGCTCTGAAATACAGCCTATAGCCCCTGGTATTCATTGGTGGTCTCCCATCCAAGTACTAACCAAGGCTGACCCTGCTTTAGCATCCACAATCAGGCAAGATCTGGTGCCTTTAGAACATTTAGGCCCCTTAGGCAGTATGCTTGATGGATGGAGAACTATGCAGAAAAGGGATGCTCCATACTACTGGAAGGCTTAGACCTTATCTCCCCATGACAGATTTTTGGACATTTCCTGTATAAGGTTACTTAACATACTTATATATCAAAGCTAGCATTTTCAGGCTGTCATATTATGTATCTGGTACCTGACACTGACACTGACCCTGCTTAGCTTACAAGATCAGATAGGATCTGATGCCTTTAGGGCAGTGATTCTTAATCGGTGGAACCCTCACAGGGGGTATACAAAGGCTTGCTGTTGGACCTCAACAGCAGCTGCAACAACAGGGATGCAGTGGGGGGTTGCCAGTGCCAAAACTGCAGTTTTGGCATGTGTACACACTCCTGCTGCTGCGTCCCTGATGAAAGGGACACGGCAGCAAATGTGTCCATGCCCAAACTATGACTTTGGAGACCAGAGTTTGAATCTCCACTCAGCCATGGAAACCCACTGGGTTAGCCCAGGCAAGTCACATTCTCTCATTGTCAAGGAAAGGCAAAGAAAACAAATCTTGCCAAGAAAACTGCCATGATAGGTTCACCTTAGGGTTGCCATAAGTCAGTTTCAAAAGGGAGATAGCTAGAAAAAACCTCCCTGTCAGTGGTGGCTATGCAAAAAGAACTTGGACAGAGGGGTGCCTTTTATGATTCATTCTATGGTAACAGTCACAATGGATGCAGGCTTCTGTGGCTGGGGTGTCCGCTGGCAGGGTTATATGTACTGCGGCTGGACGGTCAGAGCCTTCAACTTTTGTCTGACATTGTAAGATAGACAAGTTTAAGTCAGCACAGGCAGCTTTTGGCACAAACATGCTGCAGTAAGTCTTGAAGAGTTAGGAACAGTCCCTCCCAGGATGTGGCTTGGGTAAATCCCAATCATTGTGGATTATTCCTCCATGCCATCCTGAGAACGAGAGATTGGATTTACCATGAAGATTCTTTCTGGGATGGCAGGAGGAGGAATCCATGCGCACTCTGAAAGGAAAAAAAATAAAGGAAGATAGAAGTGAACAAGTTAAGTGATGAAAGGAACTTCGGTAAGACTATTAGTTATTTTTAGCAGAGTATGGAAATGGAGACTTGGTGTCATCTAGCTAGATAATAACAACGGTCAGAGAAAGGAAGAGGTCCTAACTGGACTCTTTGCCTTGCTCTGAAGCTGAGAGAAATATGATTTGCCCAAGCACACCCAGTGTCTGAGTGGCAGTTTGAATCATAGTCTCCAGAAGCCTTTAGTAAATAAATGAATATTTAAATAACTATTTGAATATTTGAGTCTAAATTTAAATATTTAAATCTTAAGTCTTGAGGGTCCCTGGTGACAAATTATATTTAAAGAGGGTCCCTGGTAAAGAAATGGTTTTAAGGTATTTAGGCCCAGGTAGAACCTACTCATTGCCATTTTAGTTTCCTTTATAGTAGAGTTTAAATATTTTAAAAATATTAAGTATGAGGGTGCACTAGAAAATGTAGTTCTAAACCTGCAGGGTGGACATGATTAAGTACCTTGACTCTTGAGTACTGATAGGAGTGCCTTAGTCATAAACTGACAGAACCCAAATTAAATGAAGGTGAAATGAAGGGATTGCTCTCCAATAAGAATTCTGTCCTCCCCAAAGGAATTTTTCGTTCCTCAAATTTCTAGCATTGCAGACAGTGGAACACTGAAAATGGTTAACTTCTAAAACTCTTACATTTGCTGTGTTCACATTCCAATGGTAACTTTGTCTGCCCCTATGATCTATATGCCTAAACTGTTATTTCTAAATGCCCAGTTCAGTTTTTAAGTTACTGCAATGCTAGTGATCTAGGGATTGAAGGAATAGGTTTTAGGCAGGGGCAGAATTCTTATTGGAAGGGGCAGTACTCTCATTTTGCCCTCTGCTGGAGCCACACCTGTCACTATTTGTTCCAGCATGGTTGGTATTTGCACCTTCAAAGTGAATCTAGAATGAAGTGGAAGGAAGGAGAATCAAGATTCAAGATGCAGGCAAGATGTAAAACAGCCAATTTAAAATGAGCTGGACTTAACTTCAAGCATCTGAATAGTTCTGAAAGAAGTAGGGGGCATAGGTTTACTTTGTTTGTAAAGCCAGCAAGTAAAGTCTGCCCAGATTTTCTTTAAAAAAAAAATAGTCTGTAGAGTCTGAGGGTGCAGGGGTGCTTAAAATAAAACACAGGAGTGAAAAGCTTTAATTATGTCTTGCATGAGCTGTCAAGAATCAGCAGCTGCAGAAGGGGAGGACAAAAAGAGGATAAGTCAATTTTACGCAATTTTTAAAAAAAGAGAAAATTGCTGTTTGAGTGGAGAGGAAAGATGACATACTTGAGATGGTAAGCAGCTCAGGAAGCCCAAATTAATCTGCCAAGATGCTGGAAATGAGGGATAATTTTAATTCAGCTGATGCTTTTTTCACCTCAGTTGCTATAATGCTTATTACTCTGGTCTTCCATTTGCTGGTCTCCAGCCTCTTATTTCCTATTTTACATCTCATGGCTCATTTGGTCTACTCTGCCTCTCATTTCAAAGTCTCACCTCTTCTGGCTTCTCTCTACCTCCCCCTTTCTTCAAAATACAGTGAGTACAAGACAAAGTCTTGGACCAGGTCAGATCACTAGGCAGTCAAGATCACTGTAATCTGAAAAAATTGATAGAAGAGTCTTTCTTACCCCTACCCAGAGATACCCGGCACAGAACTTGGAACTTTCTGTCAGTGAGTTACAGCACTTTCTCATAAGAAAAGTGCCTACTTAAAAAGTTATCTACAGTTATTTGCATACACTACTGCAGTCTGTTTACTGCTCTTATTTCTATAGCATCTTTCCCCCCTATGCAGATAGTTTGACTACAAATCCTGTCCTCTCTGACCATTGCTATCAAGGGATGGTAGGAATAGCAGTCCAAGGCATCTGGAGGATACCAAATTGAAGGAGACAGCTCTACAGTGATACCTCTCTTTTCCCTCTCCCAAACATCTTCTAACACTCATTTCACAAGATTTCTTTCTGCCACTGAATTCTACTCAGCATAACCTCTACTCTCCCTTTGTCCAAACAGCACTTGCATTTTTGCCAAGGACTTTTCTTCTTTAATTAAGACGGAAAACCCTGGGCACTCTTATCACTTTCTTCTTAATAGTGTCCAGATTGAGAGAAGCATGATGTTAATACTCCTTTTGGCTGTGGTCAGATCTCACCTGGAATACTGTGTCCAGTTCTGGACACTAAAGTTCAAGGATATTGACAAACTGGAATTTGTCCAGAGAAGGGAAATCAATATGGCAAAAGTTCTAGAAACCAGGCCCTGGAATGGCTTACTGAGATGGATGTTAACCCTGCAGAAGAGTTTATATGATAGCGATTTTTAAATACATGAAGGGATCTTTTGCAAAAGATAGGGCAAACTTTTCTGCTGCTCGAGACCAGAACATGAATCAGCAGATTCAAATTGCAAGAAAAGCTTATTGACTAAGAGCTATTCAATGGTAGGTAGTGGTCTCTTCTTCTTTGGAAGTTTTTAAGCAGAGGTTGGATGGCCATCTTTCAGGAGTGTTTTGTGCACTCTACCATGGCGGGCAGTTGGACCAGATGGCCCTTGTGGTCCTTTCCAACTCTGATTCTCCATCCTTCATATATATTTTCCACCCTTCTTGTTACTGAAGATTGTTTTCCATCAGGTGTGGGGCTCATTTGGCTCTTCAGATGTTGTTGGACTGCAATCTATTATCCCTCACCACTGGATGAAGTGGCTAAAGCTGCCAGAAATTGCAATGACACAAGAAAGATTGCCTGATTATCACCCATGATAGAACACTGCAAGCCTAACCAACTGTTTTTACCTATTTTTGATCTAGAGCTACTGCAGTCACATTACAATGAACAGAATTTCCATTCACAAAACAGTTGTGACGCATTTTTGAAGAAGATACCTTCTCTCCTGTTTAGCCCAATACTGTTTTCAATATTTAACACCAATATCCCTAGGTCTGTGCAGATAAAGGCTGACATTCAGCAACTGCTTTGTAAACAGCAAAGCTCAGTATCATCTCTCCCTTAAGAATTCACTTAATTACAGATCCAACAGTATTACCTGGCCATAAGACACATGAAGGAATTGTTTGATAGAGACAACTTTTATTAAAGACAACACTGTGAATGGGAAGCCAACTTTCTGTACCATATAGCCTTTTGTGGCACAGGAGAGGTTTTTTTGGGGAGGGGGGTCTTCATTTGCAGCCCATGGTTTTGAAATAGTGGTACATGTTATATGTACCAGAGGACTGCTCACAAGACATAGGCCATTTCCGCACTACACTCTTATTCCACTTTCAACATCCTATGGAATCCTGGAGTTTGCAGTTTAGGGAGGGGCCTTTGAGCCTCAATGAAAGGAGATTGGATTAGGAGTAGGGATGTGGCCAGGTCTACCATGAGGAAGACTAAAGATGTATGCAGGGGGAAAACAGTGATAGGATGCTAATGATAAGAAGAAAATGTGTGTCATGAAGTTGCCTTGCATCCAGTGGTTCTCAACCTGTGGGTCCCCAGATGTTTTTGGACTTCAACTCTCAGAAGCCCTGAGCATTGACCATAGTGGCTGGGGCTTCTGAGAGCTGAAGTCCACAAACATCTGGGGACCCACAGGTTGAGAACCACTGCAAGCAAACCTGCTGCCCTCTGGTAGAGTGGAAGTAATTTGTCCATCACTAGCATGATGAAAGTACCAGTCTTGCCAGTTTCTGTTTATGGAATAGGAACCTTGTCCCTTCTTTTGATCTTTGCCTCAAGCAGCAAAATGTCTTGAGGCAGCCCTCACCCAGGATGGTTTACATTTATTTCCTTGTTCAGCCATAAATGCCACTAGCTAACATGGAGCAAGTTACTTTGAGCCCAGCCTAATCCATTGGTTGTTATGGGGCACTGGGCAGAAAAAAAGGAAAGATGAATGAAATGAAACTGTAGTTTCTGCGTAAAGTTCTATTTTTTGTACTTTTGTAATACTTTTTCTTTTTCTGAAATCTAGCATGTAATAAACTATAATTTACCAAAAATCCATACTACCAGTATGTAGCAGGCACTGTGCTTGGTGTTTGTTTTTCTATATTTGTTTCTGGCTTCTTTGTTATATTTTATTTAGATGCTATTTTTGTATTTATTACAAAACACTGGTTTTTTTTACCATTTTTATTTTGTTATTAAACTGAATTTTTTAAAAGTTATGAAAAAATAGGTGACCACTGAGGATGGTAAGATAAGCAATAGAGGGCAGAGAAGGAACTTGTCTTTTAAAGTACTTTCATTTCAATTGAGAAGAACAGATCTAGAAGTAATCTTTGTAAAACACAGCCATCATTCTTGAAAAGTATCTTCAAGAAAGAATATTGTAACAGGATGAAATGAGGAACAAAGGATCAAAACTTAAAACTATTACTAACACATAGATCCATTATTGCAACAAATTATGTTGAAGATACAGGTAAATTATATTTAATTTATTATAGGGGTGTAAGAAAATAAGGATATTGTTCATGTTACAAAGTAGTAATCTACCCTGTGGAAAAGGGGCGTATAGAGCAGCTTTCCGTAAGACAATGAAATTTCCGTTTATCACCATCTGGAGTGATATAAACATTGTCTACACTGCCTTGTCATTGGAGCTCTGTGCACTTGATGAAAGTTTTCCAAAAGGTTCTTGCACAACAGCAACCGGGAACGTTTTCTATTAAAGGGAACAAGAGAGCTGCTTCTAAAGTTGGCCCTCTTGTACAGAGAGAAGCATGTTTCTGCAGAAACTGAGCCATGTACATCTCTAGAACAGTGCTCAGATAATTGCTGCATACATACCTCTGTAGATCCAGGACAGTGAATTCTAACAGGAACAACAATCTCCACAATAGGGAAGGCTTAAGAATGCCAAGACATTTACCAGAGCTTGGAAAAGTTACTTTGAGGGATTACAGCTCTCATAATTCCCAAACATGCTAACTGGGAGATTGTGGAAGTTATTGTCTGAAAATACCTTTTCCAAGTTCTGACAAACAGGCAAATCTGGACCGGAAAAATCACTAACACACAATCTGGAAATACAGCTGATTTACAAAAAAAGATGTCTTAAAAGAGAGCTAATATTGCCATGAGGGAAAGAAAAAGCTGAAAAACAACATACAGTTTTTAAACTTGTCCATGACCGTCACTGAGATTAAAGGCATTTTATGATTTGTTAAAAACACTTTTCTTTTCCTTCGCACCTACACTTTGCTCCCCAAATTTTCATTAAAAGGAAAAGCTGTTAAAAATGTAAAAATTGACCAGATAATTAATTTCTGACCATCCCATCATAAAACCCTGGGCACCAGCGCTAACTTGGTTTCATATCCCTAAGTACCGCCTACACACAAAACTCTGTGTTCCAAAGACACTGGACTGCTCAAAGAAGAGTAGCAAGGAAGGTGTTGTTCTCAGCACAGAGAGGTAAGTATTTCAAGAATGGCATAATAAAGTTACAAAAACAAAACAACCTCCCCCCAAAAAACCCACCAGCCAGGAGGGAACAATTTATTACTATATCTACTAGCTATGCTATTTCTAGCTTAGAATGAATGTAAGGACATGTCTGCTGCAGCACATCTATCTGTGTCCCAAATATACCATGTGCTGGAAATCAATTTAGGGTGGATTTAGTAAACTGCACACTTCCTAGCACCTGGGGTACATCAGGAAGAGAGGCAAGAACCACAAAAAGCAGCAGAAACAAATGAAGATAGATAGGTAAGCGAAGATGTGAAGGTTCACACTGGCTTTGGCAAAGGAGACTATCACACACGCAAAAAAATATAGGATTACAGACTTGTTGGTTCTCTTGTAGACAAAGGGAAAAACATGAACAACTTCGAGATATGCACCTGTTGAGATAACCAAGTGACAGGTAGCCAGGCTCTGTTATTCTCTGGCCAAGCCACTGGACGCAAGAGTGCAGAGTTTCAAGCTGGTAATCACTGCTAGGATTTCAACTCAGACAGGGATATTAAGTACCCTGTAGAAAGACTGCACAAAAAACAAACAAAAAACAATCTCTACCCAAGGAAAAAAAAGACCCCACCAAGGTGAGAATTTCCCTTTACTCTGGTGTGGCTTAAACAAAAAAAGAGCTCAGTTCTGTCTCCTTCCCTGCATCCTCAGATTAGATGCTCATGAAAACAGACTGGTCACTCCAGTTTCCAGTTCTCCTTCTGAAAGACAAGTTCTACAGCATCATTCACATCATGCACAACATGAGAGGCCTCCACCAAGCTTGGATCAAAATGGAAGTCTCTGTGTCCATGGAATACTGTCTCTAACACATTCTCATTACGGTCAGCAGGCACGTCTCCGTAGGGATTGTAGACCCCAGTGCAGACCAGGATAGACTGGCAACTCTCTGCAGAGCCAACTGAGACGCGATGATCTTTCTGTACCTCAAGATGTTCCTTGCTCTCTGCTGCCATAGCAGTAACATTTACTTCAGCCTGGGCTTGGAGGTAACGGTTGTAAAGGTTTGCACCATAAATGTCAGCCATTGGGTTGTCCCTGTGAATAGAGAGCCAACAGACCAGAGAAGAGGTGAGAAAAACTCAGTAAGGTAGAGTAAATTGTGATGCCCTTACATGTTGGTAATTGCCAAACCCCAGACCAATATTCACCCATCAGATGGGAGCACCCATTAAACACACATATTGTTGTTTACAAGGCAAGAGAAACTGCACTCCAACCCTCCCTTAGCAACAAATATCACCTTTCTTTCAGAAAGAAAGCCCAGTTATTCTTTCTAGAACTACGTCCTGTACTACTCTCTGTAGTTTCAAGGATGGAAGGTGAGGGAGCTGCTGCAGTCACCTGTAACACTTGTGGCATGTTCCTTTTCTTGCCACAAGATGTTCTCGGGTACACCTGCACCAAGTGCAAGCTGGTCACCTTCTTGGAGGAGAAGGTGCACCAGCTGGAGGCACGAGTTTCTGATCTTCATCTTATTAGGGAAGGGGAGGAGTTTTTGGATAGGGCAGAGAAGACCTACCGGAAGACCAAATGCACAGAGGAGCTGCCAGATCAGGAAGTCAACACGCTGGGCCAGGAAACGGAGGCTTGGGCGAAAGTCACACAGAGGAGTAGAAGGACCAGGAAGGCAACAGAGACTCTTGCCCTACACAATCGCTTCAAAATTCTTGGCCTTACGAACAATGAGAAGCTCCATGCGGAGGGAACAGAATGTCAACAAGAAGAAATCCAACCTCGGCAACAGGAACTAGATCAATGCTCCCAGCCTCAACAGAATGCCCAGGCAGTCCTAGCAGAATATGCTTGTCCAGGAGCCCAGAACAAGCCTCAGAGGAGGCGAGTTCTGGTTGTTGGGGACTCTTTGCTCAGAGGAACCAAAACAGCAATTTGCAAACCAGACAAGCTCAATCGAGAGGTCTGCTGTCTTCCTGGGGCCAGGATCAACCACATAATGGAGAGGCTAACCAGGCTGGTCAAACCCACTGACCATAAGCCCCTCATTTTGGTTCATGTCGGAACCAATGACACTGCGAGGAGCAGCTTTTACCACATCGCAAAGGACTATGAGCTAATGGGACGAAGCTTAAGGACCCTGGTGCGCAGGTGGTCATTTCGTCTCTCCTCCCTGTTCAAGGATATGGCGCACGTAGGGAAAGGGCAATAACAGAGGTCAACAACTGGCTCCACACGTGGTGCCGCTGGCAACAGTTTGGGTTTTTGGAACATGGCCTGAATTTCCATGAATGTGGGCTTCTGGCGAGGGACGGGCTGCACCTCACGAAATTTGGTAGGAATGTTTTTGCAAACAGTCTTGCAAGGAGGATTAAGAGGTCTTTAAACTAAGTTCCGCTGGGGAGGGAGACAATGTTATTCAGGGCAAGGACTCGGCGAGTGCAGGGGGAAAAGGCCCAAATGATGCTGGACAAGTAGTAGAAGCGGCCAATGGCGAGAGGAGTAGAAACAATAGTACAGGACTTGCAGGAAGGGCCCAGGGACTTAAGTGTCTCTACACTAATGCACGGAGTATGGGAAACAAGCAGGATGAACTTGAACTCCTAGTACAACAAACTAAATACAATTTGATAGGCATCACTGAGACCTGGTGGGAAGAGTCTCATGATTGGAATATAGGAATAGAGGGATATAGCCTACTTTGTAAAAATAGACCAAACAAGAAAGGAGGAGGAGTAGCCTTGTATGTCAAGGATGTTTTCACCTGTGAAGAGATCTGTGACTTAAACACAGAAAGCCAGGTCGAGAGCATTTGGGTAAGAAGGCAGCGAGAAACAATAGGGATATTCTGGTGGGGGCTTACTACAGACCTCCAACCCAGGCTGAGGAGTTTGATGACGCCTTCCTCAACCAAATGACTGCACAATCAAGGAGGAGAGATACAGTAATAATAGGAGATTTCAATTACCCGGATATATGCTGGCAGTCAAACTCTGCCAAGACAGCAAGATCCAGCAAGTTTCTTGCTTGTCTTGCAGACAACTTCATGGTCCAGAAGGTGGAAGAGGCCACAAGGGGATCAAATATTCTAGATCTGATCTTTACCAACAGGGATGACCTTGTTAATGAGGTAGAAGTGGTTGGATCTTTAGGGGGGAGTGACCATGCCCTATTGGAATTTGGCATTCAGTGGGAAGGAGAAGATAAGTGTAGCCAGACACTCATCTTAGATTTTAAAAAAGCGGACTTCTGTAAACTTACGGAGGTGCTGGCTGGAATTCTGTGGTCAAGAATAGTGAAAGGGAAACGAGTTCAGGAGGCATGGGAGTTCCTTAAAAAGGAGATACTGAAGGCACAGTCTAAAACTGTGCCAATAAGGAGGAAAAATGGAAGGCATCTGAAGAAACCAGAATGGTTGACTAAAGAATTCTCAGCTGAGCTAAGTGTTAAGAGAAACATGTATAGGAAATGGAAGAAGGGGGAAACCACCAAAGAAGAATTTAAGCAAGTAGCCAGGAGATGTAGGGAGGAGCTCAGAAAGGCTAAAGCACAGAACGAACTTAGGCTGGCCAGAGACATTAAAAACAATAAAAAGGGCTTTTTTAAATATGTCCGCAGCAAAAGGAAAAAGAAGACGACGATAGGGTTGCTGCGCAGAGAAGATGGTGAATTACTCACAGGGGGAAGAGAAAAGGCAGAACTACTTAACACTTTCTTTGCCTCAGTTTTTTCCCAGAAGGATACAAGCACTCAACCTGGCGGTTGGGGAGCAGGTGAGGAAGCAGGGGAAATGAGGCACGTAATAGGTAGAGGGGTGGTACAGGAATACCTGGCCACACTGGATGAATTCAAGTCTCCAGGGCCAGATGAATTGCATCCCAGGATATTAAAAGAGCTGGCAGAGGTCATTTCGGAACCGCTTGCTATAATCTTTGAGAAATCTTGGAGGACAGGAGAAGTTCCAGCAGACTGGAAGAGAGCAAATGTTGTCCCCATCTTCAAGAAAGGGAAAAAAGAGGACCCAAATAATTATCGCCCAGTCAGCCTGACATCAGTACCCAGAAAGATCCTGGAGCAGATCGTTAAGCAGTCAGTTTCTAATCACTTAGAAAGCAAGGCGATAATCACGAGAAGTCAACATGGATTTCTCAAAAATATGTCAGACTAATCTTATCTCTTTTTATGATAGAGTTACTAGCTTGATAGATGAAGGGAATGCTGTGGATGTAGCATATCTCGATTTTAGTAAGGCCTTTGACAAAGTTCCCCATGACATTCTTGCAACGAAGCTGGTAAAATGTGGGCTGGACAGGGCTACTGTTAGCTGGATTTGTAATTGGTTGACCGACCAAACCCAAAGGGTGATCATGAATGGCTGCTTTTCATCCTGGAGAGAAGTGACTAGCGGGGTGCCACAGGGTTCTGTCCTGGGCCCAGTGCTGTTCAATATATTCATCAATGACTTGGATGAAGGAATAGAGGGCATGCTCATCAAATCTGCAGATGACACCAAATTGGGAGGGGTTGCTAATACGCCAGAGGACAGGATCAAAATTCAAAATGACCTGGATAGATTGGAGAGCTGGGCCAAGGCTAACAAAATGAAATTCAACAGAGAGAAGTGTAAGGTTCTACACTTAGGTAATAAAAATGGAATACAGACATACAGGATGGGGGACATGTGGCTGGATAGCAGTACGTGTGAAAGGGATCTAGGAGTCTTCATAGACCACAAGCTGAACATGAGTCAGCAGTGTGATGCGGCAGCCAAGAAAGCCAATGCAATTCTCGGCTGCATCAATAGGAGTATGGTGTCTAGATCGAGGGAGGTACTGGTACCACTCTACTATGCTTTGGTTAGACCTCATCTTGAATACTGTGTCCAGTTCTGGGCACCCCAATTCAAGAAGGACATGGTCAAGCTGGAGCAAGTCCAGAGGAGGGCAACCAAAATGGTGAGGGGCCTGGAAGACATGCCCTATGAGGATAGACTTAGAGAGCTGGGTATGTTTAGTCTGCAGAAGAGAAGGTTAAGAGGGGACATGATAGCCATGTTTAAATATTTGAAGGGATGCCATGTAGAGGAAGGAAAGGGCTTGTTTTCTGCTTCTCCAGAGACCAGGACAAGGAGCAATGGATTCAAGCTGCAGGAAAGGGGATTCCACCTGAACCTCAGGAAGAACTTCCTGACAGTCAGGGCTGTCCAGCAGTGGAATATGCTGCCTCGGAGTGCAGTGGAGTCTCCTTCCTTGGAGGTTTTTAAGCAGAGGCTGGATGGCCATCTGTCGGGAGTGCTTTGAGGATGTTCCTGCATGGCAGGGGGTTGGACTGGATGGCCCGTGTGGTCTCTTCCAACTCTACATTTCTATGATTCTATGATTTATGGTTTATATTACATCAGTCTTTTCCTCCTCTTCCATGCTGATACTTAGCTGCTACAGTCAAGAACTTCTCTCCAGCAAAAGGAGTTACTTTTTTGTACATTCACTTATTTATTTGTCCCGTTTATACTCATCTCCAAGGGAGCTTAAAACAGCACTTGGAGGCTTCAGTCCCTTTATGCCACTACTTTTCCACCAGGTGTGAGATTCTGCCTAAACCTCCACTGCCACCAAACATGAAAACTACCACAAACCTCACTGCAGTCACCAAGAGTTAGGCCCTTCCTTTCTCCCCACCTCAGCCACCAATGCAAGGACTTCCTCCTGTTCCATCTGTGTGACCATCAACTGCCCTCAAGGTTCGTGTTTGAGATATTCAGCTTCTATTCCCACCAGACACCACTCCTCTTTATGCACTGCTGCCACCACAAGACACTGTGTCTGAACCGAATCCTTATATATTTAGTGTTCCTGGAGGCCAAAAGCAAATGATAAAAAAACCTAATACTTCATTAATAGAAATTTTATATAATAGGTCAGATTAATAGTTTACGACATTTGAAACAAATAGTTCAGTCTCACTCACACTCTTCTCATAGCTAATGCAGACTCCTAAACATCACTTATTAATTCCTAAACCTGGCTGATTCTCTCAACCCTAATCCTCATTCACTTACTCCACATTCCACTTTGCGAACTCCCTGTTTAACTACACCAGCTGTCATTTACAAGCCTTATTCAAATCCCCTCAGGCATTCCACCACTTGCCCCAAAATTCCACTCTCTCAGGCCATTTCTGCACTAGACTGCTATAGAGCTATTATTCCACTTTCAACATCCTGTGGGATTCTGGGTTTTGTAGTTTACTGAGGCCAAAGAGCTCTCTGGCTGAAAATTCTAGATGCCCTTCCCTAAACTGAAAATCCCAGAATTCCACAGAAATGTTGAAAGTGGAACAATAGCACTAGAACAGTGTAGTGTGGCAATGGCCTCACCCCCCTGCCAGCTCCTTACCCTATTACCATAATATATATTACATAAAACAATATTTTCCATAAAAAGTCCATGACAGCACAAGAATACAGGAAGAATGGTGTCTTACCCCACAGCATACAGTTGGCGAAGAGGGGATGTCCAGCCACAACTCTCCATTTGCTGTTTGATCACATGTTCAGCATAGCGGTAAGTGACTGTGCTGGGTTTCCCTATCAGAGCTTCATACTTCAGGTCCTTACCAGTTATTTTCTTGTAAATGTTCTCTAAGCACACAAGAAAGGTTCCATGGCCAAATCTGACCAGGAGAGGATGAGGGAAGACATCATTACATGTGCTTACAGGAACACAAGTCATATATCATTTGGCAATACCAGATGAATTTCCCAAATACCAAGTAATAAATGTGGATGTCTGCTTGATTCTTTAAAGCTATGTTAATACAGACATAGCTGGGTTTGAAATATGTTATGGCTTCTGCTGCATGGCCCCTTGTTAATTACTTTCTCTGCTGCTTTGGAATAAAAACCTATCCCTGCATTAGTTGCTGTAATGTTCTCTCACTTTTTGGTTCTTTGTTTAAGGAACAAAAGTCCATCTCTCGAGTCCTGAAGAGGTCAGGAACAAAAAGTCCCTCCTGGGAAACTCTATTACTTAGATAACATACTTCAAAGTTATATTTTTTGCTTTGCATTCCTACACTATGATTACGGTTACCAGGTATCCCTTAATATAAGGGATGCCCCTTATTTGAAGACCAGAAAGCTTGTCCCTTATAGGGCTGGCAAGTGTCCTTTATTATAAAGGCTGTCTCCTATTTGAGGGGCTGGAAAGCTTGCCCTTTTATACAGACTGAACAAGATGCCCAAATCAATCCATCCATCCATCCATCCTATATTTTTGAGTGCAAGTCCTTCATAAAGACAGATATGGATGCATCATATAATTTCTGAATATGGACAATATGTTAATTTTACAGATACACATATAGCTAAGTTAACAGAAATCAATTCTTTCATTTGCTATTTCAATAGAATGCAAACTTGTTAATAGGTATTTCCTTACTGTCAACTTTACATGTCATGAATTTCAACTGCCCCTTATTGCTGTTTAAAAACTTGGCAACACCCTAACTATGATGTCTGATTATCTGTTGATTAGATATTTTCACCACTACTACTAGCTTCTGACTCTTGGCAGCAGTTTGATACCGGAGTCACAACTAGATGAACTGGGAAGGAAAATCTTATGCATGAAAAGAAGCTAGACAGTAGTTAAAGTCTTTTGCCTTAGTGGAGACAACTGAGAAAAGGACATAATCTCCAAGAGATCTGCTGTGAATGGTACAGACTAGGGGAGGGAGCAGAGTTGATAAAGACTGTCAAGCAAGAGACCTCCAGATGACAGTAGTGTGCAACCTGTGGCTGCTCACATGTTGCTAGACTATAACTCCCATATAAAAAGAAGAAATAGCACCTGAAAGACTAAGCAATTTATTTCAGAATGTACTTTCATGAACTCCAGCCCACTTCTCTGTGGATGCTACAGTCCAGGAAAGCTTGTTGTAAAATAAACTGATTAGTCTTTAAGATGCCTTGAGACTCCTTTTCATATTGATACAAACCAATACAGCTCACTCTAAAACTGTAACTCCCATAATCTCTCACCCACTGGATATACTTGCTTGGGCTGATGGGAGTTGTAGCCCCACTATCAGGAAGCCCTTTAAGGTTGTCTGCCCTGCCACAGGACATTCACATCACCTTGGCATCTTGGCTTCTGCCATCCACAAGAGGTCCATGTTGCAGGCCAAGATAGGTAGGTGTGGATATGGCACAGCCGCTAGCTCTGCTCCTGGATTCCCATTGCTAAGGAGTACATCAATCAGCAGCTGCAGGCAGGTCTCCCACCGGACTGGCTCCCCCAAGAGAATTATCCCTGGAGAGTGAGAAAGCAAGGAAATTTTAAAACAGTGTATGCCTATGTATTATAAAGTATAATGCCTTGGATGACTGCACTGTAGTTTTCTGAATTCTGAATTTCCCTCCCTCAACTACAAATCCCAGGATCCCACAGAATGGAACCATGGCAAGTAAAGGAGAATCACAGCGTGAAAGGGTGTTAGGCAGAATAGTAGGATGACAAACTCATTTCCAATCATCTCTTCCATCCTCCCCACACTTATTTAATACGCATTCATCATGTTGGTTTTCACTTTATACTGGCGTTCTTTCACTCCGTTTCTCTGAGAGATATGTCAAACTGAATGGGGACAGCATTTATTTAGAAGATATGCCTGTAGAGGCTTCATGCAATCAAAGAATTCAGGTTGAGTATTCCAGAGACCAGTCAATCCTTTGCCTAATGAAGAAGGTGCTTGTGAGGTTCTCTCTTCAGGCAATCCTACAGCTGCCACCAAATGTGGGGTTTTCCAATCCCTTATCCCACCAAATATGAGGATTTTTTCTCTAGAAATCCCTCCCTTGCCACTAACTGGGGGGTTTCCTCCCAGGAAATTCCATCTCTGTGGCCAAATGTGAGGTGTCCTTAACCCACCAAATGTGAAGACTTCCATGGTGCTCACTGCAACCACCAAGAATGAGGGCTTTCCCTGATCTCCACCTCTGCCACAAAGTGACAACTGTGGGACCATCTAGATGCCTTCAAGATTCATATGAGGATTTGTGCAACTTCTCTCACCAAAGAACACCACCCTTCCATATTCAATGCTGCCATCACCAGACACCTTGTCTGATTCAACCTTTCATACATATAACATTCCTAGAGGCCAAAGAGGTATAAAAACAAAAACAATTCTTTATTTACAGAAATGAGACAGAACAAAATAGAATATTTATTAGACTTAAAACAGCATGAACTTTCTCACATGTTCCTCTCTAGCTAACTCACACACTTAAAGAACATTAATTTATTCTTAAATCTTACTGACTCTCCACCATATATCTTGTATACTTCCACACAGACCAACCATACCTCTCAGTAATCTTAACCATCTAAAACTAAAAACATCAACTGTCTTGTCATTCACCAATTATGATTCACCAGCCTTATGCAAATCTCTTCAAACATTCCTCCAATCAGTATTTCTTCCAACATTCCATTCTCTCTCACTCCCAACAAATCCTAACTTTATACTCTATAGTACAACCAATGAATTAAACAACATTTCCCAATACAAGTCCATGGCATCATCGTTATCTCAAAAACTCTGGATGCATAGCAGTGTTACAAATTACTCATTGTAATAAATGGATTTTGAATATCCTAAAGTACCAAAAGTGCTATTCTGCATATTTTAGTGCACTTGTTGGCACAAAAACTTTGTCTTTGCCCAAAGCTGCTTTCTTGGCATTCATCAAACACTCTGGGAAAGTGTTGTTTTGGAAGTATTATAATAAAACACTCTTCAGATAAGGAAAGGTCACTTACCTTCTATGGTAGGGAAGTCAGTGGTTGAAGGAGGCTATCAAAATGACAACAAGAGAAGCTAGTCATTTGGCAATGTCAGAATGAACCAAAGTTTTTCAAGAACAATTCATGGTGCTTAATGTGCAATTTTAGTACTATAAGGCCTTTATTAAGAAGGTGCATAGACATTTTTTTTTAAACACAAGATCACAGCCTTTGGAAAAGTTTTTTTCCAATAATTTTATTCTACCTATTTGACTTTGTTAAATTTGATTTGAAGGGTTACAGAACTTTGGTCCTTTAACCTGCAGGTATCCAAAGGGCCACTCCACTTCGTACAGGAAGACAGATACAATTATAGTCATTTTCATGTGAGGTCCTGGTGTGGATCATGTGTAAATGTTTGCTGTACTGTGGAACATAACTAAAGTAACCCTACAGGGGCTGTAAGCAGTCAACCCTACAGAGACTTTAAGTACCTCATAAAAACACCCAATCTATGCTTTCAGTTAATCACATTTTGTCATGTCAATACTTGCCAGCTCTTTTGGCCTCCGACTTTGATCAACCATATCCAGCAAAGGAAATGCCTTTCTGACGCTTTCAATGGTAACAACGTGCTTGAATCCCAAGCTATTTTAGATGGTCAAGGAAGAAAATAGCTGCACTCTGTAGGCCAAGGGAAATGTTAAGAAATAACCTCCCAAAATCCTGTACTATAGCAACAAGCACATCTTTTTGAACCTGCCTCTTCTCTGTCCCACAGAGAGCATCAAAAACAAATCAAAAGGTGGCCACAAGGATTTTTTAAAATTAATGTTAAATGTACCTCTACATGAGAAATACAAGGGAACACACGTTTTTTCCTACACTTAATTTACCTCTCAACTCTGTGAGGTAGGTTAGGCTGAGAAATAACAACTGAACCAAAATGACTGTTAGCTTTCTGTGTACATATTTGAACTTGGCTGTTCTTAGTAGTCCCAACACTCAAACCACCCCACTTTTGGCACTCACATTCAGATGCCTGCTACTAGAAACTTCAAGCTGAGGCATATTCAGAATGTGTGAATAGCAACAGGATTCTCACAGCCCAATTCTGGGGGCAAAGTGTCAAGTTGCTTGTCAACTTATGGCAACCCCACAAGTTTCATAAGGTTTTCCTTAGGCAAGGAACACACAGAGGTAGTTTGTCATTGCCTTCTTTTGAAAAATAGCCTACAGCACCTGGTATTCATGGTAGTCTTCCATCTGAGTACTAACTGGGCATGATCCTGCTTAACTGCCAAAATTAGACAGGATCTAGTGCCTTCAGGGTACTTAGGCCTAACCCAACTATTCTCACATAGTTTTTCTTGCTCTGAGTTGCCTTCTCCTATGGTAGTGGTTCTCAACCTGTGGGTCCCCAGATGTTTTGGGACTTCAGCTCCCAGAAGCCCTGAGCATTGACCATAGTGGTTGGGGTTTCTGGGAGCTGAAGTCCATGAATATCTGGGGACCCACAGGTTGAGAACCACTGTCTTATGGGTTTTCAGTAACACTCGGTAATACCCTTGTTTCATTGTTAGAGGCTCTTCTAACAACCTGTGGACCAAATTTCAACTAACTAGCAAACAGTTAGCCTTGTTACTGGGGAATCCAAGCCCAGATTTCCAAACTCTGTTTAACATTCCATTCAGTACACAGCAGTGGCTCAAAAGACTGCTAGGAAAAGTGGAGAAAGATGGGAGAAAATATGGAGACAGCAAAGGATACTCTCTGGCATTCTCCTCCACAGGTCCCTGTCCACACACAAGCATACACTTGTCATGGAACTGATGGAAAAGACGCAGAGGGCTATGGGAAAGAATCACCCATTCAGGAGACACCTGGAAAAGAAGAGGATGTCAGCAGGAGAGGTGACAATGGCCAAGATCACAGGCTACAATGCATAATGACAGAGTTCCATTGCTGACATGATAGCAACCATGTTAGAGAATTGTAATGCTGCATAATAGGGTCATGCAAAAGTTTTCCTGCTGCACAGTGGGGACTCCTACCACACAATAGGATACCACAAAAGATGGGGACATTCTTCCAGCCAGGAACAGGGCACCTACAACTTTCCACTGTCCTCCATTATAGATTACCAGTGCCCCAAAGTTCCGTTGAGGGCTGTTGTCTCCTATCTTGCACTGGCATTGTGCAACAGCAGCCTATCCTGCAAATAGTTGTACCGTTGCGGGTTCCAACTATTTCATGCTCCTCCCTCTGCTTGTGTAATGGACCCAATGGCACATCTCCCAACAACACTCCCCTTCTAGGAATACAACCATTGTGCAATACTGCAGTTTTAAACAGTATAATCATAATTTGGTTTACAACACTGTAAATTCCTAATAAGGTGCCAGCCAGTATTATATTAATCTTACAGGAATTTAAACCTTTGTCCTTTTCTCTTGGACATTAGATACCAATGATACAGCTTGGAAGTCACACTGGGTAGAGACATGTTAACAGATATTATTTCATCTGGTTCACAAGAAAGAGACAATAGGATGGAAATATGACCAAATAAGTGACCGGCATGCCCAGATATATCTAGTCCATCTCCACACACTGAGGTAAAGTTCAGACACAAATGACAGTCACCTAATTGTTAGTGAATGTGTGAACTCCATCCATGATAAAGCGTTCTAAGTTGCAACAAATAATAATAGACTTCTGTATATGTTTGATCAGCAGTGGGTTGCTTCACATACCAAAAGCTATTACTTCTGTTATTGAGTGATAAAACACGTGTTGGTAAACAATGCTTGAAAAAGAACTATCCACAATTCTATTTGGAACAAATTCTCCAAGAAATTAGGAATTATTACATTACACTAAAACAAATGCTGCCCTAAGCATTTAATTTTAATGCAACCAAGACATAGTTAGAACATAATCAGAACAATCATAGGTTATGCAATGATCCTTTCCAGGATCCTAGTTAATTGATTGTTTCCTTCCATCTGCTGACTCTTAATTTGTGCTAATGACAGAGCTCTGCATTATGTCAAGGGTTTGCAGCCAAATAAGATGCCATGAGCTTCCAAGCATAAGGAAAAATGAAATGAAATTTAAAAAGGAACCTCCACAAATTGGAATTCCCTCCTCCCAGCCGCTATTTCTAAAAACAGAATCTCACTAGAGATGATCACATAGTAGATGTATTATCTATTCAGTGGTTCACTGGACTGCTAAAGCAACTTTATGTGGCATCCGAGACAATATGATAAATCATGACACTTATGTATCCTCATTCCATATAAAAACTATAACAAGGAACACACTAACTGGTAGCAGAATTGTTTTTTTTTTAACATATACACTATCCTCTACAGGGGATGAATAATACAGAAAGCACCACAGAATACTGTGCAACAAAACGGTAGCAACTGTGTTTTAGCAAATGATGCAGGAAGGCTCTACAACCAAAGGACAAACCATTTCTTTTTGGAAGAGCAAAACATAAGACAGAGGAAAGCATCTTTTTTACAGCAGCTACAGAATTTAGACTTCCCAGAGAAGTCCAGCAGCCAGTTACCCAATATAACAGAGAGATCCTCATTCATTACCTTAAATCCGAGTGCTTCAGAGAGTTCCTCGGCCTTGTTGTCCCGAGAGCAGTTTCCAGCATTGGTTACAAAGGCAACTGGTACACGGAAATGGCCTTTTGCATCCGTCAGTTTCTGGAAGGCCTTCTTAGCAGCAGGAATGACTAGTCGGCCCCGTAGAAGGACTCCATCAATATCGAAGAGGAATCCAAATGAGGGAGAAGTTGTCTGAAGGGGGTAAAGAGTTAAAGAAATTGGACTATGCAATCTTGCCTTTTCAGAAAACACATTAATAGTTCTGAAGCCAGGGTGGAAATTATGTGACCTGCAGGTCCCAACCAAGCATAGCCAATGATCAGGAATGCTGGGAGCTGCAGTTCAACAATATCTGGAGGGTTGCACAATTTTCACTCCTGCTATGTAGAGACTGTCTGCTTCCGGAAAAAGATAAGCAGCCACATATTAGCTTTTTGTAATCATTTGCTTAAGCCTAGAAATATTAAACTAAAGCAGTAATACACTCTCCAAAGAAATGGACCATGAAGCAAACAGAACTACCATCCCTGGATATTTACACATGGACCCAAGAGGGGGAAAAAGAACCAATTGGACTAGAATTGGTCACAAGGATATCTGATTCAGGTTACCTTGGTTTACTTACATCTTTCATAGTCATCCTTATATTAAAGACTGTAAAATCAAATCTTCATTTAGGCCTGTAGGCTCTAATGATTTTAATCTTAAAACCCCTTCTATCACTTTCTTCTTAAGAGTATCTTCATTGTGATTGTGAATGCTCTCCAGAACTGCTATCCTTTTTTGTTGACTAAATGTTGATGCACTTACCCTTTCATTTTTCAACTCGGAAAGGTGCTCTCTATTCTTTGTTAAACAGGTCTGGAGATTTTCCCCACATACAGTTTTTTTAGGTATACAGTCATCCCTCCACACTGGAGTTAGGGGTGCAGGACACACACAAAAGTGTAAAAACGATGAATAACTTCACCCCCAACCAATTTTATACACAAAAACCATAATCTGAGCGTTCAATCCACTGTAAATGCCTTTCACAAGGCAGAAGTGGGTGACTGGTGGAGCTTACCGCTGCTTCTGCTGCTGCCCTATGCCATTTTTCATAGGGACTTAACAGCCCCATTTGCAGTCTCTCAGTCTTGCCAGGCTCACAGCCCCTATTAAAAATTGCATAGGGCAGCAGGAGAGACAGCAGCAAATAACCCATGAATAACCAAATCCACAAAAGTGAAACTTGCAAATGTGAAGGGCTGACTGTACAGTGAATGGCATCAATCACACAGCCAGTGCTACATGTACCGTACTAAAATAGTTGAATTTGTACTGTTTTGGTACCAAAACAAATGGTGAACTGGCAAAATGCAATCTGTTCTAGAAGACCTCCATCATCAGTCTGTCACTGTTGTATTTTCAATCAACTGCAGCCCCCCAGTAAGTCTCCAGGGGCCGCCCCACACACAACAGGAAGCAGTAGTCTAGCGAGGGAGTGCCCAAAGTGCGACTCTCCTAGGCCATTTGTAACCCTTGTCCCATTTCTCAAAGGCTGTCCGCTGGTTCCCCGCACAAACCGGACCGCCATATGGTGGAAAGAGAGCACCCTGTTTCATTCTGCAGTCTCTCTATGCTATGGCTCCCGCCACAGCCCCGGCACCCCGGGTGAGAGGAGCTGCACAGGCTTGAAGGATCTCAGCAGCAAGGAGACAACCCTCCCCGCTGCCGGCTTTGATCCCCGGCTCCAGAAGGTCGCCGGGAGGGAGCGGGGCGGGGGAAGGACCAAAGTGCACGAACGCTGGGAAGGAGATCGGGGGCTTCTCTCACCTCGCGCACCCCGCCGGCCCTCCCCACGCGCCGGCCAGGGCAGCGGCTCTTGCAGAGAGGGAGGCCGCCGGCGAGGCCCGCCCGCCCCGCGCCGGCAGGCAGCCACCCCGCGCTCAGGGCTGCCCTGCTCGCACGGAGCAGGCGGCCCGGAGCCATCCGCCCGCCGTCGCGGCGCTGCCGGTGAGGGCGGCGCCCGCGCGCCCGCCCCCCGCTCCCTCCCGCTCCGCCAATCGGAGCCCCAGGCCGGCGGGTCACGTGGACCGACGACGGCAGCGGGGACTCCGGGGTCGGAGGGGAAGGTTCCCGGGCCGTTTCCGCGCGAGACCGTCGTAGCGCTGTCATTCAGCATCCTATGGAATCCTGGGGCCGCAAAGGCTCCTCCCTAATCTGCAAACCCGAGGATTCCATAGGATGTTGAAAGTGGAATAATAACGCTGTAACGGTCTAGTGCGGAAACGGCCCCGGTTTCAAGATGGGCAGCGGCGGCGGCGTTTCTGGCGAGACGGCGAAGAGCCCTGTAGCACCGTGAAGACGGAGAGATTTTTAGGATTTCAGGGAATCCCGGGGGTCACTGTCATCTGTCAGCCTTTAAGGTGCTACAGGACACTTTGTGGTCGCTTCCTAGAAGAACCCAAAATAAATACATGAACGACGCAAACCCAGCAAGGCGTGAAACTGTGGCCACTTTCAGCTGTTCCACTGCCAACATCCTATGGAATTCTGGGCTTTGCGGTTTAGAGAGGGGCCTCAAAGGCCGTACGATGTTGAAAGTGGAACAATAGCGCTATAACAGGCTAGTGCGGAAATGGCCTATACCTGTTTCTTCTTAGAACCGGGAAAGTCCCCTCGCGAGTTGTCGTCCACGAAGGAACTTTTCCAACTCCTGCTTCGCATCGGCGTGAGGAGCGGAGGGGAAATGCAAAGCCGCGGGCGGAGGGCGCCGCCGCCTGCCTTCGCGAGGGGATCCGCGGCCCTCCGGGGAGGTCGGGCGGCGGCTCACCGCCACCAGCGGCAGCGGCAGCGGCAGCAGCGAGGAGCGCAAAGGGGGCTGCGGGCTGACGACATCAAGGGAGGGAGACAGCGTGCGCTCTCACCCAAAAAACCCAAATCAGAGTAGTGAACTAGCTTGCCCGCTTCACAGGGCTCTTGATCACAGCAGATGGAGGACAAAGGAATACGACGAGGAGCCACCAGCATCTTTTTCTGCCCTGGGTCTATTTCCTCCTTACAGTGAAACTCCTAAAGCTCGCTCGCGGTTGTGGTTTCTAGCTGGCCGAACTATGACGAAACCACATTTGCTCGCACTTTCCTGAAAAACAGTCATGTTCGCCTTTTCCCACACAAGCATCTGAGAGTATATGGTAGAGACTTGACGTCGAATTGGTTTATTGCGGCACAAGCTTTCGCGAAGCCCCAAAAGGGAGCCTTCGCCGGTTCCAATTTAGAACCCTTGAAATATTCCCTCGAGGCATGTTGGTACTTGTAGTTCCAGCTTCTTTAGCCATTATTCGCGCCTTAGCGGACTCCCCTGGAACTACACCTCCCAGAATCCAAAACACAGAGAAACGGGGGCTGTTCCCCGCAGCCTGACTTTTAAAAAGGATGTGTCGAGTTTCGGCAAGTCTTTGACAAATCAGTTGAGATACGTTTTGGTTGCTTTGTCACTTGAATATCCATTATTCCTTTCTAATGGTCTGCGAACGAATGTTTGTCTGCCACTGCCTGATAATTCGGATTGGGACAAAAGCGATTTCTGAAAAGTGAGGGCGGGGAGGACTGAATACACAGTTGGAACTACACTTACACGCATTGCCATCCTAACAAAGTTTTTAAAATTAGCTTTTAATAAGCATTAAAAGAGTTAGGATCGTGGCCCTCCAGATGTTGCTGGAGTGCAACGCCCAGCTGGCAAAGAATGCTGGGAATTGCAGTTCCATCACACCTGGAGACCTGGCTGAGTCCTTCTCCTACATTTACACAATTGCATACTCCATAAAAAGCTAAACACTCTGAAATGTCTCCTAGCAGTACTTTAAGATTACAGATACACATATAGGATCAGAAGGCACTAAGGAAGTAAATATTTGTTATTCCTCTTTATATTTTGTAGGAAAATAAAAATGCTGTGTTTTTCTGTAAATTAGTTTTTCTTTGCCTTCCTCTTTGCCCCAACACCTTTATGAAGGTTTTCTAACTGTGAAATGGGTGTCCCTCCTTCCTGCTTGCTTGGCACACACAGATATATCCCAGTCTTCTCAGAACATACTTTGCTCTTCAGAACTGAAAATTAGCACAATGCAATTTCAATACCAAATTACTAGCTACGAACAATAAAGTTGTGAGCCAACATGGGCCATTTCTGCACTAGCCTGTTATAACACGATGATTCCACTTTCAACATGCTATGGAATCCTGGGGTTTGCAATTTCGGGAGGGGCTGTCCGGCCCTTCCTGAAACTGCAAACCCCAGGATTCCATAGCATGTTGAAAGTGGAATCAGCGCTATGACAGGCTAGTGCGGAAATGGCCATAGTTTGAGCATTGGACTATAACTTTGGCGACCGGGGGTTCAAATCCCCCGCTTAGCCATGGAAACCCACTGGGTGACCTTGAGCAAGTCACATGCTCTCAGTCTCAGAGAAAGTTAAGGCAAACCACCTCTGAACAAATCTTGCCAAGAAAAGCCCACCTTAGGGTCTCCGTAACTTTGAAACAGAATGCACCTTCCCAAGGTTACCCAGTAGGTTTCCATGGCCAAGCAGGCATTTGAACCTGGGCCATTTCCACACTAGACTGTTATAGTGCTATTATTCGACTTTCAACATTCTATGGAATCCTGTTGTTTGAAGTTTAGGGAGGCCCCAGGATCCCGTAGGATGTTGAAAGTGGAATAATAGCACTATAACAGTCTTGTGCAGAAATGGCCCTTGTCTCCCAATGTCCTAGTATCACTCCAGCACACTGGCTCAACTAACTGTTAATATTCAGTAAATCAATGGAGTTAGTTCCATTTTAAGATATTGGACTCCTTTAAGAATTCTGTAGATTTGGAGGCCAGATACCTCCACATTCTGAATTGTGTTATGTTCTTCCTTTGGGGAAAATACTTTATTTGAACCCTACATCAACTTCTAGGGCAGCTTTTAAAGTGTTAAAATTACAACAAAATGAATTAAATCAAGAATGTGGATACAATCCTATACATACAACTGCGGGAAATTCAGTTGAACTCTGTAAGATTTACTTCTGAGTCAACATTGTAAAACAAAAAAATATCATTATGACAATATAGAAGAACAAAGGTTATTTAAACAGCATTCCACATGAATAAGCAGTCAATCAAGTGCATTTTTAAATAACCTCTGTCCTCTTCTCCCATTCAAGTGGGTATCACAGGCCAACCTAGCCTTAACCCATCTGACCTCAAGACATACAGTAATGTTTCAGGGGAGGACAGGACAGAGAGACTCCCACAGTTACAGTCATTGCCTCTTAGACCATACCAGACACTATGAATGTTTGTTGAAATGAGAAGGCAGCAAATTTTAACTGAGCCAATGTGTTTCAGTAACAGCATTTAAACCTAGAACCTAGAAGTGAAGATTGTGCTCTAAAATCTCTTGAAAAGTAAGTTCCAAGAATCTGAAACATTTTAAAGAGATCCTCTACTTATTACATTTGTTAGGTTACACTATCTGTGTCCTACATCTAAAAATGTACAGTAGGGGACATACAGGCACCTATTTGGAAATGCTTATAACATGCATATGTTAGGAAGCTAGGACTGGGCACAACTCTTTATTGTGTACAAGTAGAGAGTCAAAGACATGCTTGCCACCACATAAAGTCTGAAGCTGCCATGCATTTTATATCAGGTGTCCTGATGTCTAGACAGTTCTCACGCCTGCCAGCTTGACTACTAAATCACTTCCTACACTCCATCAAAGTGTTCTTCCAGCCTGCCAGAAGAGGTCACTTTTGTTCCCGCCAGAAAACAATGAGCACCTTGATGCCAAGTTTTGTCTTATATCATTTCAAGTAAACTCAAGTAAGCTGGTGCTTAGTCTTAAAATGCTAGAAAGCATAAATTTCATGGCCAAAATGCATTCACCTGTATGTGAGTGCACAATGAATACCAAATGGATTCAACAGATGGTGTAATAGAAAAACTATTTGGGAAGGGGGCAAGAAGAGAACCAGTAGCAAGACATGCATCTTAAAGGTAAAGTTTTCTTTTTTCATTTTAAAAATGCATTGAATTATTGTGTAGTGTTACTCATTTTTTAAAACAAGTATACTACTTTTCTTGCAAAATCAGAAACACAAAGTCAATTTTTCAGGTAAGCAAGAGGTAAACTGGGGGCAAATGCTGATCCAAACTCTTAAAATCCCATTGATTTTAGTGGCAGTGATTTAACCACTGAACCCCAATGGGACTTATTTCTGACTTTATCCACTGTTATACTGTAACCTTGTAATCAAAAAGCACTTCCAAATGTTTATCTTTGGATGGAACACCCTCTAAAGTCTAAGGTTTTGATTTTATGGCTATTACAAAAGTGATAGAAACTCCAAACAGGGAGAAAAATATAGCTGAAAGGTTGCCAGGCCCAAGCATTTTAGAATCAGCACATAGAATCCTAGAATTCTGATCCATTTTTGTTTTTCTTTTACATTGTAAATTTATAGTGTGGTTCTTGACTTTTGTCATTATACATTTTGATTCATAAAGTTTATAGCAAGTGCCTTATCACATGTGATCCCAGGAAGGGCCACAATAAATAAAACAGGTACAATTAAAAAAAAATCAAAACCCACAGGCTCAGATCTTGATTTCAAATCTTTTCAGAACATGTAAGTCACTCACAACACTCTACTTTTAGTGCAAGAAATTAATAAGAGCTGTTACCAATACCATCTCAATTTCAGATCTCCAAACTAGGGGGGGCACAGAAGATTAAGATGTGTCTATCACAAGAGTTAGTATAACCTTACAGAGATGCGTGTATTTTCTTTGTCAGTGGCGAAACATGCAATTCTCTACACATCATCCTGAGCATTTACTGCCTATGGATCACAACAATAAAAAGAAATGGAACTGGCATGGGGTAATACTCCTCTGAGGCTCCTAAAATGCTGTACTGAAATGGATTCTTTGATGTCTGAAGAAACAGCAAAGGGGAATGCTCGTACTGTATATGCAGGGTCAGGCTGATTTCATCCCCATTACTCCACATGACTAATGTGGAGTTCAGCCTTCTCAGTAATGGAGGTCGTGGCCACTGAGAGAAGGAGCATCATTCTCTGCCGAGTGATTGCATTTGGAGGAGCTTACACAAATCAAGGGCATTCTGAATCTGGTCACAGAGTAGCCTCCCCATAATGTCAGGGAAAGGAGATTGTATTTATTTATTTTCGAAAATAGGCTGACCCAGTGAGGCAAGGTATCATTTTGAAAGCGCAGTCAAGAAGATAACGCAGTCAGGCGATCACCACTCTCTCGGTAGAGTGGCTTAACACAATATGGCTGGCAAAACCCTGCGGGTGTACTTGACAATATAACTCTCAACCCTGCTGGGATCTAAAATTAGGGACTAGCAGGGACAAAGTGCCTCGAAGAGACAAGAATACATTGCAAAGAACACAAAGCAGTCCAGAAAAACCTAAATGAAGCAACACTTCTTTGGGTCAGTGGGTCAATTGACAGAAACCACCATACTGTGGTTTCCATCTCGGCACACAGTCAGATTCTCACACAGCACTAGAAACTTCCGTAGCTGAGAACGAAGTAGTTTTCCTCTTATTTCAAAACTTGCAGACCAACAACCCAGGAGGGCCTTATAAGTAGTCCACCAACTCTAACTGGTATCTGGATACACAGATTAACAGTCTAGTACAGGAACCAAAAAAGCAGTGACCACACCGAAGCATAAAAAGGCAGTGACCACACCAAATGCTTCGTGAACTGGCTCTTAGTCCAGGGTCATTCGGAGTGCTCCAGATGAATAAAGAGCAGCTACCCTGAGGGGCTTTAGCAGATCTACAGATGCCTGTTCTTTGCAACAGAAATTTTCTGAAATAAAATCAAGCACTGGTTATTTGACTCAATTAGTTTGTCCTAAACAGATTTCAGTACTTAATTAGGATGACATAAAGTACTGTATTACAAACGAGACCTAAAATACAAGCTTTAAAGAAAGACCTATCTGTAGTTTCCACCATCCCAAGCTGTAGCAGAATTGATTCTCAAAATCAAATGTACACAGGAAGTTATCTTCAACCTCATTGAAAACCTGCAAGACAGTCCAGCTACAGATGAAATAGTGAGCATGAAGCACCCAGACCTGTATATGCTTAGTTCAGTGAAAGAAGTTACAATCCTCTCAATTAAGCTTTTGTGAGGAAACCAGAAGTGGAAACGAAATCTAGTCAGAGAAACAGAGAGAGAGAGAGAGAGAGCTATAGATAAATACACCACCATATCTTGAACATATAATTCTTGTTCTGTTTATCTGGCTTTCTATCCAGTTTCTAGATACTGGGCTCAGGAAATACAGCATGTGTGCAGAAGCCTGGGATCAAAGTGAAGTTGTATCAGTTGATTTCAACAGAAAAGATATGCTTAACTGTCTCCCACTGAAACCAGTGGGGTCTTAAATGCCCCATAAATTAACAATAATACCTTCAGTTACTAGTCACCATCAAACTACCATTCCACCCACTGTCTTCAGTGTCATTATTTCATAGATGGCTTAGAGAGTTGCTTATTTTGGTCACCAGGAATTAGCACTGGTTTCTTGTTACTTCCTTACTTTTTTTGTTTTGTTTTTGCAAATATGTTAAATCTAGATCAATAAAACAAAAATCCACCCTCTCTTGCATTAATTTGCAATTAATGAAATTGTTGCACGTAGGTGGAACAGAACTTTATGTTAACTTCTTCAACTTCTTCTGTTATCCTCTGTTTCTTGAAAAAAGGAGTAGCCTATACTTTCTACTCAGTTCCTCCTATATTGTCCTTTTTGCATCCAGAGTTGCACCAGTTCAATGAAAAAATTATACCCATAAGTAGCTGTCCCCTTGAATTACTTATAAGGATGCAGACACAAATCTGGGAAGTACTCTCCATCCATGTCACAATGCTCAAATTATGCCTACTGAACCATGTGGCTGTATCTTTTGATGATAATAATAGGAAAAATGCACAGTTATCACATGTGACTAGTTTTTCATAGCTGTCACCGAATTGGGGTCACCAGCTTTAGTGCAGCATTTATTTATCATGTTAGATTTATATCCTGCTTCTCTATAAAATAGCCAAGACAGCTTACAGTTACAACAAAAATAGCTTTCAACACAGGCTGAATATCACTATTGATTAATTATCAGGAAAGGGAAGGGGAGAAACTCAGTGGCCAGGAGACAATGACTTCATCGGTATAAACAAATTAAAATTTTATGTTCATTAGTATACTGCATGAAAACAGACAGATGGATTTTTATAAAATTTGGAGGGTGTGTTTAGCGTGATCTGACTTAAAACATAGGCTAATTGGCATACATGAAATTTGCCAGTGGTGACTGTGGGGGGGCACCTCAATTTTTAATCCACACACAGGAGTGTGGCACATCACTTCTGATTACTCGACTGAAGTTTTAGCTTCTTGCAATGCTAGAAATTTGAAGACTGACAGAAGATTTCATGGGGAGGAGAATTCTAATTTTGGTGGGGCAATGCCCTCATTTCCCCTCTCCCCCTCCCACCCATAGCAACACTGAATGGCTGATCCCATAGAAACAAGATTCTGTTTAAGAACTTTGGCCTAAATCCATGTATTCTTCTCAACTAAAATAGGCACACTGAACTGACTGGAAGTTGGTATGTCAGCATTTACACACACTTGTTTGATTTAATACATCTATTCTAGTTGGGACTAACAATTAGACCTTGGGAAGTCCCAGACTTTGCTCAATGACTGGTGGTTACCTAGAGACACAATCTCTTTTGCTGAAATACACTGGTTTGTCTCATTAGGAAAGAAGTGCCTTTTCAAACCATGCTGGCAAGTTAAAATATAGTAGTTTATGCAAAGAAAATACGAGTGACAAGTGTTTCCATTCCTCTTCTCCATCACGTATTTGCTTTTCCAACGGTAATTGTTTTGGCACTTTAAAGCATTATGTGGACTTGTGGACTTCTGCTCTCCCATCCTCCCTCTGTATCTGCTTGCCCCTCAGCCAAGGGTGGAAGGTAAGTAACCTGTCCTATTCACATAAGCAAGAAACATCAGTTTAGGTGCTTTTGAAAGAGCCTAAGAGAAATTCATGGATGGTGGGCTTATGAATCATCAGTAGCCACACCAACAAAATGGACCCCTTTTCAGCCAGTATTTATGCTGGCTGGGGAATTTTTGGAGCTGCAGTTCACAAAAGCGATCTTCTATGCTGTGGGTAGCTAGTTAAGTTTCCTGGACACATCCAGGTAGGTACTATTAGAAAATGGATAAGATGGGCCTGAGCTTCATCCATCAGTAGTTTCCTTTTCTTCTTCTTCTTTTTTTCTTGTGATAAGACAGGGTGCCCTCTTTGTTTATCTTATAAAACTGGAAGCATGGAAAGCTGTTTTCTTGATGTGGGGATATCTGCTGCAATAAACTTAGCTGTTCCTAGCCATAGCTTGTATGTCAAGACAGTATGTCAAGACAGTAGTGGTTTAGGACCAGTCAGAGTCTAAAGCCTGGGTGTGAAACTCTCCAGCTCTTAGCCCCAGTCAGCATGGCCTCTAATCCGTCCAACGTCTAGAGAGCCATAGGTTCCCACCCCTTGGAAAGTAAAACCTTTCCAACCACCTTGTTCTCAGTCTAGCATTCCAATTCTCTGTCATTTCCCAGTTCCACGTCCATCTCAGTGGTGGTTCATGGACCAAACTGGCAGGGAGAGGCACCTCCCCACTTGTTCCATAAGGTAGCTGTGTTCTATCCCCTACTGGAAATACAGTTGTGGCTTCTTCTTACCTTATGATCCAACACAGTCTCCTCTTCCATGCTAGTCTCACATGTGAACTGTCATTCCTCTTCCCGCCATCCCTGGCTAATTTGCATTCCACATTTTGATTGGATGTAAGGAACAATGATGTCCAAAGGGGGATTATTGGTGTAATAATCACTGAGTATTACAGTTATCACTGTAACTTACACACACTACAATTTTCTAGAGCTGCAGCATGAAAATGCATAGTATGAAACTATCAGTATTTTAATTAAAACACCTTTTGTAAGTTTTTTTAAAAATAAATGCATGTCAATGAAACAGAGGCCCTTTCTGCAGGAACCTCCCATCCTGGCATGGGGACAGGAGAGGAGTGGGACTGCGACAATGCTTCTGAATGATGTCATTGCAGTCCTGTCCTTCTCTCAATGACATCACCATCCCGCACTTACCTGGCCTGCAGAAGATCCAAAAACACAATGGAGGCACTTCCTGCCCCAACACAGCCTGGGAAAGTGCCTGGCTGTGCTGTAAAAGGAAGAGGTGTGTCCATCGCACTTCCCTTGGCAGGAAGCCAGCCGGTACAGAGTAGAGTATTCCCACTGCACTTCCTTCCTGGCAGAACCGCTGCTGGGATCTCCACCAGAGGACAACGATATAAGGTAGGGTGTGGAAAAGGCCAGAATTTTAAGAAAATTGATTTGGAGCTAGCATTCAATTTCTGGACGCGGAATATGGTTAAGTTTCCAGCCAATCAGTGTATTTACATTAACATCGTTTCTGTAATTATATTTATAATCTTAGCATCCTGTTGATTCTTCTTCCTCCTCCTCCTCTTCTTCTTTGTAGAGTACTATCATGATTTTCTAACTATATAACAATATAATAAAAATAACAGTCTTCATTACATTACAATCAATATGTGAAAAAACAGATAAAATTGCAAGCCAATTAAACTAAAACCACAAATTACCAGAAGGAAAATTAGCAGCACAACAGGCCAAAGACATATATAAACAAGGAGGTCTTTGCTAACCAGCAGATTCTACAGCCTTTCAGAAAACTGCCTTTTGTATTTCTGCTCCTGATGTTGCTTTGCACCTCCAATAGCACAGAGAAGGAATTGTCCCAAAGATATTAATATCCAGGGAGGGTATACTAGACAAGACTGTCGTCCAAGTACTGTAGTTGTATATGCTGATATAATATGTATTTCCTTGTTAGTGTGGGTATAAGGTTTAAAACAACTGTAAACCAATTGGTGTAAGTTCTTTGCTGTTAACAAATTGAATTTGTCCATTTACAGCTAATGCTACATGAAGTTAATTTCAAGCTTCAAATATTGCTATTTTATTTGGTCTATTTTAATGGATCCCACTGAGTAATAATTGTAATATCTCTGATATTATAGAAAGAATTCAATATTGTTCTTGAAAAATTCATATGGCAAAGAACTGCAGACTACTTACAGAACATCTCTTAAAATGTTGGTGATAGCTACCAATAAGTACCAAAAAACTTCAGTACATAAAACCATTGCAACCTGAGAAAGAGGTTTCTGTCTCTTCCACCAAAGACAATGAGTAACTGAAGCCAAGGTCTAGTTTGCACCAAGCAGCCACAGCTGACAGAAAATGTTAAGGAGGATTCCAACAGTCAATGGAGTTCAAGCACACCTAATTCCACCTTTAAGGAGTATATTTTGACTTCAGTCATTTTGATCATTTGCAGCATAATTAAAAGAGCTCTCTGCTGAGGAACCAAAATGGACCAGGAACATGAAAACATTCTCTTGCTTTTAGCAATTATCTGACCGATGTAACAGGCTGAAAGGTTGCTGCTGTGCCTCTTAACTCCAGCTTGCTGTAGCCTCAAGGGTCTTTTGCTTCTTAATAACAGGAGCTATGGACTGGGTCCACTGTCTCTCCCACTAGTTCTGGAATAATGTCAGAGACTTCAGCTACAAACCGGTCCCACTTTTTTTGCCAGATCTCCAAGGCTTTGTCTGTTTCTTCAGGTAGCAAAGTGCTGTAACTGTAAAGAGCAAAATGAATGGGTTAGATTAAGAGAAGGTAGCCAATGTTGCTTCTGGAGCAGAATGGTGACATTAAAAGCCAGAAAAGAGCAGGACTTTAAAATTCAACAAAGTGACTCTTTACATTGCACTGGATGTGTATGTGAAGGCTAGGCAAACAGTTTCACTGAATTCACAAGGCTTAAACATATTTAAGACTGCACCTATCATAGCTTCAAGCTTAGAGTTAGAGGATGGGCAGGTAGAGTCTAGTGCTGCCACAGGACCAACTGGGGAACTGCACCAGTTCCTGATATCAGAACAAGAGGCTAGAAGACTGGAGCAGCCAAAGGCCCTTTCCACACACAGGGCGGGTAAACGGGGGGGCGCACGCAGGGACGGAGCTTACCGCTAAATGGATTGCTCCGTCCCCGCGGGGTGCGTGCGTTTGCCGCTCCAAACGGCGGTGAATTTCGGCGGTGTTTGGCAGCACCCAAAATGGCAGCCGCTAGCTTCCAGCGGCGCTCCGCCAATCAGGGCAGCGTGCCAGCCAGAAGCCCGCCCCCGGGCAGCTCTGCAGAGATGCGCTAACGCATCCCTGCAGTTCTAAATGGGGCGCGGGGACAGGGCAACGCACGCAAGTCACATAAAAACCACTTGAGAAGTGGTTTTTATAAGACTCGCAGCGCCAACCCCGCGGCCGCGCAAGGGTGGTTTGAGGTTTAGAACCTCCCATTTCCGAACTGCTCTTGCGCGCCTTGCGGTGTAGAAGACCTCCTGGGGAGGTCGCAATATGCCCGTGTGGAAAGGGCCAAAGTTTGAGGTAGGGCCCCAACAGACACCCTTCCCAAGCCCACTTCATTTTAATAAAACATACAATGAAGGGAGCATGTCATGCAGAGAAGGTCAGAAAAAGCCTGTGTGAAATGTATGAAACCTTAAAGTGTCAGTTCCCTGCCCTGAAGGTGAAGCTAACTGGCCATTTGAAGTTTCACACGGGTATGTTTGGGTGGGGTAGACTAGATAGAAGTATCCCAACCAAGTATGGCCAGTATGTGGGGAGGATGGTTACTATGGTCCAAAACCACCACCATTACCATCATCATCATTTCTTCCTGCATTTTTCTCAGTTCAAGACTCAAAGCGGCTTACAACAGCTAAAAAAAAAAAATTAAAATTCACAGCATACAAAAATTAAAAATCAATAATTTTTTTTAAAATTTAAAATGAAAACTGGTTAAAATGAAAAGCATTAAAAATGATAAATAAAAACCCAGCACACTATATGAGGTCCATTTTCCCTAAAAACATCAGAAGGTCTGCAGTAAGCAGCCCAATCCGATGTGTATTGAGAAGTGAGTCCCAATAAATTCAATTGGACTTGTTTCTGAAATATGTCCGTGTATGTATGTGTGTGTATATGTATGTGTGTGTGTGTATGTGTGTGTGTGTGTGTGTGTTTTTTATATATATATATATATATGAATGGACACGAGGAATAACACTTACTTTAGAGAGTTTAATGCCAGCTGTTTCAAAGTCCTCAGATCAGCATCCATCCCTCCAATCCCCATAAAGATTTCATAGAAGTCGTATGACACCCCCTTTGCTCCAAAGATTGATGGATCATCAGAAGCAACCACAATGCGGTGACCTTCTGACATCAGAAAAGCAGCAGGATGGTTCCTCAGATCTGATACCAGAATCAGTACCTTGAAGAGCACACCAGAGAGAATGATTAATACCCATTAGATCAAAAACCTGTATTCCGTAGTCAAGCATTTAATATTTCACACAGTAGTACAGAATTTTGAAAAGTAGAGCTGGCTAGCCAGCTTGCTTGCTGCCCAAATTTTTGTCTCAGATGTATTCCAGAAAAAAAGTCACAATGCAGACAAAATGTGGCTCAATGCTATACATGTTTGCTTGAAAGTAAGTCTTCTGAGTTCAATGGAACTTCTTCCAAATAACTAGGCATAGGTTGCAATCCTAGGTGTACCTCCTTGGAAGTAAAGACCCTTTTACAGTGTACAGTTAGAGCACTATGATTCCATGTTAACTGCCTCTGCTTGCATCTTGCGGAATCCTGGGGTTGTAGTCTGTGGAGGCACTAGAGCTCTCAGTGAGAATGCTAAATGCCCCTCCCTAAACTACAGATTCCAAGATTTCTTAGGATCAAACCAGGGCAGTTAAAGTAGAATCATAGTATTATAAATGTGTAGTGTGGAAGGGCCCTGAATCTCATGTAAATGAGTACCAATATCGGACAGCATCTTCATCCCATTCTGTTTCAAATAAGGTAGTGTACAAATATTCGGATAGGAGATTTTGTAGACTTGGAGCATTACACAAAGCCTCCTTGTGCAGACAATTTTCTGCCTAGGTACTGTGTATTCTGAGAGCCAGCGGTTTGTGTGTTGGACAACAACCTGGCTCACCCATGGATACCCACTGGGTGACCTTGGGGGCATCACACACTCTCAGTCTCAGAAAAGCCAGTGATAGGTTTGTCTTATGGTTGCTGTAAGTCAGAAATGACTTGAAGGTGCACAACAATCACAATTCTGTATTCTGCAGCTTTCCAGGTCTCTAGCAGAGGTTTTCACCATAGCTAACTTTTGTTGTTATCTGCTGTCAATTGACTTACAGCAATTCATGAGAGACTTCCAAGTCATCCTATCATCAACAGCCCTACTCAAGTATTGCAGATTCAGGGCCGTGGCTTCCTTGATTGTATCTATCCCTCAGTAATGTGGTCTTCCTCTTTTCCAACTTCCTTCTACTTTAACAAGCATTATTGTCTTTTCTAGTGAATCATATCTTCTCATGATATGCCCAAAGCATGATAGTCTCAGTTCAGTTTCTAGGGCTAGTTCAGGTTTGATTTGCTGTAATGCCCAATTATTTTTCTTTTTAGCAATCCACGTTATCCATACAAGACTTCTCCAGCTTCATATTGCAAATGAGTTGATTCTCTTCCTATCAGCTTCCTCTTTCAAAATCATATATAGAAACTGGAAACACAATTGTATGGACAATCTTAACCTTAGTATTCAATGATATGTCTTTACACTTCTGGATCTTGCCTAGTTCCTTCATAGCTGTCCTTCCAGGGTCTAGTCTTCTGATTTCTTGACTGCAGTCTCCATTCTGAGTAACAACTCAGACAAGGTATGGAAAATCCTGAACTATTCCAAAGTCTTCTGCTTTAAAGTTATGTAAGTCATCTGTGGTCATTATTTTTGTTTTTTTAATGTTCAGCTGTAAACTTGCCTTTACACTTTCTTCCTTGTCTTTGTTCAGTACTTGTTCCAAGTGTTTGCTGTTCTCTACTAGTAATATGGTGTCATCTGCATATCTTAAATTTTTTATGTTTCTTCTTCCAATTTTCATGCTTTCTTCCTCCAAGTCTAATCCTGCTTTATGTATAGTTTATTCTTAGTGTACAAGTTGAACAGATAAGGTGATGAAATGCAGCCTTTCCTGAGCCCCCTTTACCAACTGGAAACCATTCCGTTTCTCCATATTCTGTCTTGACAATAGCTTCTTTTCCTGAGTACAGGTTATTCATCAGGATAGTCAAACATTGTGGCACAACCATTTCTTTAAGAATGATCCATAATTTTTCATGATCAATGCATTCAAAGGCTTTACTATAATTTATAAAGCACAAGCTGATTTCCTTTTGAAATTCTTTGGTGTGCTCCATTATCTAACATATGTTTGCAGATGACCCCTAGTGCCTCTTCCTGTCCTGAACTCACCTTGGACATCTGGCATTTCATGTGACTTCTATACAGTGGCCCCTCCACTTTTGCAAGGGTTTGGGGTACAGAACCTTAATAGAAGTAGAAAAGCCACAAACTCCATGCATAACTCCATGAATTTCCATAAAAATGCAAAAATGACGAATAACCACAAATAACCCCACAATCCCCCTCTCATTCCCTTGCCTTTTGCGTGCCTAGGCCAGAGGCAAGGGAAGGGGAGGAGAGAGCTCTGGAGGGAAGAATGAAGGTGTGCGTGTGCCCCCCACTTCCTTGCCTTTTGTCCAGGTGCTTGCCTTCCTTCTCTGTGCCCAGCAAAGGGAAAGGGAAAGGGAGGAGGAGAATGCGGGAGGGGGGTACACGTGTTCCTCTTTAATAATCAAATTAATGAAGGTCAAACCCATGAATGTGGAGAGATGACTGTACTGGCCAACAGGTGATGTCCATGTATACAGTTACCTCTTTGGTTGCCTGAAGAATGTGTTTGCTGTGAAAAAACTGTTGACCTTATAAAATTCAGTCAGTGCCTCTCCTGCTCCATTTCTTGATCCTAAGCCAAATTCTCCTACAATCTTTGTTTACTGCTTTTGCGTTCCAATCACCTATGATTATCAACATGTCCTGTTTTGTTACCTAATCAATTTTCTCCTGGATTCCAGCACAGAATCTTTCAATTTCTTCTTTTTCTGCCCCTGTAGCTGGAGCATAAATTGTGATTATTTTAACTGGAGATGCCAGGAATCAGACTGGGAATATTCTGCCTATTGCCACAGAACTATAGTCTTTCCCAAGTGTTTGTATGTCTCATGTATCAAAATATTTAATACTTTATGACCATGTAGCACTGGGCCCATAATAAAATTTAATAAATTTTTAAAATGTTAACGGCATACTGTGCATATGAAAAACACAAACAGAAATGAATGAATTACAAAAATCATGTCAATTTATGCAAACTACACAATTCCTTTTGGGTGCAGAATTGTTAGTCATGGAGCAGTCAAAATCAAGCACTTTTAAGCTTTCTTGATATCACAGGGAGATCTGCACAAGCAGCTCTTAGGCACATTTACTGCTACTCAGCGTACAGTGAAGAATATTCTCAAGTAAATGGGCAATGGGCTACAGCTTCAAGTATGTGTGCAGCTCTGCAGCACTTCTGGAGGTTAAAAAAAAAAGCTGGATTGGAAATGATGTAGCACTGCTAGTGTTGTCTTCATGCATGAAATGGAAGAATTTAAAGACATTCCCAGGAGGATAGAGGAACAATCTGGACACAAGAAAAACCAGTGGGAAGAACAGGCAGGCAGGGCAGGTCCCAGCTGCCACTACTGGCATCACAACCTCCTCAGAAACTGCACAAAAGAGCCACAGCTTCGGTCTGCACCTCAGCCACAACAACAGCACCTACTCGAGCAGAAAATGCAAGATCTGGAGAACATCCAATAAAACTCATGTATAAAAGAGACACGCGTCACAGCATCCTGAGATGTGTTAGAGCAGGCACTGAAACTAGAAAATTCCCTTTCAGAAAGCACGAGCAGGGATTCCATACTTACCCTATGCATGTAAAACCTAAGGGTCAATTTTTTTGATCTGCTTGCATTTTTTTAAAACTATCCTCCTTTGAAGTTTTCTGCTTCCACAATCTCCCCCTCCTTATTTGGCATGATAAAAACAGATTTCCAAAGCTAGTTCTTTTTTTACTTGAACAATACCTGGTTAGAAATAGGGCAGATTTCTATAGGTATACCCATCTTCAAAGCCAAATTCCTAGCTGCTGGATGTTTTGCAAGGGCAAAACCATGGCCCATCCGGCTGGTGTTCAGGAGCAGAGCATCCAATACATTTTTATCCACAGGTGTGCCCTCCCAATCTGAGTGATAAAGAGAATGCTGATATGATTATATAATCACCAAATAGTCACTATAATAGTAACAAATACATACTAGTGAACCCTGAAGTAAGTTATTTCATGCAATTTCATGCAACAGGAATTTTTGTATTGTTGCTGTGCGCCTTCAAGTCATTCCCAACTTATGGTGAACCTATCATGGGGTTTTCTGAGAGTGTGTGATGTGCCCAAGGCCATCATAGCCAAGCGGAGAATCAAACACCAGGATTGTAATCCAGCACTCAAATCAGTACACCATTCTGGCTCTCAGAAATTTTTAGTGGTATCTAAAAAGGAATCAAGTAGGCATGTGTGTATCCTAGGGAAAAGATAATCCATTTTCACTTATTTTGGTTTTCTTCAGGTACTTTAAAAAGGTTGCAATTATACTACAACCTGATTTTATCAGCCACGTAAGGCTCCTTGTAAAATCACATACCACTTCATGAATTCCACAAACATGCAAGGATATGATTGTGATTTTCTAACGATCTGTACATTTCATCACATTGGCTCTTGTGAGAAAGAAGCACCTTCTGTATGTGTCAGAGCAGTGTTCGGAATGGCCTCCTACACCACTGTTCATCAAACAGTGATGAAGCAAAGCCTGGTGGGGCTGCTAATGCAAAGTTACCATTCACAACTACAGCAGAAGCATTGCTATATATACAAACACTGGAACATGGGGCAGCTTGGCAAAACATTCTGAGAATGCTTGTCCAAATTTGCCACCCAGAATTCAACCACTATCTAGGACCCGTCAACACCAGGTCTTTTAAACTGCAAGGTGAAAGATGTTTTCAATGTTTCAAGCCTTTGAGCGGTATAATGCTGGAAAGCAGTTTTCATTAGCAACAACAAAACCTCATTCTAATCCCATGGGTACAGTATTACCACAGCGCAAAGTTAAACAGCACATCTCCCTAAATACCCCCCCATATCTCAGCTAGAGCTCAGCCCACTTGAAGTTGATCAACAGGGTATGTTTTCCTTTAGTACAGTGGACTTGTGACAGACTGCCACAGTGCTAAGTTTTTGTGGGGAGTCCTTGCTGACCATTCTGTGATGGTGTATACACAGTTTTTTGTTTGTTTGTCTGTTCCTACTCAACATTTCTATAATCTGGGATTTGACAGCACCTTTTGTATGACCAGTGCACAGCACAACTATACACCTTAGGTCAAAAATTAGTGCAAGTTAACTGAGTGAGTCTTATTCCTGATAAGGACTGTTTAGGAATCCAACTGTAAAAAGTACATTGGCTCCTAAGAACATAAGAGTCTTGATCTTGGTCTCTGCCAAAGGTCATAGAGTTCAGCTTTCTGCTCTTACAATGGCCAGCCAACTGCCTATGAGACACCCATAAGTCAGACGTGAGAGTAACAAAAATGTCAGTCTCCTTGCCCTGACACATCCCTGAAAAGGATGGAATGCTTTCAAAGTAAACTTTAGGTGGCCAGGATCCATTTTTACATGCATTGTTCATTCATTTTTACATCCATTATTCTCTAAACTCTATCTTGATGGAACTACATAAATAAAACTAATTGGCTAGGGGGCTGGTTTGGATTTGATGTCCTTTTGTGTCTTACAAATATAAGACACCAACGAAGATACAGTTACAAGAGCCAGCAAATAGGCATGCATGTTCTGGTCTGTTGCAAAACAGATATATGCCAGATTATGCAGTGGAGATGAGGATTATGTTTGATGCCTTCATATCTGTTGCATCTGTATTGCATATCCAAGTAAACAGTTATGTGCAATCTGCATGTGAATCAAACATGGTTTCTGTATGTCAAAGCCTGGTTTCCTCAGTCTGTACCTCTCTCTCTCTCTTGCTGAATCAGGTTGCATGACTGTTGCTAGACACTACATAAGATACATCTTCGCATGATAGCAGCTATCACTGTGTTCAGTAGGATTTATTAACAGGTAATTTTTTTGCATAGGATTACAGATCTTATCTCCTAGTTACCTTATTGTTGTTGCAAATTGCTATCAAAGTTGGCTTCGACTTATGGGAACCCTATGAATGAGAGCCTCGCAAGAGACTCTGTTATTAAGAGTCTTCCTCAGGTCTTGCAAACTCAAGGCCCTAGTTTCCTTGATTTAAGTTATCCATGGAATTATGCAGTCTTCCCCTTTTCTGATTGCCTTACACTTTGCAAACACTATTGTATTTTCTAATGAGTCATGTCAGCTGATGATATATCCAAATACTTATGCACAGGATTGCAGTCCTAAGTTACCTCCCTTCCATCAAATCAGCGTTGTGAAGCCTTTGTACTTACTTGTCTCACCAGCATGAAAGAAATATGGCAATTTTTCTTCTAGAATCTTTGGAAAAGTCAGAGCATCCTTTAACTCCCAGAGGGTGTGTCCTCCATCTTCCCAGCCAACCTGAAAAGAAAATTGAGGAAGGCAATGGCAAAACCACCTCTAGGTATTCCTTGCCTATGAGAACCCTTTGAAATTCATGAGATCAACAGGTGACTTGAAGGCATACCTGCACACACACACATACATTCAGTGTGTGCTTCCATTCAATTAAATATCTCTTAATCTTAATTACTTTTAACAGATTTTTAAAAAATATCTTATACTATGGTACTGCTACGGTTATTTTTAATGTTGTTTTAATTAACTGCATTTTTATTTTGTTGCTTTGAAGTTTTATTCTGTGAACTGCCTAAGGAAGCCTTTGCTTCAAAGAATGGCATAAAAAGTTGTGTTTAAAATAATTTTGTCCAAACTAGCCAGATGTGATATGAAGCTGATGGAGTTGCATAACAAATACAAAAAAATAACTTTAATTAGCTTCCAGAAGGGCCTCTATGTTTCCTTTTGTACCAACTCCCCTTTCAAAAGCCAGCAACAGCTTAAAAGCTGTTGCACCTTGCACATTAAGTGTAGGTAAGATTCGGCTACCTGACTTACAAATACACTATGGCATTAAAGCCTTTTTAGCCTAGAGCAGTGATTCTTAAGGTGTCTGATGAAAGTGACCAGCAATGCTTTTTTTCCCAATGTGCCAAGGTCTGGTTCCATATTTTCACCATTTTCTACACCTGTTTCTTTTTTTCCTGGAAGATGGCTACATACTGAAAGTCAATAGCTCATAGAAGACCACTGGTCTATGGACCATCACTTTGAATAACACTGGCCTAGACCCTACTTCAAACGATGCATCCTGAAACATTTTAATCAAGCTTCTATAGAATAGGCCTCCACATATTCATGATTTAATTATATGAGGCCTAAACCTATTTAGATGGACATGAAGCCCATTTATGACAAGGATTTCATTTCTACATTTATCTATTTTAAAATATGCTTTACTGTCAATTTAAAAAAAAAAATCAAAGATCTAAAATAAACAAAGGATATTTAGGGTTGTTGCTTTCTGATGCCAACATATTTGGCATAACATACCAGATGGTCTAGGTTAATCCATGGGGATCAATATGTGGAGAATTTTGGATACGGGCATGGTTCTGGACAACTTTTGTATCCCTTACTGCTTTTGCAGTCTGTGACAATATTTGTCACTTTATAATTGTTCCAGTTAGTGCCATATATCCATTGTATTCCACCTTATATGCTGCAGCAATTCATCAGAAGCTCAGCTGTTACCATCAAACATTATGTCCCATGTAAGATGTCCATAGGATAGTGTTATGGCCCAAGAAAACCTCTATTTCATTAAGAATAGAATAGCACTACGAATACCATCTCTTTGCTCCCTGCAATCCTTGGAACAAAAAATACAAGAACCACTAAGAAACAAAGGAGCTTACCAAATCAAATCCTACCACAGTGTCTGGGAACTCAGCTCTGAGCGCTATGGCTGTACGGACAGCTTCTTTAATCTGGGAGACATTCTGGTTTCTGAAAATTAACAAGAAAACAAGAGCACCAAGGTAGAAAAAATAAAAAAATCCAAACAGGCATTGTCTCTTCTATTCTATTCTCTTCTGCCTCCTCTGTAACTATTATATTTAAAAAGCATTAATTGAGGATGTGCATAGATGGAAATCTGTAGATGTGTGCTTGCTGCCTTTTAAATGCCCATTTACAAATTTTTCCTGAATCAGATTCAAAAGAAACCTTTACTTCCCATTTCAGCAAGACCTGGATTTGTGCAACAATGATTTACTGTCCTGATATGAACAGAGAAATTTCACCCAAAAAGTAATTCAAAGTGCTGCACTAATATAAGCCTCCCTTTCAGTCTATGGAGGACAGTTTTCTCCCCACAGTACTACCTTCCCAAGCTTATCTGGTGAGGACACAGGAGACAGCCTTCTTGCTGGCCGCTCCTACATAATGGAACTCCTTCCAAGGAAGGTACAGTTGGCACCTTCTGGGCACCCTCTTTGCCATCAGGCAACTTTCCTAACTAAAAAAGTCTTCAGCATTTAAGTGATTGGGATAGAAAGACATGCTATGGGTATGATGTTTATAAATAGGCAGTAAATGTTATGTGTTTTCAATAATTTGAAATTAATGTCTTCAAGTAATGTTTCAATTTGATTGATTAATGTCTGTATCTCATTATTGTCTTAGCCATTTTATTTTAACCTGTATTATAAGCTGCCTTGAATGCCATTTTGGAAGAAAGACAAGCTATAAATCAAATAAAGAAATAAAGTGTTGATCCGGTAAACTTGGAAAATAACTGACCAAATAAATAAATAAATAAATGTATAATATGAGCATTTTTTTTCAGTGTGCCAGGGTCCAGCACTAAATTTGTGTCTCCTCGGTACAATTGTTTGTTTCTTTTCTGGAAACTTGCCAGAGACTGGCATCCAGACCAGCACCAGGTCAGAAATTACCAAATTGAGTAGCCTTGTTGTAGAAGTTTACCTTCAATGTTTGCTCAATTATCCTCTCTGTGAAACTAATACAACAAAGTCATTAACTCAGAGGTTGTCTACATCATCAGTTGCTGTCCTCTACAGGAGAAAAATACAATTTCTATTCACTAGTGTTAACAGAGACCTAGTCCTCAAAGTGTTCCTTCTACAGTTGCACATACATTGCTACAAAAATTCTTATGTGCCAAGAACCAAAGAATCTCACAGTTGGAAGAGACCACAAGGACCATCGAGTCCAACCCTCAACAATGGGAAGGTTCCTCTAGGTTCAAATTGATAAATCAAACTATTTCCCCACAAAACTAATATCCTAGTTTAATATCTGAACCAGTGCCAATATATTCAGATCCCAATTCAGTCCAGCTCAGCCTATGTGACAAGAACCCTGCCCGAGAAGTCTCTAGGTGTCTTCCTGATTATCAATTCATCCACTTATCTCAGAATTTCTTAGTCCTTTCTCTCTTCTTTCCAAACCTCCTTGCACCTAATTACCCGGTTGCTGTACAAACAGCAACAGTAAGTAGGATGGAGGAAAGCAAAGATGTCTCTTTCAGTTCCATGGCATACTGCTAGGTATTAAAATCTGAGCCAGAGAAGAATTATGGGGTTACAATGTTCACAATCAGCCAATCATTATGAGTCTCTGAAGTTCATATCTTTGAGCCAGGAAATATGAGCTCAAGTAACTTAATAAGGCAGATTTTTAAAAATATAATTCCTTAACATGCTATTTTTTCCAAGCTGTTTATATGTTTTCTCTCTGTTATGTGGCCCATGATTTCAACCGTGAAATGTAATTTAGTTAACTACCAATATATGGTATCATCCTTGATGGCAAAGGAGTACTTTACCTATATGCTGAGTATATAATCTTTGCACCCACAAAATCAGGGTGGTCCTTTACAAACTGCCTGGACACATCTTTATAAGCTGCCACCGACCAGGATTTGTTGTGTATGCTTCCATCCAACTCATAAACCTGTGGAAAAAACAAGCACACACAAAGAGAAATCAAGTGAAAGAGAGCTTTGCCTTAGGGAAAAGAAATAGTAACAGCCATGATGACCACAATGAACTCCTTTTTTACAGATCCCAATGAAATAATTTCTGTAACTTGTAATGCATAAATGGTCCTCTGTGAGTATACAAGGAATGGTATATGGAAGTTGATTTTCCTTTTTTTAAAAACTGAAGGCCACTCTGAACAATAGTCTACTAATATTAAAAACTAGTAGAACTCAAAAGACTCCAAGCAAACATGCACAGATCATGCAACACGTGCAGTTGATATTTTGTGACTAGTGTAGGTAGGAGGAAAGATGTTTATCTACATCTCTGTAGGGAGGCTGCAAAAAGTCAGACAGGGACTTCCGATTCAGAGGAACAAATGTCTTGGGACAACAAAAAGTAACCAGAGCAGTTTTGTGTACTACACTCTAGAAGTATTGTAGTTTAGAAATTATTGATCAGCTTTATTAAAAAAATGAAGGCATGAACATCTGAAACAGAAGGCTATCCTCTAGGAGAGGGGTGTAAAATTTTATTACTTTGGAACAGAAGAATCATTCTAGTACTTTTTCGAGTTGAGGGACACATTGCCCCCTACTGATTGTATACGCAGGCAAGGCTGGTGCTATGAGAAGCGGGTATGAAAGGGGAGAGGGACAGACAAACGGACACATCTCCCTCTCTCACTCTCTTTCACACACAGAGAGAGAGAGAGAGAGAGAGAGACTTTCTGTTTCACACACACACATAGCCTCTTCCCTCCTCTGCTAGGGAACATAATCAGGAACATGAGGTGTGGGAGAGATTTCTGCTTCTCTGTGGCTGATAGCAGTGGGCACATGGACAGAGAACTGCTCTCCATCACCCAGCTGAGGCCTGGCCATCTGAATAGAAGAGAACCTGGGAATTCATAAGCCACAGAGACACCATGCAGCTTGTCCACATAAGCTCTAATCAGTGCTCTGATGATGATCTTCAACTTTTGTAATCAAATATTCACATGATGAAATTTCCATGGGATATCCTCTCAGAACTGACAATATACTCTTTTAAGCTTCCAGCAGGCAGTCAAAACAGTACTGTTCTATATAGCGTTCACCATTTGAAACTACTGTAGTAGTTGCTTTAAAACTGGATTCTATGATAGTTTTTAGATGGCTTTTGTAAGTTTTAAAAGATCATTTTAATGTGTTTTTTAAAATTTTTTATCTCAATATGGTTTTAAATGGCTTTTATTTGTTCATTGCCTTGAGAGCCCTCGTGGGCTGTGAGAAATACTTCAAATAACTAAAGAAATGCAGTAAATAGTAGCAGCTGATGCAGGAAACAGATCTGTACCTTATGGCAGTGCATCTTAAGCTACCTGATGGGATGGACCAACAGGAATTTTCCCCAATATGCTGGGGACATGCACTATACTTGTACCCACTGGCTACAACTGTTTCTTCCCTAGAACTTTGCCACACACTGGCAGCCAATGGCTCATGGACTGGAGCCAGTCCACTGACACAACTCTGAATGGAGTATCACTTGGCCCTCTTCCTACAGTGGCCAATCCAGTGGATAGAGCAATCTATGAAAAAGTATGAGCCTGAGACCTAGTGGTTATCCCAATGGGAAATCAAGCCATTTGAGCCTTGACCTACCTTCTTCCTTCTCAAAGTGGCCATCCAGCAATTTTCAACAGGACTCTACGTATTTCAGAAAGACTAACAGTTCAGGTATAACATTTAAATATTTTCCATTATTTTAAACTGAGTGGAAGGATGGTGCCTCTTTAGATGTTTTCTGCCTATAGCTTTTATCAGCCAGAGTTTGCACCAAATGCGGTGGGAGTTCATTGGTTATATAGTCCAAAAACAACCCAATGGTCACTGTTGCCCATTCCTGGTTTAAAAGGATATCTAAATACAATCTGGGCAATTTACAAGAAAAACTTAGTACCACAGCTACTAGTCCTTGGAAAACAGACTCTGGACCACTTATCATAACCATAGTAATGTTTTTTAATGTACACCAATGATTTCTTCTTAGAACACTAGCCTTCACAAAATATCATCTCAGATGGAAAGGGGAGCCCCAGAAAGAAATTACTTAGAATAAAGACAGAGAAGCAAACAATTTTTTTAAAAAAGGATTACCGGTGGCAGTAGAGCTCTAATCTCAATATACTGTACATTATCTTCATAGAACTCCAGCAGAGCCTGATAGAAATAGGCCTTGAACACAGGTGCGTAGCTGATCAGGCCACTCGCAGCAACAAAGGCATTTTCAAATCTTCTCCAGATAAAAGCCTGAGAAGAGTAGTCCAACTCTGGGGTGTCTGTTACTAATGTCAGGTTTCTCATCAAACTGGGTGGGGGGGAAAGGCATTTGCAATTTAACATAAACATAAATTTCTTATATAATTCCAATAGCAGAAGCCCCAGTGTGCTATAGCACTTTGAGTGCTCAATTACAACTCTGAGAGACCAGGATTTAAATCCCCACTTGGTCATGGAAACACGTTAAGTGACCTTGGACAAGTCACATTAGCATGCCTGTTGCCATGTCCCTTTCATCAGGGATGTGGCAGCAGGGGGTGTGGGCGCTGAGGGACATGGCGGCAGGCATGTGAGCGCACACATGCTGCTCCCTCATTTTTAAGCAAAGGAGCAGTTTCAGTGCCTGCATCCCTCTCAGCTGCCGTGTTCCTAGTGAAAGGGACACGGTGGCAGGTGTGTCAGTGTGCCCAAACTGCTCCCTCATTGCAAACAAGGAGCTGTCTTGGTGCCTGCACCCCCCTCACATGCACCCACATCCATGATTAAAGGGACATGGCAGCAGGCATGTGCACGTGCACAAACTATGATTCTGAAAACCAGAGTTTGAATCTTAACTCAGACATGGAAACCCTCTGACATCAGAGAAAGGCAAAGACAAAAAATCTTGCCAAGAAAATCCCCATGATAGGATCACCTTACAATCACCATGAGTCAGCTTTCAAAGAGACATGATGGCTAGAAAGAACTTCCATCTGTCAATGCACTTTGCTGTTGTGTGCATTCAACTCACTTTTGGCAACCCTAAGGTGAACTTACCACAGAGTATTTTTTGCAAGTTTGTTCATAAAGGGGTTGCCTTTCTCTTTACTGAGGCAGAAAAAATGTGACTTGTCCAAGGTCACCCAGTGTCTGAGTGGGGATTTGAATTTTAGTCTCCAGAAGCCTTTAATAAGTAAATGAATATTTGAATATTTAGATAAATATTTTAATATTTAAATCTAAATTTTAATATTTAAGTCTTGGGTATCCCTGGCAACAAATTATATTGATTGGGAGTCCCCAGTAAAGAAAAGATTGAGAACCACTGTCCTAGAGGAATCTATGGACTCATATTTTCCTGGACTTTAGCCAATGTCCAAGCAGCAGGCAGAAAGGCAAACTTTCCCAGCCATTGCTGGCTTAGTCTGCTTGGTCTTACATGTAATAAGATGCGAGTACACTGTACATGAAAACAGCATTTCCTCTGTCATACTTTGCTCTGAAGGAGAACGGGAGAGAATATTATTATATTTGCCAAGTACCATCCCTAGATTTAAACATTCAAATATTTATTTATTTATTTATTAAAATCTTCTGGAGACCAGGATTCAAATCCCCACTCAAAACTGGATGACCTTGGGCAAGTTGTATTCTCTTAGCCTCAGAGGAAGGCAGAGGCAAATCCCCTCTGAACAAATCTTGCCCCCCCCACAAAAAAAACCCAAAACTGCAATAGCCTCACCTTAAGTTGCCATAAGTCAGAAGTGACTTGAAGGCACACAATGACAAAGTGCCAATGACAGAGGGAGGTTCTTTCTAGCCATAATGTCTCTCCCTTTGAAAATGGACTTATGGCAACCCTAAGACGAACTTATCATGCAGGATTTCTTGGTAAGATTAGTTGCCTTTGCCTTTCTCTGAGGCTGAGAGAATGTGAGTTGCCTCAGGTCAACCAGTGAGTTTTCATGGCTGAATGGGGATTCAGACCTAGGTCTCCAGAGTCATAGTCTGGGCACACACACATGCCTGCTGCTGTGTCCCTTGGCATGCCCCCCCACTGTCACATCGCTGACGAAAGGACATGGTGGCAGGTGGCAGCATGGGGGTTGTGACAGAGAGCAGTTTCAGCATCTGCTTCTCCCCCACTGCCACATCCTTGTTGCTTCTGCTGCTGCTGTTGGTGTCCAGCAGCAGGGCTTTATGGAACCTCTGTGAGGTGGACCCGGGCAGCTCTGCAGGGACGCGCTAGCGCGTCCCTGCAGTTTCAAACGGAGCGCTGCAACGGGTTAGCGTGCTCACGTTTTTTAAAAACCACATGAAATGTGGTTTTTAAAAAACACGCCGCGCCGCCCCTTGCGGCCGCGTGAGGGCGGTTTGACGTGTGGGACCTCCACTTCTCAAACCGCCCCAGCGCACCCCACGGTGTGGACGACCTCCGGGTAGGTCGCCCTAAGCTGTTTTTTTTACCCCGTGTGGAAAGGGCCCAAGAAATGTAAAACTGAATAGTTCCTTCACACTATCTCTTATTTAATTAACCATTAACTTTATTCTGAAATTATCTAATACTAAAATTCTAAATTAAATTAATCACCTTAGTTAAAAATCATTTAATTAAATTGCCAGTTTAGATTTAAAAATTGCCAGTTTCATTGGCAACTTTATTGATTTTTAATAGATTATGGTATTTACTGTCTCTGCAATAGGCTGTATAGCATAACATAGCACTAACATAGTATGTATGTATGTATAACATAGCACTAATATGGGCTGATCCTCACATGGGAGTGCTCCCTCCTTTTTTGGACCTTGCAGAGGAGGAGAACTGTGGAGGGACAAAACTGCATCCTGGAAACTGCCTGTTGAATATTGCATATGCTGAATGTATGTTGTTGAACACACGTTGTCAACCACAGGCTTGTGGATCTACTTTGCTCTTAAGTTGATCCCTGTATTCCACCAACCTGAGCTAACACTCAAGGCAAGATGAAGATGTCTCAAGGCTCTAAACTAATGTCAAGTTTAAGAGGACCCAGATACCCTGCAACTTTCTGAATTTGTCAGGGGCAATCACAGCTAATCCTTTGTCAGCCCACTTTTTGAGCTCCAGTTACAATAGTCCAATTTTTCCCCTCTTCTTTCCACTTTCCTCCTTTATCTTCAATTTACTTCAGTTGCTGCAAATTGAGTTCAATGTACAAAACTAGACTGCACTTAACTCAGCAAGGGTAAGGGGAGAGGAGGGTGTTGGATCTTGTCCTCCCCAGTACACTCAGGCAAAAGCAAACTGCTCCCACCTCTCTTAGCTTGTGTGTTCTTTCCCATTCATAACTTTTGTCAAGTTGACAATGTTCTGATGTTGCTTGGCCACATATGTCCTGGTTTTCATCTGCAAAATGTTGGAGAGTATGCCTCATGTATATTTTACTCTAACAGAAATTTAATTAGGTTTGGTTTTTAATATATTTAGAAAATCTAACACTCTAAATTGTAGCTTACTGAACTTATATATAAATCTGGCACTGCTTATGTTAGAGTTATAGAATTCTTAGCCCAAGAACTTGTTGAATATTAAAACAATGCACAGTCCTTTCTCAAATAAAGTATAGCTAAGTCCTCCAAGCATTCTTTATTTTAGCAGTACAGTACAATTAACAACATTTTTCACTTTCAGAGAGCCATTAACCTCATAATTTCTGTTTTCCTGCTGCTTCTTGCTAATGATTACAGAAATTAGTTTAAACACCAAGCAGTTTATACCACACACTCAGACATATTTTTCAAAGGCTCAAAATAATTATTGTTTTGTCATTAATGATTTCTACATGATTGCAGTTGTTTGATAAGTACTATAAAACTAGGTTTTCCTCATTTGGGGTTAATAATTTTGGAGTCAACATGCCCATCAGCTGTGGCTTGGCATATTGCACACACCCATGTGAATAATATGCAAATATGTTCATTGCATGTTACAAAATATGCAAATTATGTCTGTGAGACTTTGGCTCCTGCTGTTTCCCCATCAGGACGTGTAATAATGAACAAGTTGCTTGCTTCTGGACTAGCCTTCATTCCTTCACTATGACAACAGTGACCACATCCAACGAGTAGTTTATGTTTGACATCTTGCCTAATCACAGACTAAGCAATTAAAAGTACACATCATTACACATATGAGATCTGGATTGAATTCATACTTATTATCTTTGTCTAAAAAAATCTTTATTGTTCATCAGGAAAATTGTGCTCCTACAGCTTGCAAGTGACAGCACTGCCAGTTCTCATAAAATGAAGTAGCATTGGGCATGGTCAACAGATGGGATGGAAAAGCACAAAATGGTCTCTGTTTGCCACACGTTTAATATGCCAGCTGCTGTTATCCTACCTAAGGAGTCCCTTCCTGTGCTTTGGACTGCAGTTATTTTTCACTCCATTTGGTTGTTTATTACTTTTATTAAATGGAATGAGGGAGGTAGATTGGGTGAATGAATGAAACTGAAAATCTGTAGCCCTGCATCATCTAGGATGAGGACTTTTCTTTTCTTTTTCTTTTTTTTTAAGTGCCCACCAGTCAAGGAATTTGGAGTTAAGGTTTCCACAGCAACGTTAACTCTGGCCTCTTGTGCATGACAATGGGGGTCTTTCGTTACATTACCAGACAAAAGATCAGGCAATGCAAGAAACTACTCTGTAAACAATGCAACATAATGGAAAGGAAATGAACCATAGCTAGAGAAGGACACACACAGCAGCACTTTCTACTAGTTTATGTGTGGTAGTAACTGGCATCTTAGCCCTAATCTGAGAAAAACTGCTTACATAGCATGCATCACCCTAGAAACCAGGAATGAATGAACTGCCAGAGGCATCTTTTGCAAACTTACCTAAAGTATAAAAGCTAGCCAAAGAATGGGAATTTTAAAAGATAGGATCTCCTCCAGCTCAGCAGGGGGACTTTAGAAGATCTTTAGAGAATGGGGGAAGGCAGGAGGAGGTCTGTGTCTTTTCACACAAGCCTTGGGCAGCTTGATCTTATGTATGTGTTTACTCAGAGTTAGTCCCATTCACATTAACTGGATCAAATCTCTGGTAAGTGTGTATATGGCTGCAGCCTCAGGAGTGAAGTGTGACAGTATACTCTTAATTACTAATATTGGTGGTAACTTCTCAGGGTCTGCAGTGTTCACAGGCTAACATTCTTACAAAGTGAAACAGCCCTCGTTCTCTCCTCTTCCAGCATCCATACTGACCATGAGGAAAGGGAAGGTAGCATATCTAAAAGATATAAGGAAATATAAAAGTAGTGTTTGCCTTGGTTTGTCAAATTAATTGGGCACTACTGCTAAATACGCCTAAAGGCACCAGCTCCTGATCTTAGAAGCTAAGCAGGAGCAGCTCTGGTTAGTACTTGGATGGGGGACCACCAACGAATAACAGGTGCTGTACACTGTATTTCAGAGGAAGGAACTGGCAAACCACCTCTGAGTATTCCTTGCTTAAGACCACCCTATGAAATTCATGCGGTTGCCATAAGTTGACAGGCAACTTAAAGGCACACGCACACACACAATGCTTTACCACAAAGAAATATCAAAAAGCTGCTATGGGCAGCAGAGTCCAGAGGGGGGATCATTTTCCTGCCTCCATATTTCACCTTCTGCCACATACACATCTACCAAACAGCTCTAGAGCACCTTTATGCTAGAATCCTAAATATGGTTACGTGAACTCAAATCTCTTGGATTTCAGCAGGCCATGGTGTCATATGAGTGAAACCTGAACACACTAGTCTCCTCTGTCCATGTCTGTCTGACTAATCTAATGCACACGACTGGCGCAAGACATGAGCTGCCTGAGGTGAAGGACGAGATGGTGCCCTCTTCCTGTTCCATGCTTATTCCTATTTCATGCTAAGCAGATTGGCAGCTGCATCTGTTGGGAATGCTTTGATTGTGTCTTCCTGCATGGCAAGGGGTTGGACTATCAATTGGATATCAGTTGGACTATCAATTTTATCATATTGATTCTCTGATCTTACTTTTGATACAAGTATCAGGCAGGTGCCTTCCACTGCACTCAAGGATCTCACGTCAGGTAGGCTACAGAGAACACATAATTTGATTTGTCACATTACTTCCTGTCCCAGATCTGCCATCTGAGGCAGCTTTCTTAGTCTCCATGATAGCAGAGCCAGTTAGTCCTGTTATTATACTGTAGTGCAGAGCTTTCCAAGCTTTTCATGTTGGTGACACACTTTTTAGACATGCATCATTTTTTGCGACACAGTAATTCAGTTTTACTAACAAACTGGAGGTTAAACGAACCCCATTATAAGAGACACGGACTCATACATAAATTGTAATAATGAAATGTATGAGGACACGACATATCTCATGAAAACCTTTCATATATTTTTAAAAACATATGATTTATAAATAATAACATACATTTCCAGGATTGTAGGCAACACACCTACACACTTCAGGCAACACACTAACGTGTTGCGGCACACCGTTTGGAAAGCCCTGCTATAGTGGCTCTTCTTTTCCCTCACAGATCCTTATGAAGTTGAACTACCTGGCAGATGCATAGAGCTAAAAGGCCAGTAGAGTGGCTAATAGTTTGTATGGAAAGATTTTAAAACCAGTGGTTCAAATCTTTCTCTTCAGCAAATGATTCACTAAGTGTCTTTAAATAAGCTGCTAATATTATGCCTTTCCCACATTATTATTGTTGTTGTTCTGCCTTCAAGTTGTTTCTTACTCAATGGTGATTAAGGTAAACCTATCACAGGGTTTTCTGGGCAAAATGTGTTCAGAGTGGGCTTACCTTTGCTTCTGCCTTTCTGCATAAATCTGGAATAACTGACTTACATTGATTGATTGTTTTAAGAATAATATAAGGCACTGGGATCAGATAGGAAAAGCATTACATAAATGTTAATTATAATTAATAAATTATTTCAACATGAACTTTCATCCACTGAGAACTTGTTATGAGTTCCTGATTAGGAAACTCTGCTTAGATATAGTACATTTGTGGCACACATAGCCATAATATCTACTGCTCCAAAGAAGCACGTAGCAGTGCAATTCACCCATAAACAATGAGAGAGATTCTCACCTACCTATTATCGAACTGAGTCACATTATTCAGATTCCTGCGATAGGATTCTAGTAACACCCACTCAGAGCAATCTGGTGGCACCTCCATAGGAGGAAGAGGGCTGGAGAACTTGAACTGGACAGTCCACAAAGGGCAGAAACTGATGTAACAATCAGGCAGATAGCTGGCATTGTTCACCAGCCAGTTGACACTCAGGATAGCATAGTCATGCAGGTGCAAAGCACCACCTATGGAGGTCAGGGGAAAAAAGGAACAAGACTTAAACAAAAAGAAACAGGATTTGAATTGTTTGAACAGTAACATGGAAATGAGAACACAAGATAGGGATTTGTAGCTGTATTAGTGATAAAATCAATGACTGTGACTGGCTGAGACAGACTAAATTGGAGAAAGACAAAACTGGGAGAGGAAGTGTGGGACAATGGTTCACACGGCATGAATTGAGTGTAGAAATACATTTCCATCTGAGTTCTCTTGTTCTACTGACTACTAACTGTTGCATAAGACTATACACAGAGATTATCCAGAGAATCACTTCTCCTTAGTACAAATGCAAAATATTACAAAACCTAAGCTGAACTTGGCAGCACAAATTTCAGGGCAAGAAGAACAAGTACTAATCAAGACATCTAACTTATGGGACTCCCATATACATTCCACAAGTATGTGGGATTATAGCAATCCACTAATTAAACAGATACAGAGCTGATCTGTTCCTTGGATGAGAAACCATGAGGCAACCTATCTAAATAACATGATTCTGTAGCTCTCTATATATGATCTATATAGATATATGAAGATACATTTACGTGATCACTTTGACATGTGACTCTTTCCTTTTCTCAATGATCTTTAGAATTAGTTGTTCTACATTTTGCAGAATACTAAAGAACAGTTTTCAAGCAGGCAAAAACAACAAAACAACACCAACAACAGAGTGCATTCAGCTTCAATTACCAACTTTAATCAGCACCCAACATACGTTGATTCCTAAACAGAAATTAGTTGGTGGCCCTTGAAAATATTTTCCTGCTTCAAATGGCCTGGCAGCCTATGGTCTGGCTAGGTCAGCTTTCCTCAACATGGTGTCCTAGAGATCTTTTCAACTAGTTATGATTGCTCCAACAAGGAACAGCTTTGACAACATTTTCTGTATGATCCTGATAAGTAACTTGTACAAATTTATTTACACCAGACAAAAATGATCCAACACCAACTTTATTCAGTCAAGTAGGGACAGGGAGGTGATGGGGGTGATTTGCTCTGGCAGCAATGTTTTTGGGGCATCCTAGCTCGTAGCCACGCCCCTGCATGCAGCGGCCATGCCCCCCCACACTGTGGCCACGCCCCCATGTACCATGGTCACACCCCCTGCACCGTAGCCTTGCCCCCCCATGCACCCCAAGCTCCATGTGCTGACTTTGTTGTGTATGTATTTAAGTTAGTTAAGTTGATTAAGTTAAATTGAAAAAGTTGGTGGGGGATCATTTGTATCTCACTGAATGAAACTGTGCTATGTTGGCTATACTGGGGGACAAAAAACAGAATGGAAATATTATGTTTGTCCTTTTCTTCCTGGGTTTCAGTTTGACCTTAGAATCTTTTGTCAGTCTTGGGTGTTTTATAGTAAGGTCCAGCCATATAAATCCCCCTATAAATGAAACAGAACTTGGAGCGGGGGAACTGTGTGATTCTATTGTGTTTATGTGAGACCAAAGGCTATACAGCCGAAAGAAAACAGTATCCATAGTAGGTTTACAGCATGCACCTAACAGCTTCTCTTCCATGTACAGATATGATAGAGAAGGCCCAATTAGAATCCTTACCTTTCGGCATCTTTTTTAAGATGCTGAACACAGCACTTTGATCAATTAGGTGTTTAGCCTTGAAGAAATGCATGCTGGGTGGAAACAGCCCCGTCTGCATAGCTTTGGCCACTTCCATTTCTTTGAGCTGCATGAGCTTCATGTTGGCATCCTCTTCTCTTATTCCTAGCACAAGGTTGCCACCTATACGACGGGCATTCTCCTCTTCAATCAAGGAATCCCTCTTATTTGGTAATGGAAAAGACGAACAAAGACAAACCCCACTAAACGTGAGGATCAACTGCCAGTCTGTTCTCTGAGTAACCTGAGGCATCATTTGAAGAATATACCTAGAAAACACAGACACAAATGAAAATGAATTTTCAAACAAAACTGAAACTGAATTATCTTCAGTGCAGAAGTTGGTTGATGAAGTCTAATAAAAGCTCCTTTCAAAAAATACCCTCCACCTAAAGATGAAACATTCAAGGCAGGGGTGGGAATTGTGTGGGCCTCATGTGACCCTCAGTGGTCCACTGTGGTCCACTGTGGCCCTTGGGACTCCACAGAGTCCCAAAGAATCCCCACATTTTTTAAAAAAATGGCTATCTTCAGCCAAAGAAAACATGTATTTAGGGTGTTCAAGTGCTGTGTCAGCCCCCTACCCTATATAAATCCATATGGACATACAGATACGTGTACGTAACTTTTTTTCTTTTCACTTATTTTTTTAAATAATGTATTTTCCTTTTTTTATGTACAATATATATGGCTGTTGTGGAAAAAACTTCTATTTTATAAAAATAGTAATAAGAAAAATATTTCACCACTATTGCCCACCTCTTTGCTCCTCTAGGAGAGTGTATTGTGAGATAGAATATCTGGGGACGAGGGGCCCTTTTCAAACAAAACAGAAACAAAAAGTAATGGGAAAATAATAAGTAATGCAGTAAGTTACTAAATAAATTGTATAATGTTAATCATAAAAAAAGAGAGAGAGAACTAATTTTAAAGAGACCAGATATGATGGGAACATCATTTCCAGTTTGAGGAAATGGCAGACATAGAACCCTTGTAGGAGCAGGAGTACCCAAAAATGCCCCCCACCCCATGCATAGCCTATCCCAATATTAAGATAAACGCAGGACAGAATACAAGACTTTACTTTTTCAAGAATCTCTTCAAAAGACCAGTGTACCCTCTAACAGGGGCTGTTCCTGCCAAATAGAAACAGTTGGAGGGTATGCTCTCCTAGCTTGTGGGTTCTTCCTCATTGATAACTTTTGCCATCTTGATCACTCTCTGTTGTTGGTTGGCTACACATGTCTAAGCTTTCATCAGCAAAATGTTGGAGGGTATAGATTAGGTGGCTGGTTTGTTGGTGGTTATGTTTCCCTTCAAGTCATTTCTGATTTTTGGCAACCTTAAAAAGAATCCATCATGGAGTTTTGGGGAACTGAGAGGGTGTGATGTACCCAAAGTCACCCAGTGGGTTTCCATGGCCAAGCAGGGAATTGAACCCTGGGCCATTTCTGCACTATAGCGCTATGATTCCACTTTCAACATCCTATGGAATCCTGGGGTTTGCAGTTTCGGGAGGGGCTGGCCCATCCCGAAACTGCAAATCCCAGGATTCCATAGGATGTTGAAAGTGGAATCATAGCGCTATAACAGTCTAGTGCAGAAATGGCTCAGATCTCCTGGGTTATAGTCAATTGCTCAAACCCCCATACTGTGCTGGCTATTTAGGTGTTTAAAAAATCAGGGTAGCTTTCAGTATATGTTTGAGCTCTCCTGTTGGAACAGTGGCTGTTTGCTGGGGGCGGGGTCAGGTTAGAAAGTGCTAGCAGACCAAGAAGATCCCATTCTATTTCAAACCCATGTGAGGGGGTGGCTCTAGGTATTCCCTTTGTCTGTGTCCCAATTGTGATGCCACACACATTTCTTCACTTATTTGGAAGCTGGGAAGTGGGGCCAGAGTGGGTAGTATAAGCTATCAACCTTTAGGGAAGACTAGGAGAGAGAGAGACGTCCACTTATCTTTCATTGGAGCATTTCCTTCTTTAAGAGCATCATACTATAAGAGGTAAGGGGAGGTGTTGTAGCACCAGCACCAGCTAGGGGTCTCTAACTAGAGCAGTGGTTCTCAACCTGTGGGTCCCCAGATGTTCATGGACTTCAGCTCCCAGAAGCCCTGAGCATTGACCATAGTGGCTGAGGCTTCTGGGAGCTGAAGTCCACGAACATCTGGGGACCCACAGGTTGAGAATCACTGAACTAGAGCATTTGGTAAAGATACACTGCTGATAATCCAATCTAATTTGTTTTATTTATTTATATAATTTATATTCCACTTTTCTCTCAGATTGGACCCAAAACAGTTCACAATATCAATTAAAGCAAGGAATATTAATTAAAAATTAGTAATAATTAGAAAAAATTAAATAAATCTTGCTTATAGCCTATTATTATGCATGAAAGAATTAGCACTCAGATATTCTTACTTCCTCTTCTCTCTCAATTCCATTTGCATTATGACTCTCGGGGTGCGATGCTGTATCTGTTTCTTAGAAGAAGCCTAATTAAGAGTTTTAATTAAGAGAAGGTTAAGAGGGGACATGATAGCCATGTTTAAATATTTGAAGGGATGTCATATTGAGGAGGGAGCGAGCTTGTTCTCTACCGCTCCAGATTCTAGGACAAGGAGCAATAGATTCAAGCCACAGGAAAGGAGATTCCACTTGAACCTCAGGAAGAACTTCCTGACGGTCAGAGCTGTCCCGCAGTGGAATAGGCTGTCTCGGAGTGTGGTTGAGTCTCCTTCTTTGGAGGTTTTTAAGCAGAGGCTGGATAGCCATCTGTTGGGAATGCTTTAATGGGTGTTCCTGCATAGCAGGGGGTTGCACTCGATAGCCCCTGGGGTCTCTTCCAACTCTATGATTCTATGATTCTAATTTAACTTCAGTGGGGCCAACTTTTGGGTAGACATGCTTGAGACTGTGTGGCAGCATTGCAAGCAATTATTAAACAAAATAAGTGCACTTATATGATATAAACTGTGTGGAATGCCTTGGAAGAAATGTGATAAGTAAATGTAATAAAATAAACGTAAATAAAAATAAAATAAACTTAGGGGAGAGCTTCCCTATTGTCATGAGCAAGTATGCTACTGAGTTTAAGATACTTTTGCTGGTGTGACGCATCATCAAATCACTTCTGACTCAGAGTGACCCTACTAAGGGTTTTCTTGGCAAGATTTATTCAAAGGAGGTTTGTCATTGCCATCCTTTAGGTCTGAGAGAGTATGACTTGCCTAAAGTCACCTAGTGAGCTTCCAGGCTGAGTGGGGATTCAAAATCTTGTCTCCTGCTCCTACATTCAAACCGCTACATGCTGTTTCTCAGTGACTAACTCACATGTAAAGCTGTTTATAACTGGAACTTAGAGACTATCCTGGACAACAGATAAAAAAAAGCAATACACAATTTAGCATACACACACCATGCCAAAATATAACTTTATTATAGAGCTGGAAAATTACTTCTTGGTACTACTACTCAATGAACCGCCAGCACCCTGGTTCCTGGAGGGGCTCAAAAGAGCCAATTTTCCCAAACTTTAATTTGTTAGTAAACACAGTATAAATCACACATAAGAGGATGAGGAAGAAAATCACCCACTTCTCTAAACCTTTTTCCTAATCTTATGGCTTTTACTGTTTCGTCAGCCTGCAGTTACTCAGTTTCTTGCAGGTAGGAATCTGACTCCGTGGCAAAACACTTTGGGAAAAGTGGCTCAGGATGAAGCAGATGCATTTACCAAAGCAACGTTCTGGTGGTGTTCATATATTAAAAAAAAAATAACAGGAAAGATATCTGAATGGTTTACTTACTGTAGACTTGTCCTTTCTTAAATCCAGGGCTCAAAACATTTACAGGGCTCTTCCAAAAGAAGACGCTGGAACCCAGTTGCAAACATACAGGCAGGTTTGACTGGTTTTACTAAGCTGTTCTCATAATAAAAAACAAACTTTACCCAATCAGTTCTAGTTCCTGTATTAGAAATTTGAATGTAAGTCAGTAACTGGATTGCCCTTATAGTTAAGATGCACTTCACTGCTCATGCAGGAGAGAAAGAAAAGGGTTGTTTAACTGAAGAGGAACAAGAGCCAAGTAAGCCAATCTATTTAAAAATCTGAGGCATATGCTTACAGTGGGAAGGGCTAAAACCAGCAGTGGTAGAATGGATTTAACTGAACCCTTTTCTTTCTTTTCCTCCCTACCTAGTGGGTTGCTAGAAAGGGACACATGATGGCCAGAGCTGAGTGCTTGCAACAGACTTTAAGAAATAGGCTCACCAGCCTCAATAGATTGGTAGAGGATTGCATGCAGACCTAGGGATGCAAGGACTGCATCCTCAAATTGCATCAGAGTTTTAAAAAGTAGTGATTTTGGACTGAGGATCCCCAGCCAGCATGCACACTGCTCAGGCTGACTAGAAGTGGAGACAGAGGCCCTTTCCACACAGGGTAATTAAAACGGTGTAGAGCGACCTCTAACGGAGGTCGTCTACACTGTGGAGTGTGCTGGGGCGTTTATAATTTTGAGGTTCTACACCTCAAACCGCCCTGAAGCAACCGGAAGTGGTGGCGCCGCGTGTTTTTTAAAAACCATTTTTCAAGTGGTTTTTATAAAACGTGAGCATGTAGCCCCGTTCCACTCCATCACAGCGCCTCGATGTAGATTTGCAGGCGCATGCAAGTGCATGCCTGCAGATCTGCCAGGGGGTGGGCTTCCGGCTGGTGAGCTTCTCCGGTTGGTGGAGAGCCTCCACCAGTCGTAAGCCACCATTTTGGACGCCACAGGATGCCACAGGACGCCGTAGGGGTGTGGAGCAGTAAACTCGCGCTGCTCCTCGTGGCGACGGACTTACCCGGCTTCTGGTAAGCTCCGTTTCTGTGCGTTTTACCCCGTTTCTCCCTCCACGTGTGGAAAGGGCCAGAGACAACTGGAGTCGGGGGGAAACTGGAGATAGAGCGTGGTATAGTGGTTTGAATGCTGGACTGTGACTCTGGGAAACCAGGGTTCAAATCCCTGCTCAGCCATGGGAATCCACTGGGTGACCTTGGGCAAATCACACTCTCTCAGAGTTAGGCCATTTCTGCACTAGGCTGTTATAGCGTATGATTCCACTTTCAACATCCTATGGAATCCTGGGGTTTGCAGTTTCGCCTCCCGAAACTGCAAACCCCAGGATTCCATAGAATGTTGAAAGTGGAATCATAGCGCTATAACAGCCTAGTGTGGAAATGGCTTTAGAGCAGTGGTTCTCAACCTGTGGGTCCTCAGATGTTTTTTGGACTTCAGCTCCCAGAAGCCCTGAGCATTGAGCATAGTGACTGGGGCTTCTGGGAGCTGAAGTTCACAAACATCTGGGGACCCACAGGTTGAGAACCACTGCTTTAGAGGAAGTCAAAGGCAAACCCTTTGGAACAAATCTTGCCAAGAAATCCCAATGATATGTTACTATAAGTCAGAGTTGATTTGAAGAGTCATAACAACGATAACAAAGGCAAAAAACACAACTTTTCTAGGGAAGTTTGGAGATGGCAGTCTTTAATGTTTCCAAGCTCTGAACCAGAGCTTCCATTAGGAATAAGTACAACTCAGTGAGACATCCTTTGGTTAAACTTGCAGAGAATGAGGTTGCGTTAACTTTTACAGAAAATCATCTCCTTTGTCTCGTCCCCCAACCTTATTTTTAACACTAACAGTTACCAGTAGCAACCCAGCCACTCAGGACATTTTTCTATTTTAAAAAAGCAGACAGGGCTGCCTCTCAAAATATTAAAAGAAATTAAAGGGGAAAAGGGAGCCATTATAGGTTCCATATTAGCAGAAAGGTGGGATATAAACACAATCAAAATGGAAAATTTTAATAATATAGGAAGTTATTGATTTGAAGGGAATTCCTGCATTTGTAGATGTAGCCGACCATTATGCTTGCAGGGAGACATTTTATGGACGGGTGAAATTCAAAGCCATAGCCATGGTAGTCTGGATCAATGCGCAAAGAGATACTGTAGCACCTTTTGAGACTATGGGTGGGTGAGGTATGCTTTAAATTTTGTATGTTTTTTAATGATTTAATACTGTATATAGTGTATTGTTTTATTTTAATTGTGTTTAAATTTTAATGTTCTGGTTTGAACTGATTCCTTTCTGTGCACCATCTTGGGTCCCACATGGGGAGAAAGGCCTTATATAAATGGAATGAATAAACACTAAATAAATAAATTTGTTCTAGAAGCTAAATTGATAAAGAAGCAAAGCCAGTAAGAGTTGGGGCGGAGGGAACAAGAGTCATGTCACACAAAACCATTTATGTTGACAACAGTAACTAATACATAACCATGGCCATTTCTGCACTACACTGTCATAGTGCTATTATTCCACTTTCAACATCGTATGGAATCCTGGGGTTTGCAGTCTAAGGAGGGGCATTTAGAATTCTCAGCTAGAGAGATCTTTGGCCTCAGTAAACTGCAAACCCCAGAATTCCACAGGATATTGAAAGTTGAATAATAGCACTATAATAATCCAGTGCTGAAATGGCCTGTTACATCTACACAATTATGGTCCAAATTGCACAAACTATTGTAACAAATGTGCTTGCTAGGGAAGGGAAGAAAAATCATACACTTGCAGTGGAAAAATACTGACTTTGGAATACTGAGGAAATGCAACTTCTCCTGAGTAGAAGGACTTGCTTAATGGTGGAACTCTGGATTCTTCATGTTGACACAATGAAAGCCAACGTAGTCTACTGAGAGTGAATGTGATGCTATTGCTAGTGTGGTGTACCGGATCTTGTGGGATCCATGTTCTAGTCCACACATCCATTAAACATGTTCTGGTCCACATCCATTAAAAGACTTTGAGCCATTCACTCACATTTAGCCTGACCACCCTCATGGGACTGAGGGAACAGGGGAACCATGGCCACAGCCTCAAGCTATTTGGATGAAAGATCAGATATAAATGGAAATAATTATTATCATTATCATCATCATCACTACCACCACCACCAGTAACAACAGCACACTTATGGAATAAGGAGACCACTACAGGCATAGTGACTATAAGAAACATGCTGTAAGTTTAAAAAGCTTGGGAAATTGCTTTTTTAAAAAGTAATTTCTTGTGTAACTCCTTACATGAACATGGGTGGAGAATTTCTTACCACTACCTGGAAAAGTGCCTTGTTCTGTTATTTGGAAACACTGAAAATAAGAAAAAGGCCTATTACCTGGAGAGAGAGAAAAAGAAAAGAAAAAAACCTCTTTTAAAAACTCAGTGCTTCCCCCTCTCCAGAAAACATTATGGCATTCCTCTCAAAGTAAATCAGAAAAACAGCTAGTAAATTGGGAAGAGAAAGAAATATTTCAGACCTGGTTAGAATGAGCCATAATAGAAGAACTCTTCACAAACAAATTTTCACCATGCACAATTAATGCAAGAGGTTTTCAATTTTATTATTCCCTAGCTGTATTCTTGGGTGGTACAGTCCTCTGAATGGACTGTATCACTGCTCTGCCATTAACGTTCGGACAGCTTCAAAATTACCCTTATCTCTGTCGGTTTTATGCAGATAGGTAATGCATTAGTTATGAAAAATCCCGGCACAAGAAACTTTATAAAGGTAGGACTTGAAAATTCATGCTAGGTGAATCAAGGTGCTAGGTAGGTTTCTACCTCACTATAACAAGTATTATAATGGTCTGATTAAAATCAGAAGTTAATATCCTTAAAACCCATGCAAATTATGACAATAATTGTAATAATAATTTCATGCCTCCTTCTCTCCTACCAACAGCATCAGTCTTAGTAGTTGGTAGATGGGCATTAGCTTATCATACTGCAGCCTAGTAAGGTTTGTTTGGCTGCGATTTGAATGATGGCTTTCTCTGTTGTGACACTCACCATATGAAATAATTTCCTCATTGAGATTAGGTGGGCTATAGAGTGCCCTCAAGACTTACTTTTTAGTTCATTTTCTTTATTATTTTCCTATTATTAGCACTGTCACCCCCAATTTTCAATAAATATTCACTTTTTATTTTCTTTTTGGCCACTGGTTTTATTTTATCTGTTCTATTGTACACTGCTTAAAAAGGACTTATAAAATGAAACATGTATAAACATTTCTTTGAGGGATAAATAAATAATACCTCCATATCTTCCTTTCTTTCAGATGTTACCCTTCCTTGCTCCCTTACGTCAAATCGAGGGATGCTTGGTGTACTTATTCCCCACTTATGGAAAGCACTTCACCTGGAAGGTCACAAAATCTGTGACCTTCAACCTCAATTAGCATTTCTAGGGCGTTATTTGAGCCAAAGAGATTGCCAATCCCTAGTTTAGGTATAGCATTTCTCACTTGAAGATGACAGGCAGAAACAGTTAAGCCCTGTGCCCCTTTCTTATTTTAAGATGTGTTCTATTCTGTTAAGCTTCTCCACTGCTGACACAGAAATCTTACCCACCCAGAAGAAGCTAACAATGAGCAAAACATCCTTTTGAAGTTGGCAAGGCAAGGCAAAGCTAGCCATGGTTGCAGCATTGTTGCCAGAGACAAGACCTCTGAAGATTCCTGCTCTCTGTGACAACAGAAGCCGTTTCTGCCTCTTTCCACTCTGACCCTGCTCAGTGGATCTTAACAATTGCTACCTGCTGGCATGCAACACAAGAGGGCCAAGGGAGCTCAACACAAAGGCCTCTTTCAGATGATGGGCTTGCCCTAGAGCAGCCAGGCCTGGAAGGAGGCTGAGTGAATAGTCCCAGTTTCCAACCCCCCTGCCTTGCATTTCAATCAAAGTCAACAATCAGCTTGGAATCCCCCTCCCCACCCCTGCTGTTTTTATATTGTGTGGCTCAACCTACCTACCATTTACTTGTTACTACTTTAAAGGAAATGAATGTTCATATTATTACTAGTGAAAGCAAAAGTTTATGCTTTTCAGACCAATAAATTACTACCACTTCCTCTAAGATGCTATATGCAGTCACTCTTAGTGCTATCTAATCTTTCCAGTTTAACTCCAGATTAATTAGAGTTTGGACAACTTACTTTTTGACCTACAAGACCAGAAATCCTTCAGTGGGGGATTCAGTCAATGGCTAGTCTCGGGCAGGAGGAGTCTGGAAGATGTAGTGCAAAAATATAACTTTTTCAAGCTCTAATTCACCTGGATAAGGCAAGGGAGGAAGACATGTAAGAACAAAAGTGCTTGTATACTGTATCCTTGACTTGTCCCAATCCAGGATGTTTCTGCACACTAAAGTGAGTTCCACTCCAGATGTATTGGATTACTGTCTGTGGAAGATGGATTCCATTCCAACACCAGGCTGAGCAAGGCAACACTAAAGAAAAACTGGTTTAACTGATATGCACTGCCTCCTCCTATGAATACTGGGAGCTGTAGTTCTCTCTAGTTATTCACACACTCTTTCCATACAGTACTGGGAGCTGTACTTCTATAAACTGAGACAGGAGTCTCAAACTGAGAATGCTGGGCATTTTCCAAATATTTATTATGATCTTCCAGCGGAAGCTCTACCTTTTGAACTGATACATTTTTGTAATGTAAGAAGACCCTCAGGGATGGAGAAAAAAGATTTACCCCATCATTGTTTCATCTTGCTTGTCTTCCAGATGTGATGGATCACTCCTAAGCATTCACTTCTACTATATAAGTCACATGACCCTCAGGGGATCTTGAACTAAGGTTGAGAAACTGGATCTCACAGAAGTCAGATCTACTATCCAAATCATTCAAAGCAAGCCTGGGAAACTTGTGGCTCTCCAGCTATTGTTGAACCCCGCTCAGCCTTAATAATCCAGCCAACCATTCCAAATTTCAATGTATTTTGAGCAGGTAAACTTTTTACCATCAAAAAGGAAGTGCACATCAACATAAAGCTAGACATTACTACCGTATCTTTTCAGGTTGATCCAGCGATATGGATCCGATTAGTATCCAACCATTCCTGTGCAAACATGTTTACAAGATTATTTGATTTTATCATCACAACAATTTTATGAGCATGTTACAGTGAAAAGTAACAGTAAAATTACAGTGAGAAGTAAATCCTATGCAGGCATTCAAAACCTGGGTTAATAAATATAGTTAAAATGGTGGAGAGGACAGCAGAAGCTTGCTTTGTCCCCACTTTGCAGTATATATTACCATTAAGATATCTACATAAAATCATGAACAAACATAGTGCAAGGCACACTCTGCTTTTGTGATGCCATCCTGCCAGTACTTCTGCCATCTGAAATGAGGCAGATGGCAATGGAAGAGGAGACCTCCCTGGTAGTGATGCCCAGCTATGGAATGTTCTCCCTAGAGATCTGGCAGGCGCTGAATTTGCTGTCTTCTTTGACTCTACATTAATTTTCCAGAGTTTTAAACAGTTCTACTTCTTCCAGAATTGGCTTTCGAATAAGACTGGAATTTTGAGAATGCTATTTATATGTATTTATTATGCTGTTTTAATTTTGTAGTACATTTGGTTAACTAGACTTTACTAATATTGGCAATATGACTGTTATATGCCTTCAAATCAACTCCATTTTATGGCAAACCCATTCTAGGTATTTCTTGGCAAGGTCATTGTCTTTTGCACCCAGTAGGTTTTCACAACTGAGTGGGAATTTGAACCCTGGTCACTCAGAGTCCTAGTCCAGCATTCAAACCACTATCATGCAGGCTCTCTTGATATTTGTAAGTCTCCCAGGAAAAAAACTCTTTTTGAAAGAAAGTCATATCTTTTATAAACAAATTAACAAACAAGCAGCATCTACACATACAAACACAAATGCTTATCATTCCACTTGGAATGCTTGAAAAGAGCAATAATAATTTATCATACATCACTAATGTAACATCATGGTTGAGCAGGCCAGGGGTTTTAACACAGATGTATAGGTGGATGAAGTCGTTTTGTGATCTCTGTTTGTTCTATGCTGATAACACTGCTGTAGTGCTTGTGAGTACATTTCAGAATGCCTGTTCGCCACTTGCCAGTAAGTTGTTGAAGGCACAGATAAGAAGCTCCTGTCAGAGTTTGGCGACCCTTGGCATCAATTTCTGGTTACCGTTTTGGCTGGCCATAGCCAAAGAAGGAAGTACAAGGTGATTGGGAGGAGGGTTTAAGTGATAGGCATGCAAGAGTGGTTTTGGTGTGGTTTGGAGGTAAAAATCTCACCAAAAGAAAAAAATGAGGATAATTCAGGGGGCTTTGGGGAACTGCTGGGGGCTTCAAGGGCTGCAAAATGAGTCTCAGGTGCCACCGTACCCTCCAGCAATTCCAGTTTGGCAGAGATGTTCCCAATTAAACCTCTGTCATCCCACTTCTCCAGCTACAGTTAAAATATTCCAGTTTCTTTCTCTGCCTCCCATTTCCCTGCTTTGTTCAGTTGCTGCAAACTGAGATCAAAGTGCCAAACTAGGTTGCGCTCAATGAACGCCAAAAAGTGTGAGGGGAAGGGAGGGGAGAGATCTTATCCTTCTCTGTACATTCAGGCAAAGGCAAACTGCTGCATCCCTTCCTAGCCTGTGTGTTCCTCCTCATGAATAACATTTGTTACATTAACCAAATTCTGATGCTAATCTTCCACACCTGAGCTAGTTTTATCTGTAAAATTCTGAAGGGTACCAACCACGCTTTCCTCACCTTTTATATATATGGCAAAAAGAGAACTGAGGAGCATGGTAACTTGTGAGACACTCTCTCTTCCCAAGACACACCTTTTAGCTGTGAAAATGCTTGGTATTATCCTCTATAGCTGACAGAGAACAGCTCTCCAAAACCTTAAGTGCAGCTGATTCAAACTGAAATGACTTTTGGCCACAGAATGAGAAAGTTATACATGCAGAGCTTTTGCTTTCCCAATAGAAGGAAGTGGCCTTGAAGTAACTCTTACAGAACTATGACTCAATCTGTGCAGGCAATCCCTCTACCAGTTGGAAAATGCAACCATCCTTCAACATCACTGTGCTCATACCAGTTCCTCACTTGGTGTCCAGTCTTCTGATAATGAGTTTGCTAGGCTGTTCCCCAGGTGCAAAACAAAGTTTGCTACTGGGGTCATACATGAAATCTTAACCAGTTTGGTAGAACTTATCAGAAATTGCCTTCTGTGGGTCTGAAAACACAGGGTCACCTGAATACCATAATGCAGCAACAGAGCAGCACTTTGTGGAAGGAAGTTAACAAAACATGGGGAGATTTCATAACATATGATAACCCAGCAGCTCACTTACTAGGTCTTTAATGAAGCTTATAATGTTTTTGCTACCTAGAATTATGCATAAGGTAATGCTTGCAGTGTTTTAAAACAAGTCAGCACACAGACGATTCTTTAACTTGCTTTATATTTTTCCTTAAGAGCTAGTGTGGTGTAGTAGTATGAGTGCTGAACTAGGACTCTGGGAGACCAGGATTCGAATCCTCACTCAGCCCACTGGGTCACCATGGGCAAGTCACTCTCTCAGACTAGGAAAAAAACAATTGACAAATCTTCTCTGAACAAATCTTGCCAAGAAAACCCCGTGATAGGTTCAGCTTAAGGTTGCCACAAGTGAGAAATGACTTGAAGGTACACAACAACAGCAATATACTTTTTACAGCTTCAGAGTATGTCTTGAAAATATGAATACGGTAGACTCGCATGCAGTCATGAAAAGTGGATGCAAGTCTTTGTTAAATCAAATCTGGCGGCATTTGTTAAACTTGTGGTTTTCATAGCCATGGCTGATTTAAAAAAAAATTAAGGTGTGAGCTGACAATTCCACAACTGCAGGCCCAGATTTGTTTCAAATGAGATGGCTTAATGTCTGCCAGGACTGCCTGTCCCTGCTAACTCCCCCAATTAATCAGCGAAGAGGACAGCTGCAGACCGCACAGTACAGACCTACTTGGATCACATCTGGCTTGCAAGCACATTGTAGCCACCATGTGTTCCACTGACATGAGCTCTTCATTGTTTTACTTAGTGACCTTTCCCAGTGAGGTTATTGCATAAACAAACCAGAAAAAAAATCGCTGGCAGTGGATCTGTTTCGGTATGGGTGGTGGTGAACTGCTTAAAGTTAGTGCTCTTCCAGATATCTGACATGTTTACCATGCAGCTGCATATCAAAAACATGCAGCTGTTACTCCATTGTTGCACAACATCTACATACATTCCATTAAGGTGGTGTTTCTGTGGCAGGAAAACTCAATTTGCTGCAATATTTTACTGCTAAGAAAAATACAGTCACCTAGACTCGGCTTATCGCCGACTTGCACTTGCAGGATCAATGTGACTGTGATACAGACCAATTCTGTTAATGTCTGGGGCATCTAAGGTTGCCAGGTGAAATAAGGGAAGGTCTCCTGTATCTTTAATGGTTGTACAGAAGGGGGAATTTCAGCAGGTGTTCCTTCCATTATAAGCAACACCTGCTGAAATTCCCTCTTCTGCAATTAATTAGGGCACAGGAGCCCTGTCCTTCACCTCAACTGGCAGCTGTAAGGACACCATCAGACATCAACAACAACACATCTTTTCCAAGATGCCTTGCACTATATCAGTGGTTCTCAACCTGTGGGTCCCCAGATGTTTCTAGACTTCAGCTCCCAGAAGCCCTGAGCATTGACCATAGTGGCTGGGGCTTCTCGGAGCTGAAGTCCACAAACATCTGGGGACCCACAGGTTGAGAACCACTGCACTATATTCTCTGCCTATTGATTTATTTCAGGGAGTGGTTTTCTTGCTGTACTGCTTAAAGGTAGCACTGCTTATCTAAATTTTCAAATGAACAGAAAAATTCCACAAAGTATTCTCCTTTCCTGTACCGAAATGTCTCTCTCCCTCTCATCCAATTGCCCTTCCTTCCTTCTCTTCACTGTCAGCAGCTAGCATTTTTGCATAATTATCAGAGTACTGACGGTCTGGCAGGGCTTATTAGCACTGAGACCAGTCCTACTCTCGTTGTGCCAAGTGGTTTATGAACAACCTTTGTGAATTTCCTATACAGTCCTCCCTCCACATTTGCAGGTTTGACCTTCGCAAATTTCATTATTTGTGAAGCATGCATGGGCGCTCCCCCCATTTTCTTCCTCCCATTCCTTTGCATTTTGCCTGGTACAGAGAAGGAGGGCAAGCAACCAGACAAAAGGCAAGGAAATTGTCAAGGGAGGCACATACGCACCTTCCTTCTCCTCTCCGGAGCTCCCTCCCTCTTCCCGGGCCTCTGGTCATGGCACAGCAAACTCATGGCAAGGCAAAAGGCAAGGGAATGGAGGGAAAGGCTTGTGTGAGCCTTCCTTTTCCCCTCCAGAGCTCCTCCTCACATTCTCTTGCCTCTGTCTCCAACACCAAGAACTCATACCAAGAAAAAAGGTAAGGGAGCGGGTGGGGGGAGGCTGACGCAAGCCTTCCTTCTGCCCTCTGGAGCTCCCCCCCATTCCTTGTGTCTGGCCCCAGTGCACAAAAGGCAAGGGAATAGGAGGGGGGACCCCAGAAGGGAATGAGAGAGGGATTGTGAGGGGAGTTATTTGCAGTTTTCCCACTTTTGTGAGGGTTCTGTGCCCCAAACCCTTGTGAAAGTGGAGGGCCCACTGTAGTTCTCTAGAGAGGAGTTTCCAAGATATGTGGGAAATTTTGGATGGCAACATGAAGCCATCTACTACTGAAAGCAAATAAGATCATGGCTGGGAGAGGGAGCAGCAGTGTACAGTTTCCCTCTCCCTCAAATATACACCTCATCCCATTTAACACTCTAAGGTCACCCTCAATGCTAGAGCCAGTCCTATTCCATAACAATACCTTTTCTTTCCACACTAAAATCCTGTCCTACACTCCTTGATGAACTAAGTTGCAGAAGGACGGATACCCTCCAACTCTCCTGATTTGGTAGGGACACTCCTGATTAACCCTCTGTGACTCCACTTTTTCAATACTTTTAAAATGTCCCAGTTTCAGTTGAGTAGAGAAACAGGAACTAACGAATTAAGTAGATAATACTAACAATTTATTGTGATGCATTGATAACCATTCAATGGAATGATAAAAATTGTAATCCAGAGAGGAAGGAAGGCAGTTGTAATATGACAATTAAGAATACAATGATAATTGTTTGTTTTATATGTTGGAACTGCAATAAAATCACATTAAAAAATAAATAAAATGTCCCAGTTTCTCTCTCCTCCTCTCTCTTTCACTGTTTGTCCTCCACTTACTTCAGTTACTACAAAATGAGATCAAATTGAAATAGTAGTTTGCATTCAACTAACTCAGAAGCCTCAAAGCCCAGAAAACCCACAACAACGTATAGCATTTGGTGAATGGTACTAGTCAAACAGTAGAACTGCTAACAGCACCATTATTTTTAGATTAACTGTAAGATATTTGTAATTTTTGGATATCTTGCAGGGCGAATGCAACTCCTAGAATCCCCTAGTCAGCAATTATGAAACAGTAAATCAAGGAAATAACTTCTATACTCTGGATATTTGATCATGCCAGTCTTATTATATGGTCAGAGGCTACACATAACAACTTGTCCATTCAGTTAGAGGCACCACAGGCAAGCTTTTAAATGCGACTATTCCATGTTTGGTGGCTGCCTGAACTGTCATTCAGTCTATAACAATTAATAGCAAGGGATCTGCACACACAAGCACTTAGGTCTATACACCTCTTCCAAATTACATCAAAAGAAGAGCAAAATAAAAACTGACAGTTATTGATGAGTTTATATCAACCTTGTCTAAAGCCCTTTGAGCAAATTAATCCTCATCTTACTATTTTTCCCTTCTGTGTCCAAAGGGGTTAGAGGCACCAAACAGATCAATAAGAATAAGAAGAATGGTTACACCATCAGCACTATCTCCTCACAGAGGGAAGCAAAAATCTTTAGTCTTGAAAAGATAAGCTAGAGTTGGCATAGCTGTTGCAAATCATGAAGCTCCAGCTAGCCTGGAATTGGGATGGGGTGGGGGTCCTCTGGCTTGCTGGCAGGCTCCAGAGGACATTGCCAAGGCATTCTAGCTTGACAGACCACAAAGCTTTCAACCACATTCAGGGGCACAGCTGTCCTACCCTAGGGGATGTTCCCTGCACATAAGCATGTGCTGCAACTAATGTTCATCCTAGAGAGCATTGCCAAACCTCATGCTGGCACACAGCGGGGTATTTGCATGGAGATCTCTCTCTCTCTCTCCCTCCCTCCCTCCCTCCCTCTCTCGTTCTCTCAGCAAACGCCCTGCAACCCTATTAGGAAAGGCCAGAAACCCTGTTGGGTACTATACTGCTATAGGGTGGACCCAAGGGCACTATGAGGGTTTTTCCAAATCAAATACTCAGCCCCCAGAAGATTCAGTCAAGGAGACCTATACTTTGCAAGTTGGTTGTTGTTTGTGCTATAGTTACGAACCTGAAAGGTACTGTCTGAGAGAGAGAAACCCTTGGTTTCCTTCCTCCTGGCAGCTGCTTTTGTCTGTCTCTGTCAGGCCACACACAACAGCTGAGCAGATAAACAACTTGCCACCTGCTCCCACCTCCAGCCCCGCCTTTCCTCTAAATCGGACACATTTCTCCACCCATTTGCCCAAAGCTCAGCCCTTTCCCTCTCCTCCCTCCTTGCAAATGTCTGCTGCTACTGCAGCAATTTCCCTGCTCCCAGGAGATGTGAAACAGCTTTGCCAGCCAATTCGTAACTACACTGCTGGAAATGAAGCATCTATTTTTTTCGTTCAAGGCTGGCAGCAATTCCTGGTTTTAGATACAATCTCTCGTTTGATTAAATCCCACTGAAGTTGATGGGACTTCCCCAAGGAAGTCAATCCAAGAGTTCAGGGTGTAAAATGGATAGAATACTTAATTGCTTCCTTTTCGCAGAACCAGCAAGCTTGGAGCACCTTGTTTGTAACCCCGAAAGCAAATGAAGGTGGAAGGCAGACAGGAGAACTGCATTTCCCACATACATGCACAGGAGAATCAGCATTATGCTCTGGCTTTAAACATCATACTTGAAAACGTGGGAGACAGCATGTTGTAGTGGTTTGAGCACTGGACAGCTCTGGAGACCAGGGCTCTACTCTGCCATGGAAACCCAGTGGGTGGCTTTGGGCAAGTCACATTCTGGTTTGCCTTCGTGTCGCTACAAGTTGGAAATGATTTGAAGGCACACAACAACAACAACAACAACAACAACTTGGAAGTGCATCACATTTAAGTTTACGGCTCGCCCCCCCAAAGCTAATGTATTGAGGATAGACCTCATTTTGCCCGGATGGAAATTTTCATGCTACTCCATCTTGCAGCATCTGCACAAAGCATAGCTGGGAAACAGGAAACCATATTAAAAATCAGTTCTGAAGTTCCAGAGGCTATTTTGTAATTCAAATGGTCTGGAGAGAATATTTTCTGCCAGAGCCCCTATATAAATTACCACTGCACAAGAGAGAGATTCAACAAGTGCAACTATCCTTAACATAGGGATCCAGGATACAATACTTTTCATAAGTTGGATTTCTCTGTATAGTACAGGCATGAAATGCAAAGTACCCCCCACAAAAGGGGGCAAATCTAATTTTGACCTATAAAATCCTAAATAATTTGAGCCCTGCATAGACCATTCTTCCTTTATCTATCATTATGCTTTTAAAATGTTCAAGAACACTTCCAAAGAAACATAAAGATGAACTCCCATCACCTAGTAATTTTGAGGCCAACTACATCATACCTTCCAATTGTCCCAATTTGGCAAGGACAGTCCCAGTTAATAATCTATCATATCACTTTTTCATATGCTTTTGAAATGTTACAAATTCTCTCTTCTCACTTTCTCCCTCTGTCATCATCTTACTTCAACTGCTACAAACTGACTTCAAAGTGAAAAAGTAGTTTCCACTCATTTGTTCCAAGAAAGGGGAGAGGAGAAAAGCAGGTGGGATCTTGCCCTTCCCAGTAGGCTCAGGCAAAAGCAAGCTGCTGCAGCTTCTCCTAGCTTCTGTGCTCTTCCTCATTATTAACTTTTACCATTTTGACCATACTTTGATAATGCTTGGCCACACATGTCCCAGTTGTTTATTTGTGAAACATTGGAGGGTATGCTACATGTGATATCATACATCCACAAGCAGAATCGCCTATAGTTTTAAAAATGTTAATAGGCATTGTGAAACCAGCCTACGCCAATTTAGATCAGGACCACAGTGCCAGGCAGAAATCATTAAGATCTTTCTCCTGTACTGGTTTCCCTATTCAAATACATTAGATGGCGCCTTCTCTGCAGCAGTTGGTTCTGGAACCAACTCCTAAGGAAAGTCAGGCTGAGTCCAGTTTTCCAAGGCTTCTGGCAGAAGGTCATAACTGTTTGATTCCATCTGGACATAGTTTTCAAAAATGGTTTCAAAGAATGCTTTATATATTTTATTATATATTGAGATATTTACTTAACATATATAATAATATATAATTTGATATTTATTACTGTGGCAAGCAGAAAAATGGTTCACAATCACGCAAAGAGATAAGCAATAATCAAATTTTTCCCTATTCCACCAAGTTATTTGCATCATGGTACAGAATGTACAGATATCTGTTACCTATACTGTTTTGTCCTGGAAGGGAAAAAGTAACTTGGTAATAAAATTTTAAGCCAGGAAATGTTACAGAGAAGAAAAGAGAAATTCTAGTGTTATAATACCAATCACAGCAAATCATCCTCCACTTTGTCGTTGTTGTTGCATGCCATCAAGTCATTTCCGACTTATGGCGACCCTAAGGAGGTCCTAGCACAGCATTTCCTGGAGGCTGAATGTGTATGAAGCACCAAAGGGTAATCCGGTGGGTTTCCATGGCTGAGTAAGGCATGGAACCCTGGTCTCCAGGGCTGTAGTCCAATGCTCAAACTACCATGCTGGCTCCACTGACCACTGCCATTAATATGGAAGATGTTACTGACAGATCTCCTGCATCACATTGGTCCTGGGGCCATTCACGAATTATCTTGGTATTTTCAGGACTATAAAATAAAAAAATATTTATGAGCCACCTATCAAAGTCAAATCCCTACAACTCCCATAAGTTCTAGGTAGCTAAGATGGTAGTGAGGAATGATAAAAGATATAGACCAACAACAGCTGGATGGACAGTTGCCCTGTAGTGTATTTCAAAGCAACAAAAAGATATCAGCCATATGATCGGAATAATCCTGTATTTAATGACAAAGCACATATACCCCCAAAATTAAAGTTTCATGGGAAAATATATATAGGAAACAATCATGCCAAAAAAGTCAAATGTAGCAGAACCTCATCCATGAAGAACTGGATCCAGTATTCTGTTTTGTAAAACACTAAGAAAGAGATTGCTATTGTAGTTGAGAAATGCAGCTAAATCTACCATTTGAGCAACAGCCATTTTTGAATGCTTGGAAGGGAGGAAGATAAAAAGTGAATGATTTTATGTGAGAAGGCTTTTACCATTAAAGATGAATTTACAAAGCCTTGATACTTTTGGGGCTCTCCTTCTGCTAAGTACAGACAGGTGTTCTGAACTGTCAATCCTGTACAATCCTCGTTATCGTTAACTGGAAGTAAATGCCCTTGCGTTCAGTGGGGATTAATATGCAATAAGAATTGCAGCCTTCAAATTAGCAAGGACACTCTCCTACCTACTGTTTTAAAAGCAGGCAAAGTATATTATTCTGTGTTCTTGAATAGCTATAGCTAGTGTAACATCAATTTAGTTTTATTGGCATGAATATGATTCTTTAAAAAATATTTCTGGATGTCTTAACAACTGGCCCAGTTGCCTTTACAGCAGCTTCAGCAGCTGATTTGTTTCTCTTATCCTCAGCATGTTTAAGAAACTGGCAGAAAATGAAATGATAACTTTATTTAAAAAAAAAATCAAACTGAGAAAAAAAAACTAATAAAATATTTAGTGTCAGTTAACCTTAAAAGTCCATGAACTCTGAGTCAGAACTGCAAACTTTTCTCGAGTTTGTTGCACTTTCATTGTCAAAACAATCACGGAGACTGTAGTTCAGTGCAGTGCAATGATCCCTCCTCCCTAGAACTACAGTTCCCAAAGTTCCCTGGAAAGAGAGGCTAACAGTTAAAATCCCTCAGATCCCCACTGTAGATGTGCCCTCGGTTTTTATGGCACATTGTCAGGATGACATTAGGGACAGAGTGGATTTTCAAGAACAGATGGTTAGCCTGGTCCTCAAAATACTCTGCTAAGCGCAAGCTTCGCTGGAACAAATGGCACTTGCACCCAGCCGAGCACTCAGAGGCTAATATCTTGAAAATGACACATTCATCCTCCCATCAGCAGAAAGGGCTTATCCCACATAAACTTGACACTTCCCTGTCAGTCAGCCAAATGACGACCTCGTATGCATGGAGCCTCCTGGTCTCTAAAGGGAGCAATTAATGCCACATACAAGGTCCTCCAGATGTGACAGGACTGTCTGTTCCCACAGCCAGTAACACCGTAACACTAGATGGCTTTTTATCTGCCTAAATATAAATTAAATGTTCCAAGTTACCCTTCAACAACCCCTCTCCAAAAATATAGGATTACTTTTAGTTTCGGGGAAGGATGTTCTTGCCCACTCTCCGGCAGAACGGAGCGTAGCCTCTGTAGTCATGACAACAGTCACTGCAACATTAACAGGATCTAGCCATGCAGTCGAAACCTTCCATGTCTGCTCAGAGGTCTGTCCCACCGACTTTGAAAAGGCTCAGTCTCAACTACAGTAAGTGTGCACAGAATTCTAGCCTTCATGTTTAAATATTAGACATTTAATTGCTGATTTTCAGTGGCAGCACACAGAGGGTGGAGCTCTGTCCATAGACAGGGGCCATTTCCGCACTAGACTGTTATAGCACTATTATTCCACTTTCAACATCCTATGGAATCCTGGGGTTTGCAGTTTAAGGAGGGGCCTTTGAGGTCCCTCCTTAAACTGCAAACCCCAGGATTCCATAGGATGTTGAAAGCGGAATAATAGTGCTATAGCAGTCTAGTGAGGAAATGGCCAGGGCTTGCTTGTCCACTTTTTTGTCAGTCTTTAGGTAAATTGTGAAAACTTAGCTTCCCTTGCCCTTCAATGAACGGTCACACAGACAATTAGGTCTGAAGGTGGAATTTAGGTCTAAGGGTGGAAATTGCGTTTGAATCTCTCCACACTTCCAAACTTAATAGTTGTGTGTTTTGTGGGAGGAGGGAAGGCTCAGTAGGATTGCCAGAGTGAACACTGGAAATGGATCCGGTACTTCTATGGTTGTGCAAAAGAAGGAATTTCAGCAGGTGTTGTTTGTCAAGCAACTAGGTAACAAGCAATAGTTGCTGAAACTGCTTCTTCTATACCAGTGGTTCTTAACCTGGAGTCCGTGGAGCTCTTACACGGGGTCCACAAAGCCCTGCTGCTGGACACCAACAGCAGGAACAGGGATGTGGCAGTGGGAGGGGCAGCGGGTGCAAAACTGCTCCCTCATTTGCCTTCAAGTTACTTCTGACTTATGGCAACCCTAAGGTGATCCCCTCACAAGTTTTTTTGTTCTGTTTTTTTGGCAAGATTTGTTCAAAGGGGGCTTGCCTTTGCCTTCCTCTGAGGCTAAATGTGGCTTGCTCAAGGTCACTCAGTGCCTGCATGGGAATTTGAATCCTAGTCTCCAGAAGCCTGTAATAAATAAATAAATACTTGAATATTTAAATAAATAGTTGAATATTTAAATCTAAATATTTAAATCTTGAGTTAAGTCTTGGCTGTCTCCGGCAACACATATTTACAGATGTAAAGAAAAGGTTAAAAACCATTGTTCTACACAATCATTTAAGGTGCAGGAACTCTCTCCATTTTTTATCCCTAGGCAACTATACGGTAGATCTGAAGGCTGATTTCACATTTGTGGGCCAGAAATTAAACATTATCCTGTTATTTATAGCTATATGGCTCTATTTATACCACTATAGTATTATCATATGGTGATTTCTGTTGCGACAAACTGCTTTGGAAGCAAAAGGGTAGAGTACAAGATTTTAAAAATAAATGTATGTGTGCATAACAAAAATCAGTGTCATGTTGTGGTTAAAGTATAGGACTTAGACCAGGACCCAATGGAGTCAAATCCTCATTCTTTCACAAAGCTTACTAGGTCATGCTTGACCAACCTTGCTCCTCTGTACCTTGCAATACTGATGTCAGGAAAAATGGAAAAACCTATACAGTACCTTTAGTTCCTTGGAGGAAGGGGCACCAAATAATATCATGACATATATAGAAAACCTAACACAAAATTACAATCTTGAGTAAATCACCACTCCCTCACTTGGACAGGCTTGGGATTTAAAACAAGAGAACAGCTTTAGCCTATCCATTCCAAAGATTTTTGCTCCCTTGAGTTAGTGGTTATTCCCTGAGCCCAGCTGATGAAAGACACAGATGTGCTTGCAGAGATGGAGCGCTCACTGCCTGCCTTGTTCCCCAGAGTCTTCTCTGCCAGTCTGATATCTAAGTGGAAAGGAAGAAAATAGGCTGTCAAGTGAGGTTGCCACCCAAATGATTTTCTGAATTGATTAGCTCCTCTCTTTCTCCCCTCCCCACCCCATCACAGATCCTGAGACTCTGCTAGCAAGGATCTTTGTAGATCTTACAGGCTAAGTAATGACAAAGGGTAAGGGAGCTCTGGGGAAAATCTAGATGAGCTTCCCTCTTTTAGAAAGGGAGACAAAGGAAAAAGCAGGGGTAAAAACAAGCCAAAAGGACCACTAAATAACTGCCAGAAAGAAGCACAGATTGTAACAGTCGGAGACCACCTTGGGGCTGCAGCTGGTTTTGTCTCTCTGACTTAAAGGAGAGGCAAGGCAAGCATGCTGGGAAAAGACTGCAGACTGAAGAGTTAATTAATAAGGGATGGACAAGCAGGCGGAGAAAAGGGAGGCTTAAATCCTCAACTTTTCTGTGGACCAAAGACTCTGAATAAAAGATATGCTAAGCAGGAGCCTGCTACTGAAGCTAGTTATGGTCAGTAGTTATTGTGCTAAGACTTGTGCATAGAACTGATGTTAAATGCCAGTTGGAATAGCAGAGAAATAAAAAAGAAGAGGGAGGGGAATCAGCAGATACAGAGTAACCAAAGTCTGCTATCTCAGCCATAGAGTTAAGCCACTGAAGTGTTTCTAAATCTTTTATTTTAGGCTTCTCTGCACAGGCTTCACTGTAAGTAGTAGGGGTGCTTGGCCTAAATCACAGATGGGCAAGTATGGCTGTCTAGATGTTGTTGGACTGCAGCTTCTATCAGCCCTAGCTGGTAGAACAAATGCTGAGGAACACTGGAAGCTGCAGTCTAATAACATCTGGAGGGCTATACTTTGTCCAGCCCTGATCTAGATGGCTTTTTCTCTCATCCTGCAAATCTCATCTGATGGTTAGCACAGAGTAGGTTGTCCAGACAACTGGTGAAATTCAGGCATGGGGAGAGAAGAGCTTCTTCTCCTATATCAATCTTTCTCTTTGTGGAGCAAACAATTACTTCAGGAGGGCATATAACATATGGGGAAAAATATGGATAAAGGTGTTAATTCCTCTTTCTATTCCAAAGGTAAAGAATGTGCAGATGTAGGGCTGCATGTGCCCTCCAGCTGTGTTCTTGTGGCCCTCAACCTCTCCAGGCTCCCCTATATTCCCCTTTTTCTGTGTGTATGTGAAATGCATATTCTGGACATCTTTAAGAATGGTGATTCACTTTTTAAGCAGCTTGCAAGGATTCTCTACACATCAGTAGCCCCCGCTCAAAAGATCAATTTAAAAAATGAAAACAAAAAAGGAATCTCTACCAACTATGGTGGGGGTCTGGGGCATGTTTAGCAGTTTACATTCTTCCAGAAAGCCACTGGGGCAGAAAATCCCACCCAAGACCCCACTCAAGTTGTCTACCTATTCTATTTCATGGCCTAACCCAGTTTGTTCTCTGCCCTATTGTCATACTGATTACATACTGATGTAACCGATTCTCAACTTTAAAATAAATGTGAGGGACAGAATTATGGATCTACTGCCATTTCATCTAGTTTGATCTTCAACTGAGTAACTATGAGGCTTTACTTTATTAATTTTGATTAAATCTGAATATATTTACCCACAAAGTAACAATTCTAGAAGGGGAAAAAACTTATAAAAAAGACGGATTATGTGTTGTAGCAGACATTGTTGTGGCCAAAAAAGAGACGAAGACCAGGTTTCCAGGGAAAAATCAAAAAGCCTTTTATTTTACCAATCACTTGCGCAAGGACGACAGCTGTTTCCAGGACTGTCACCCCGATTAATTAAGGCAGCATCACTATATACCTTTGGTCTACCATGTCAGCAATCAATCATTCATCTAGCCAACCCATCACAGAAGAACAAAGATCTTTGGTTAACTTTCTATTACATCATTAACTTAGCACACACGTGTACAGAAGAGAACAAAGAGTTAGTTAGAAGATGATACAAGTTATAACTCATGGCCGGTTCATACATTCCACCGATCCTCCTGAAATTCTCCCAGCCATTCTTAGATAAAAGTACAAAGCAAGCCTTTTGCAAAACAGCCATCAAGGTTGCACCTGCTGGCTGCAGAGAGCTAACACACACGTAAGCAATTAGCACTTTCACTTACTGAAGGGGGAGCAATTCACGCCAATTATCCCAGCAGCCTGCAGCCTTGCAAAAAAGGAAGTCAGCACTTTCCCTTACTGTCAATCCCAGTATTCTAATTTATTGGTACATTCATCCCCTTCAACATAGTCTCAGAAAACTGCTATGGGAGGGGCAAATGTACCCCAGAACTGTTATTAAAAGTCCTAGAGTAAGCAAGAGTTGTCAATTGCCAGGGCTTGCTACTATGTACTCATGTACTGTATCCGTACTGCAATTCAAGTCTGCTGTGAGGGTTGAATAACTTGTCTTGTTCTTGAATACAAAATCTGGAAGTTACTCTAATATGAAATGTGATGAGGATGCTTTTTGAAATGACTCCAAATTGCATGGATTATGACGTTATTCTGACTCAGATCTCAAAAATGCCTATTTGCTTTCGCTGCTTATCAAACTGAGTCTTTATTTTTGCACACTTGATTATCTAAAGAACACATGACATGAGTCTCTGTAACTGGAAAGGACCATGTGTTTTTTTAAAAGAGGAGCATATCTGGATTAAACACACTGCAACAACTTTTCTGATTTCAGGTACAGATGTTGATTTGCAGTATTTATAGATGAAAAAACCCCACTGAATTTGTCTATAACTGAGAATGAATTTTAAGTAAGCATTACTAGCATGCTTTAATTTTTGTCTTTGAAGAAAACACAATTGTTACCCTCCAGATGTTGTAGGACTGCAGTGCTCATCTCGCTTTGCTTCTGTTCTCCGTGCTATTTAACATATATGTGAAACTGCTGGGAGAGGTTGTCTGGAGTTTGGGGGTCAGTGATATCAGTAAGTGGATAACATCCAGCTCTACTGCCCTCTTCATCTGAATCCAAAGAAGCTGACTCAGTTCCAAATCAGTGCCTACTATAAGTAACAAAATGGATGAAGGCAAACAAATTAAAACTTAATCCACAAGAAACAGAGGCATTCCTGGTCAGCTGAAAGGCAGATCAGGAAACAGGGATTCATTTTGTGCTGGATGGGTTTCCATTCCTCCTGATGATGTAGATTTGCAGTTTGGGCATACTCCTGAATATAGTCCTGAGTCTAGAAGATCAGGCTTCAGTGGTAGCCAGGAGTGAATTTGCACATTTAAAGCTTATGTGCTCTAGAGGTATAAAATCTGGCCAGTGACACATGCCTTAGATAGATCCTATTTGGATTACCTAATTGCTCTATATAGATCTGCTTTTGGGGAGTGTTCAGAAACTTCAGCTGACCCCAAGAGCTGCAAGCAGATCATTAACTGGGGCTTATACAGGAAGCATAAAACTCCCTTACTGAAAAAGATCCACTTGGCTGCCTGTGCATTTCTGAGCATGATTCAAAGTGCTGGTTATGACCTATAAAACCCTATACGTCTCAGGTCCAGTTTATATGAAGGACCATATAAGGTCCAGCTTATATGAAGGACCATATTCTTCTTTGAGATCTTCCAAGGAAGCCCTTCTCCCTCATCCACCACCTTCACAGCTACATCTGCTGGCAACAGAGAGGACCTTCTCAGTGGCTGCTCCCAGACTGTGTAACTCCCTTCCTAAAGAGGTTATACTGGTGCCCTCCTATCCTTCCAGAAGCAGCTAAAGACTGTTTGTTTGTTTTAGTGGGGCTTTATGTGCTGACTGCTCAGGGGAAAAGGCCTTCATAATGTGCTATATTATTCCTATTGTTTTTATTTTTAATTGTCATACTTTTAACTGCTTTTAATTCTACTGATAGTTAAATTATAGTTTAACTTTCCTACTTTGCAAAATTTTTGCTGTATAAGTTTTAATGTCCGTAATCTGCATTGAGTCCTGTTGTGGGATAAAATCTAACAATGCAGATAAATTAATAAAGCACCTCTTTTACTGACCTGTATATAAATGTAATGAAATGATGATTGCTACCCTGACAGAGGCACCAAGATGGAAGCTAGCTAGCCTGCTCCTTTTTTTATGAATAAAAATTCTGCAGAACTGAATACATGATATGTGTTGGCCTTGCTAGATAAGTCCACGGATCAACAACAGTGCTCCATAAAGACATAAACTAATAGCAGTTTGGTTGCACCCAAAATCAAGAATCAGAAGATATATTAAAATAATCATATTCACATTTATTTATGTATTATTTAAAAATTCCACCCAACTCTTCAGTCAAAATTTATCCCAGAGGAACTTTACACATGATCAATAAAAAAACTATCCTTTGTCTCTGAATGTACAGTCTGAAAGAGAAAACATGAAGTAAGAAAGGGATGCAGGAGAGAAAAGAGAGAGCTGGGAGAAAATTTAGGCAAGAGTTCTTAATGTCAAAGATAAGAACAGTTCTTATACCAACCAGAAGGAACAGGATGACACTTTTTAAATATCTAAAAGGTTGTCAACAGTGTGCAAGTTGTTCTCTACTGCTGCAAAGAGTAGGACCAAGTCTAATTGTTTTAAGTTACAGGCAGGTAGATTTTGATTGAAAGCTAGAAGGAACTTCTTTACAGTGAGAGCAGTTTGGCAACGTAACAAATTACCTAGAAAGGTGCTGGAATTTCCTTCTCAGGATGTTTTCAAAAAGAGGCTGGATAGATACTTGCTGGGGATGCTTAACCTGGAGTTTACCTGGATTGAACTCGATGGCCTATGAGGCCCCTTCCCACTCTACAGTTCTATGATTCAAGTTTCAGGAGAGAAAAGCTGATGTCCGTAAGTCTCATCTTCTTCTACTTGCTACCCAGTTTCAACTAAGCCATTCTCAAGGCTTCCACAACTCAGGTGAGAGACTGGTCACTTTAAGAAAAAAAAAATCCATATTTACTTCATTTTCTTTCCATCAGCTGCTGCTTTACTAGCTGAGCTGTAAATTGGTACACAGCATTTTCCTCTGGTCAAAAACTGAGAATTTATACCCTGAAAACAGGAGACTCACAGCCAGGCCCTGAGATCTGGCAACCTTGTTGGTGACAGAGATTAAGCATACAGCTGTTTGCCAACCAGAGTGATGCTACTAGGAGGGGGAAAAGGCAGTGTAGATGAAGGACAGCAAAGTCACAACACCCCCCCCCACCCTAGGGAGAAGGACACAACTGTGCTCTTTAGATATAATTCTGTCTAGATTCATAAGCACATGAAATTACTCTCTGTGGAAAGTGTAACTAATTTTTTAATATATAGTACAAACACAGCAGTATTCACTGTGTGTTGCTTAGACTGTGTCACAAAAACACTACGAAGGACAACTAAGGGCTGTAATGTTAGATTTTGTAAATTGGAATGCAGAACATACAGAAAAGACAAGATACCCTACTGTTAGGACCTAGTTATGGTGGAACATGAAAGCTGTCATCTATCGAGTCACTGCCTGCAACTATCTTGGGTTTTCCTTTGAGGCCGCCTGTCTGACTACTTAGACAGGAGGCCTCACTCCCATTTTATGAGACTTAATAAGATCACAGCAAATTGGTACCTCAAGTTGCTACACCAGGCTGTTCTGTCTCCCAGAGGGGGAAAAACCAATGCTCATTTGCATTTTATTTCTGGACTGAAGTGTATTTAGATATACTATTGGCCATGTAGATACCAATCTTTAATATACACACACAAATATTTCTTATGGTGTTTGAGATATACATCTATTTCTACAGGTATAAATATGTGAGTAATATGTAATGTGAGTAATTAACCACATTCTTCTGGGATCCAGAAAAGATTTGTTATGAAATGTTGTATCTATATATATCTATAGATATATCAAGTGTGTGAGAGAGAGATGGCAGTGTGGCCCATAAGCTTACATGTGGCTCCCAGAGCCTTTTCTGCAGTCCACAGGCACCTCCAGGATTTCCTTAAGCCCCCTTCTACTAGGAAAGAAAAAGGAAATTAAAAGTGGTTGAAAGCTTCCTGCTCCTGGAAGCTTCCAGGAATGTTTTTCCATAGAACAAGGTGCTGCCCCTCCATATTTTCCTCCCCTCCCCTCCCCTCCTTTTTTTTCTTCAAAATCAGAAGTGGACTTTGGAGCACATCTGGGTTTTTTGGGGAAGGAGTGAAGCAGCTGGTACAATCTGTAGAGAGTCCTGGGGGTGAAAATTATCCCTAGACCTCTGGAGCTTGCCTAGTTCACATGCACATCGGCTCATAAACAAGGATACCACCATTTCATGCATTTCATGCATCATTCAAGCAGAGGGAAGTTATTTCATGCAAGCTGTGCTGAAGATCTCATGCCAAATCTAAGGGTCACTAGAGGAAGATCTTAAATGGGCTGGCCTGCCAGGAGCTCTGCCCGAAACACACACAAATTTTAATTTCCACCATTACAAGCATCCTCATACTTTCCCAACCAGTTTACCTAAATCAGCTTTAATACTTGCTATAGGAAAGCTGGCTGAAATACCTTTCTCCAAAGTGTGAGGACAGGATAGGAGGAAATTGATATAGATGGCAACTGGGGTGTAAAATACTCACCAGCTAGAAGCTAATGCAAGAGCAAAGGAGCTGGGAAAAGAGAGAAAGCCAGGAGAAAACATGTAAAAGAAAGGTGAATGGAGTGTAGGCAAGTCAAGAATCAACACTGGGAAAGGGAGGTGAGGAAGACAATGGAGAGAAGACTTTAGAAGAGAGAAAAGCTACAAAACATGCTTCTATTCTCAGTTCCAACCCTGCAAACGCTCATATATATATATATGTATGTATAGGTATGTAGAAGTTTTTTAGTGTCTGTCTGGGCACACTCAGAAAAACCATGCAAGGAAATTCTTGTATGTATGAAGTCAAGTTTGCTATTAATTGGAGGGTTGCAATACAGTAAAACACAACAACAGAAATGGAAGCTTTGGATGCTCTTTCTGCTGATACTTTTCTTTAATGACATGGCACCACTCATTCCCATACCAGAAAATAAAATAGGATTTAGGTTTCCAGAGAAGGATTAATGACACTTTACTAGTTGTTTTCCTAACAGACTAGTATCATCTTCAAAGTACTGTGTAAGGAGGAGGAAAAAGACAGAACCAATAATTTTGTGACCATTAATTTTAAATTAAAAGTTTAATTATCTCAGGCACTTCTAATTCACATCCTAAGTCTGTCAGTATTAACGTGAAGGAGAGGTGGTAATCAAGAGGCATATGGATTTTTATACAATATACAATAATGAACCAGTTTCTCCATTCACAGTCAGAACCCTACTGATTTTACTGGATTTTTCCCAGGTAAGTACAGACAGAATTTCCTGGAAGTTCAGTTGACTTAAATGTTAATTGCACACATATAAGAAAGGCAAATGTACACTAAGGAGAGAGGCTCCTATGCACCCAAATTACAATCTAGCAAATGAATCCTAACATAGTGCTTGTATTAATTGTTCCCCAGCTAAACAAGACCTGGATTTCCAGCAACTCTTGCATTATAAGGAACAGTATTCCAGGAAGAGTTTGCAGATGATTAAACAGATTAGTCACTATTCTTCCCCATGGAACCAGAGTCAAACCCCTTTCCACATGAATCACACAAACACAGTCAGCCTAAAATCCCCATATGCTTCCAACTATTTATACATATATACACATATATATATACATAAAATTTACTTCTACTCATAGAACTATTTTCCACTTGTGAACTTAATCTGTAATGCTTACAATGGGGCACATTTCCTACCTGGTGTTTGCTACACCAGTAGAAGACCTCAGCTGTGTATGTGTGTGTGCCTTCAAATTGCCTGTCAACTTATGGCGACCCATTAATTTAATGGGTTTTTCTCAGGCAAGGAATACTCAAGAGGAGGTTTTGCCAGTTCCTTCTTCTGAAATGTACTTTGTAGCACCTGGATTGTAGTTTATCAAAAGCAAATAGTAAATATGCATCTTAAGAGCAGATTGCAGCTCACCAGAATTACGCGGCTGAGAAATGGCACTTGTTTGATTTTATGCTTTTTGTGTATGTTCATTCTGGAGAAGGGCCCATCAATACAAAATGGACTATATGTATTTTCTGCCACAGAAGAAAAATGGAATAAAAGAGAAAGCCAAAAGAGTGGGGCAGTAAAAGGAAAGAGGCTTTCTGCAAACTATCAGATCAAATTTCTGTTCAGACTGATCTATCCTTCTTGAAACAGCCAGCTAAGAAAGAATAACTGGAAGAAATGGTATTGTTCTACCCATTATCAGTATGAAGACTTAAAAAATTACAAATGAGAGAACATATTCCTTAAGAAGGGAAAAGGTTATTTTCTCCTCTTTTTAAGAAATAAAAGATGTACCTTTCCTGAAGCACAAAACAGACCAAATCTTGCTCTTATATCTGCTATCCCCATCCTAACTTGTTCTCTATCACTTCTTATACACCTGTAATTGTTGGGGCCACTGCCTCAAGGAAGAAGAGCAGAAGTAGAACTAGTTTTGCTTTTCTACGTCTTGACCTGCCCCCAATTACCCCAAACTCAATATGGCCACCAAGACTGAGAAGTAAATAAGGAATTCCTCCACTCCCCAAACTCCAAAGCTTTATGTCTGAGTGTAGAGAAAGGGGGAGACCATGCATTGCCATCATGGCTTGGCATAGAGGAGTAGTAGCTGAAATGTATTACCGCACAGTAATGGAGGGGACTTGCTCCAGTAATCTTGTCAGTGGGCCAAGTAGTGTAGTCCATATACTTTGAAGGGGCCAGAACCCTGGAGGACCACCAAGCCAGGTGGCCAACCAAGGAATGGATCTCAATGGCCAAGCTGTAGTTCTAAGACAACTGGAAAAGTCTGGGAGCCAGATCCTGAACAACTTAACTGTAAGGAACTGTAGGGTTCAAGGACATCTTCCCAGGTCCAGGGATCGAACTGAGAGGTGGCTTACCCCTCCCCAAGATCCAGATCTACAACCCACCATTCCCAACACTGCTGTCTTTTGTCAGGGCCACACCAGCCGACACAGGGTCTTTTCCTTGAGCGGGGCTCCTGTTCCATGCACAAAGACAATGACACTTGAATAAGCTGATTTTGTGGACTATCTGAGACTATCAAAATTCAATAAAAGTGTAAACAGTCACATGACACCTTGATTTCATTACATCAGTAGACAATAGCATGGTGCAGGGGTGAGAAACCCAATATGATCTCAGCTTTTCTTTTTCTTACTTATCCAATAATGTTCTGAGAAATGCTTTTCGCAGTAGCTAAGAGATCTTACATTTGGCCTTTGGAAAACTGCAGTCTAGGGTGTGTACTATGCACTTGCTGGCTCTCCAGAGTGTAACTCTCAAAATCCATTACTATTGGCTACACTGGCTAGGTCTAGTAGGAGCTTTAGTCCAAGCCATATTTACTCACCCTTCCAGTAATCATTATTCCAAATACTACCCCAGGAACACTTATCAGGAATGTAATTAGACAAAGGGATGGGAAGATGCCGAGAGGTCATACCAGAATTGTTTTTAAGGTGTATGATCTTCATTAGGAGTAGGAACTGCATCACCCCCAAACTCTTTTTGCTGTCTCCCCCAGTCTGCTCTTCTCTGCTACCTCCCTTCCCTACCTTTTGTTCTCCTCCTCTAGGCAGCCATGGAAGGAAGATGATGGCAGTTGTAGCAAGGGCTTTTGCATCCCTTCCTCACCACTGAAAAAGGAATGGTCACTTGCCTGCCAGCTCTTTTCAAAATGCCTTACTTCACCCAGTTCCCCCAAGATTAAAGGGGCTGGAGAGGAGTGGCCATGAAAATTCCCTATGCATTGTTTTTACATAGGCAATTTTTCCTAGTTACCCTCACTCTCTATTCCTTCTCTTTGAAATCATCACACAGTTTGCTCTTTCCTCCATGAGGGAGAAACTGCAGAGATGACTTTCCAGTTCCTCACAGTGAGGAAAGAAGCTTACAGAAACTTGAGTGGCTCACTACATCCAGCCCTGGGCAACATTGCATATAGCCCTCTGTTGCCAGGAAGTTTGTGTCCTTCTGCCCAACATGAATCATATGCATGTTTACTCAGAAGTAAAGCCTACTCTGTTTCCTAGAGCTTACCTCAAATTAAGTCCAAACAGGATTGCCAGTTTGAAAGTAAGCCTTATGATTGAATTGAATACACATCTAATGCCTTGCAGTGGAATCTAATACACATCCACTGAAGCTTCACTGAGTTCAGTAGGACTTATTTCAAGTATGTTTGTAAAGAACTGCAGCCTTGGTTTAGTCCAAGCAAAACTGCACATATATCCAATGTCAAAGGGATCAAGAGAGTGCCACATTCTGCTGTATCCAATGCTACTTGAGGCTGTCATTTTTAGGCTGCCATCTGAGAAGTGGGAAAAAGTGTAAGTTGAAATAGACACAAGTTTTGAAGCAGGAGGAAATTTATTTCTTAAGAACAGTCACAGGATTAACAAATAGTAACATATCTGTCTATCAAATTAAACTTTCACAGTATTGAAAGCACTGACCTCTAAACTAGACCCAGGGATTGTCATTGTTTACTTTGAGCTACTTTTGGGGAGAAAGCAGGATATAAATCAAATAAATAAGTTGCCACTGGTGCACTGCAAAAAAAGAAAGAATACACTACCCCTAAAGTAGATATGTATTTACATATTTATATGCATAGATGCAACTTCAGAAATAATTGCTATAATTTAAACATAATTAAATTTAATCATAGTAGAAAGACTGCAACCATAAGACTTCTGAAGCTGCTTGGTCTTTGGGGGCTCAGTACTGCTGGCCATTTTCAGGTCCCATTCTCTGTTCCTGCTTCCTATGGTTCTTTTGTCCTTAAGCCAGACTGAAACCTGACAGCCTTCCATTACACTAGAAGATGCCTTCAACAAAGAACCGTCCTTTGTAAATTAGGATCTTGAATTCCCTATATTTAATGATGCAGGCTATCTTATCTTAATTCTACAATTACTGAGTAAAACTTCCTCTTTAAAATCATTCTGGAAAATGAGACTTTCAAAGGAAGTTTTTGGGGCAATGCCAGGATCAGAAAACCAGGAGTTTTCTCCCTTCACATTCTCTCCCTGCCCATTCCAGCCTTTTACATCACATATGTGCAAGCATGATTAGCAACTCATTTTGTCTTACCCAGCACCCTCTGTATGGCAGCACAGAAATGAAATAGACTCTTTTACAGGTTGTGATAGAGTGCAATATAATGTAGTCAGTACTGTTGGGGCTGCGTGTTACCCCAAAACATGGGTGATTCAGGCATCCACCCGCAATTCCAGTACCTTCACATAACAATAGGGAATTAATGAGCTCAATCAGGAAGCCTGCGAGAGGGGTGATGAGATCTTCCACCAATGTTTATGGGATCTCACAGGAAAGAACCAGCCAGACATTCCAAATTAAACTAAAACATGTTTTATTGAAGGAAATTCAATCACATGCATGCAAGACCCAAGTGCTCACACCCTCACACTAACCAAAGGATAAAGAGAGGAAAGTTGTTGACAGCTGAGTTTTAGGGAATGGGTGATAATTACCAGTCGGGAGAGCAGCAAAGAAGCAGTGATGTGGCGTAGGCTTGCACCTAAGGACAATACCTTCATGAATCAGAGCAACAGCATGGTGTTCACAAAGTGAGATACTGCATCAAACTGCTCAAAATTGTGAGTTTTTATTCTTAAAAGCTGCTTAGAGGGCATGAGTGTGAATGGTTCTCTGGCTGAACAAACAATGGAAGTTGCCACACGGACAATGAGGTCTGGACAGAGTTAATGGTCTTAATGTTAGGTGACAAAGAGTTAACGGCTGTTGTAATAGCTCTGTAATGGTGGATGGGTAAGGGAACAATACAAGGAAACAAACACCCAGGTGTTAGGAAGAAGGGCTGTAACAATCAGTGTTTTGGTGGGAACTTCCTGTTGCTATTGTGTGATATCACAGACCTTATAGCATCAGTCTATTATCTCTGGAGTTACCTGGTGATTTGCCTGAAAATGACCTTGGCTATGCCTAGAGAGGATTTTCTTACCTATTCTGTAGCTCGCATGTTCAGTCAGTAATTTTCCTCTGTCCAGCTCAGTCTTACAATTTGACTGTAAGATTCAGCTGGACAGGTCCGTATAGGGAATTCAGGGTCCATTTTATACTGATGTCAATTAAGATATCTTGCCAATTAAATCATATTTTGCCAATTAAACCATATCTGATCTGGGGAGTGTATGAGCCAGTAACACAAGTCTCACTGAATAAGTAAATTATATATGTTTATCTGAGTAAGCATGCAGAAGATTGATACTAAGAAAGGTTGCTTACCTACATCCTAAGGATCTTGAGATTTCTCATATTAATCCAGCAATGCCTTGTCCTGAGCTTCAGTTCTGTTGTTGTTAAACTGCAATCTTCTTCTCACTTCAACCATAGATGAAATTAATTTAATACAGCACTGGTTGGTATTCTATTAAAAGAGCACTTACCTCCTCTGGCAAGACTGAAAGTAGTCACAGTTTCTCCAAACAGGGACATGATTATTCCAGCTTGTGTTTTTCTTTAAAAGGCAAATCATGTGCATAAACAGGGAGAAACAGCATATCATGTGGGTAAATAATATGACAGCTTAAAAACGCCAGCATGTCTTCAAGTGGATATTTTTTAAAGGAGAAGTGTTGCAAGATCTCTATTATAGGCAAACCAGATTTGAATGCAAGGAATGTTGCTGTTTTCTCTTGTGTTATAGTACAGTTTTGTTTATCCACATCATTAAGCCAGCCTTTGTAATTCCCATCATACTAGAACATTATGTAGAAGATCAATGGTTCATCTAATTTAGCATCCTTTTGCTGCCAGCTGCCAGGAACCCAACGATTTTAAGAAGTGCTTAAAAATCCTAAAATGCACAATTACTGAAGAACCTGCACAAAAAGGGAAGTTGCTCCCTAATCCCCACCATCAGTAAGTTGTTATTCTATGCCTTGAAGCAGGAGGATTTTTATATCCTTTGGAAAAAAAACTTTTTCATCCCATCTAATGTAGCCACAGATGGTCTCAATAGCCATATAAATGTCTTTTCCTTTTTTGAAACCTACTAAACTCTTGGCCTTGGCAATATCTTAGGATAATGAATTCCACATGTTAATTATGCATTGTGTGAAGTATTTCCTTTTATCATTTTAAATTTGCTGCCTTTTAATAGCATTGGATAGCTCTTTAATTTTTCATTATGTGAAAAGGTAAATAAGAATTCTTTCCTCACTCCTACACATTGTTTCTAATTTTAAAGGCTACTACTGAAAATTTCCCACTTCATTCTGCCTCGGAACCAGTTCTACCATACACTTTTCCTGGCACCAACAAGGCTTGATAGCAGTATGTGACATGGATTCCTTGTTCAAACTAAAACTTTCCTCTATAGAATCCCTCCTGTTATACATGCCAAGATTAATCAGGCACAAAAGTAGTGCCAAAGGGGAGAAATCCCATTAATAGCATGATGCAAGAAAAATTTAAGTCTTTATAAGTTGTATCATTTCAGTAAGAGCCTGTGCTGAAATCATTACTGGAAATTAGGGGAACACTGGAAGTACTGAAATGCGTGTGCAGCAATCATGCCCAAAATGATCCTGTTTACAAATATCACAGAAGGCAGATTAATGTATAGGTAGATAACTGATCTACATGTAGTAAAGGGAAGAAAAAGACGTATGAGTTAAGAAACAATTATGCTCCAAGGAGCTATATTGTTCAGAAGAAAAAAGGCAGTTAATCTATAAACTGCAAGAAGCATATTGAAAGAGCTACAATTTCAGATTTATTTCTTTAAAAAGATCATCACAGATAATACAAATACACAAGATGATTTCAGCCAACCTCAGGATCACTCCTCTAGGTGACAATGTATATTGACACATAAGTACATTTTTGGATTGTATAGATACGGGGTACATATATGTGGAGACCTTTCTGCCCAGGAATATGGGATAAAGAATGATTATATATTATATGCATGCATTTAAGTGGCCAAGTTTCCCCAGAATGCACAGATGTAGTGAATAAGAAAAGACTTAACACTAATGCCTAGGTATACTGCTAGGAGATCTGCCCTTTCACAGATGATGAACTGTCAAACCATTAGATGCAAATCAACATCTTCACTAATATCACCAATAAATGAACTGAGATTTGAAGGATTTCTAATGTGTAGCTCACATATTTAACCACTGCACTAATTCTAACCCTAAGAATAATGCATAGAGACACATTCAAGTTTTCAAGATTCTGGGAGTTCTTGGGACACTGAAATTTAACAGGTACACCTCAGTTATCAAAGCCTCTGACAAAGAAGCTCTTTTACAAAGTCTTTTTATGCCTGCTCTTCCTCTCTGCCCTCTGTCTAAGTGGAAGGGTTATTTTTAGCAAAATAACTGCTGGGAGGACAAAGAAGGATTGGAGAAATGCAGATTTTTGGTGTAAAGTTACAACATGTCTGCAGTAAACAATGCAATAAAGCTTGAGCTAGGAAAAAATGGCATTCTACCCATTATGTGTCTGCCCACAACAGGCAAGGTAAACAGCAACTGCCTCCAGATTTCCTTACTGAGCATGCATGAATAGCAACATAGAGATAAAAGGGGAGAGCGGATAATCCTGCCTCACCATCTACCTCCATGGTATTTTTAAAAAATCTACAGACCAAAATGGGAACCATGAGAAAAGTGGAAGCTGATGAAGGAAATAAACCCTTTCCTGGATACATTTTGGAAGAAGTCTACAAGTAATTGCCAGAAGGTTCAAAATGCTTTGTTTAGTTAAACAAAACTTATCTGACTTAGTTGTTTAATACCACATGTACTTATTAGTTTGGGATAAAAAGTTTACTTAAGCTGCTCTTTTTTTGTGGTTCAGGAACCTTTTCCAGTTCTTTCCATGTTATTTCTGCCTCTGATATTAAAATTTCTGTTAAAGCTATAATGCACAGGAAGGCATCTATTTAATTAACTGAGATATACCTGTATTCCTAGTCCCTTACTCAATTTAAGAATAGTCAGATGCAGTCTCAATACATAACTGGAACTGCAACATCTTAGCGCACTGCTTCTGGGATAAACAGCTGACACACCTGGAAGTATCCTGCTTATTCCAGAATTCTTAGTTCCACTGTATTAAATGTGGCAACCATAATCTATAAATGGGAATCAGGATGGGAACAAGACATTGCAGTGTACCTTCGTCTCCAAACATGAATGTCCCATATCCTTCTGATATGATACTCAAGTTCAACCCTGCTTCTTTTCTTTGCCAGTTGACACTCAACATGTCATGACTGCCGAGTATGCTCGTCTCCTATTGGGCAGTCTTTTGGAGCAGGGTGGTGGTGGAAGAGGAGCAGAAAGTGGTTTACTTTAAAAGGATTCACACTGAAACCAATGCATCTTGACTGCGAAACTAGAAGTAGGGCCAGGATGTATTTTGTAGCTCTTGCTGTTGTGTTCTTATATTTTATTATTTTACCTCTATTTTGTGAACTGACCATTATAAAGCATAAAGACACAGCTACAGCAAGAGCTACAAAACCAAACCAAACTAGTTTTCAATGGCAATTAGTTACTTTGTTTCCCTTTGGGATAGGCTGGTAGAAAAAGTTACCTTAGCATCAGTCTTACATTCCAGCCTGTTTATAGCATTATGTTGGCACAATGCCTGTTATGCTAACAGTATCCAAGGCAATTTTAACTACTCAGTGGCAGAGATTGTGCAACCACTTGGACAAAGATGCAATCACTGCAGTTGTGCTACTGTGACTTCTTTTTACTTTGCTAGCCCTAGAGTAGCAGTTTGAGCACTGGATTATGACTCTGGAGACTCAGGTTCAAATCCTCACTTCACCATGGAAACCAACTGAGTGACTGGGACAATTTCTACTTTCTCAGCCTCAGAGGAAAGCAAAGGCAACCCCCTTCTGAATAAATTTTGCCAAGAACACTCCATGATAGGTTCACCTTAGGGTCATGGTAAGTTGGAAACAACAACAAAGCAACGTTAAATTGGATTTAAACTATTATTCCTGAAGATTAGTTAAAAACAGCCTTTAAACAGAACAGCACAGTCCTATGCAGGCATGTAGTCCTGGGATTTTTAAAAAAAATTATTTTGGTTTCATATTGTCATACTCTAAAGGTACCAGATCCCATCTGATCTTGGAAGCTAAGAAGGGTCAGTCTTGGTCAGTACTTGAATGCAAGAATAAGAGACTGCCAATGAATATCTGGTGCTGTACACTATATTGCAGAGGAAGGAGCTGGCAAACCATTGTTTGGTATTCCTTGCCTGAGAAAATCCTACCAAATAAATGGGGTTGCCATAAGTCAACAAGCGACTCAAAGGCATGCACACAAATACACACACTGCCATACATATTTTTCTATTTCAGAACCTTTTGTAACTGTATAGTATTACCAGGTTTAGGATTATGGGTGTTTGGTCACAGTGGAATAAAGCAATTGTCCAGCAGCCACCCGGTCATAAAAGTGAAAAGGTGGCAATGTTGTAAAGATCTTAAACACAAAGGCTAGCTAGTCCAGTTGTTTCATAACAAGTTGTCTCAAGCAGCACAAGCAGCTCCTAGAGTTTACCACAGGCTTGGTGGGGACAGGGTGGCTTCTTCCATCAGTGTTAGTACTATAGAGCTGAATTAAGTTGCCCTCACATAGATTTAGTTCAAAAAAATCAAGTTCACATTCTCCTTATTACGTTTACAACATTGCCATGTATACTTAACTGTTGAATTTAGAGAGTTCCTGTTTTTTTCAAACTTTATAAATATACCAAAACAGACACCTGAGATCTGTATGCATGCTGATTCAAGTTTTCTGGAGGAAGAGTAAGGCACAAACTATTGCCTTATGACTAATACACAAAACTGAACTTTATATCTCAAATTCAAAAATTAAAAGTGAGTATACCTCAAATTCAAAACTTAAAGGAAAAAAATAGAGGAGGCTTGAAATTCCAAGAATTTAATTTATCAAATGGTCAAATTTCATCAAGTTTCAATTCTGATCTCATGCTCTGTGGACTCAGAACTGATGCACATGTACTCCAGTAGAGGTAATATGCAAAGCAAATTGCTTCCAAAATTGAAATATTAATTAACTCTAAGATAGCAATCTGAACTAGAAAGCATCAAGACAGAGCTCAAACTGGTGGTCAAAGTTTTTAAAAAAACAAAATGGTTGTAACACCCATAGAATTTCATTCCCTCATCTGTTAACTGCTACAGTCCAACTCAGCATCAAATGTGTTTAAAACAAACCAGTGCACATAAACAATCTGTACTGAGTTGTTTTAATATATTAACTCCTATTTAGACTCCTTACATTTTAAGCCTAAAACTTCATGGAAAGAGCTCCAGAACAAATTATAATCCAAACCTTCGGTATTCAGAATCACCAATGTAAGTCAGAATCCATAAGCGTACATTGTAAAAGTGGACATAAAAGAAGCCCATTTCTTTTCCTGATTGTTTCACAATACTGTAGTCAATATAACTGCGGCTACAACACAGTCCAACACCTTGTGGAAGGTAAGGAAACTCTGGTCCTGTACATTTATTATGGATTACATTTCACGGAATTCAATAAAGTCGGCTCCGGAGAAAGCATACATGGGATCCACACTGTGTGCAGTCTGCACTGCCATTTTCTACGCAGGAAAAGGTCTTTGGACCAAGTACTCCTAGGTTTATTTTGCGTCCCTGCCTGAACTTTCTAGAGTGCTTGCACACCTCCACGGCTGAAATCCTACAAAATTTACCTGGGATATAGGAACAAACCCGAGTGCAGCCAAGAAGACTTATTTCCAAGCACACGTAATTTAGTCAGCATCTCGCAACATATACTCTGTTTCAGTACAATTTAGTTTTGTAGGACTTTGCACGAAATGGCATAGGTTCTCTGCTCGCATTATTTTACGTTTTGGTATCCCATAAGTCCGTGACAAGTCATAAAGAGAGCGCGGAGAAAGAATATTTCTGATCTTGAAGAGCCCAATTAAACAGACAAACAAGAAGTGACCCCCCCAACAGAAATTTCAAATAAACACCTATACAGTACTCCTTAGATCCCGACAGATCGCCAAAATTAGAATGAAACATTATAAAGTAAAACCGGGACACCCGCTACTTTGTTCTGCTGCTCACAAGAGCATAAAACATCTTAAAAGAACAGTTTGGCAAAATACTGTACGCCCTTTCGCTTCACGACTCGACCGACACGGCACAGGCGCGTCTTCCTAACCTTCTGAGGCGCTCTAAACAGAGCCAAACGGCCGAGGTGCCAAAGCTCCGCCCCCACCAGCCCCCTTTTCCTATAAAGACAGGCCCACTTCTCCCTTCAGCCAAAGAGAACGCTTTCCTCAGACTCCCCGCCCACCCTGCGAGCTCCAATTGGCAACCGGCAAGAAAAAAAGGCGGGGCAAAGCTGTTGTTATGATAAAGAGCGGCCCCGCCTACGCCTCGTGCGCGAAACGCTTTCTCTCCCCCGCCTCTTGCGGCAATGCTCGCTTCACTCGCGCAGCCTTTTAACGGCTCTCGAACAGTCCGTTTTCCTCTTGCCTTTGGCTCGCAAGGCCACGCCCCTTCCCTCCCCCGCGGGCTCATTCGCTCGCTTAAAAAAGTTCGCCCGCGGGCTCCGCCCCGGCCTCTACGTACATGTTCTTGTCTTTCCTCCCGTCTAAAGAGTTTGCTCCGAAAACTCAGGTTTCCCTCCCCCGCCGAGGTTAATCGCTGAGTTTGAGCCCTTTTCAAGGGGGGCAGAAAACCCCGCCCCTTTTCCCTTCCGGACCCCGCCCCTCTTGCCCCTGCGCCTTGTGTGCCCCTGCCCGAGTCACTCTCCTCGGCTCCCCTCCCCCATGGTCGGGACCCATCTGTTTCTCGGGCTGGCCGCGGCGCGGTGGTGGTTGGTGGAGTGTGTTTTAAATACACTGTATGGCCGGGGCAGGAGCAGCCGCGACCTGAGGGGAAGGTGGGCGATGGGTCCGCGCTGCGGGCGCCGGCAACAGCGCCGCCCCCGCCTGCCCTAGAGACCCCCGTGCAAGCCGGGAGGAGGAGGAGGAGGAGCAGGAGGCGGCTGAGGAGGCGCCAGCTCGGAGAAGCCCCATGCGGGGGAGCCGGCGCGGAGGGGGCAGCTGCGGCTGCTGAGGGAGAAGGAGGGCCAGCGAGAGAGAGAGGGAGCGCGCGCGCCCGAGAACGGCGGCGGGGAGGAAAAGTCGGGAGTTCGGCGCGTTTTTCGGGCTCTGAGGAAGCGAAGGACGGGGCTCTCGTGCGGCGGGCACCGGCAAAGCGGCGGCCTCGGAGGAGCGCCGGGCGAGGGGGCGATGTGCCCGGAGGAGGACGGAGGTTGCGGCGGCGGCGGCGGCGTGGCGGCAACCGTGGCCTCGGCGGCTGCTGCTGCTTCGGCTGCGAGCGGCGGTCCGGAGGGGACGTTTACGGCGACCGCCGCGGGAGCGGCAGCCGCAGCGACGGCCGGTCTCCTGAGCGAGCTGCGCTCTTGGTGGGAAGTGCCGGCCATCGCTCACTTCTGCTCCCTCTTCAGGACCGCTTTCCGACTGCCCGACTTCGAGATCGAGGTGAGTTGAGCTCGAGGGCTGCGCGGGGACGTGGGTGGGGGAGACCCGCGCACTCGCTCGATGGATGAGACCGACCGGGCAATGAGGAGTCGAGCGATCGATCGATCGATCCGCCGCCGGCCCCGCCTCCCCCTGAGGAGCAGGGACGGGGCAGGACAATAACTGGCGCCGTCTCTTGTGGGGAAATTCTCCTCCTGTCCCTGAGCGAGGGGGAGGGAGCGGGAAATGATCTCTACTGATGTATATACTCTGTGTTCCCATTTTATTCCCAGTTTTTAGATTTATTCTGTGAGTTCGATATTACCCCGGCGGGGGCAGTGTCTGGGTGCTTCCCTAGAAGCTTCGACGGGAGCACCCAGCCACTGCCCCCCCGGGGCAATATCGAACTCACAGAATAAATCTAAAAACTGGGAACAAAATAGGAAAAAAAGTCTTGAAAAAAGTGCCAGCGATCTGCGCGCAACCGTTGCCGTTCTGTGGGGTTGCCAGCCTGTTTACACGTTTATCGGAGCGTCGTAAAGTCCGTCGAATCGAGTGAGACGCACGGCGTGAGTAAACAGGCTGCGTTGCTCGTAACGTCTGAAATGGCTGATGGGTGTTGGGTCACTCCCGTCCTTTTTTTTTTTAAAAAAAGGACTGGTCTGAATGGGAGGACGTGGAGTCGTTTGGGTTGGGAGGGCATGCCTCCCAAGACGCAGAACAGGAGCAAGCGAGCCTGTCTGACTTCGGTTTCAGAAGTTCACTTGGATGGTTTTGGGCGCATTTGTACAAATGTGTGTGCGCGGAGACGGTGTTGGTGAGCAGGATTTATTGTTTGCAAACCCGGGGAATGCTTTCCTAGTTGCAGCAGGTCCGAGGCGTGCCGGGAGCGGTAGAACGGTAAATGTGAATTGTCTCAAGATCTTCAAAGCCGAAAGGAGCTCCCGGAATCTCTGTCTCAGGGGCTTCTTTTGTTACCCGCACATCTTGAGTTGGTGGGCCTCTGCTTTTAAAACCACAAACGTTGCTACCCTCTCCACTTTTAGAAGGTCCAGTGTTGGGCAAGGGGGAGAGAGGTTTTGATCTTCCCAGATAAGAAGGGACAGCCCTTATCTCGGTCCTTCCTCCCTACCCCCCCGAGGGTTTAATGCCTTGGAAAGAGTTTGTTTTGCTGCCATTACCCTGCTGGGGGGGGGCAGATGAGTAGGAGGGAGGGGGATTTTTCTTCTGATTGCTTGCTGTGGAGGTGGTGGTACACACTGGTGCAGGGCTTTGTGACAATCAGGCTCCCAGCTTTGTGACACTTCAGCAAGATACATCTGTGAGTTTTGACCACCCTGCTTCTTTTTTTTCTCTGTTCTCTGAAATTTGGGTATGTGCTTTTTGCAAGATAGCAGTGTGTTTAAATCCGTCCAAATGAAATTGGGAAATTGAGTGCAAAGGTTCAGTACACGGTAAAACAATCCAGTGCTGGAATTTTTTTTTTACTCTACTGTGTTGCTGCAACTAGAAACTTGCAGTTGCCTCTCAGTCTTCTAGTCCTAGAATCCTTTTCCTGAAACCCTGAAGACCTTGTTTCATCTATTCAGTAGATTCATTCATTTTCTTAAAATGGTTGTTTGTTTGTTCCATTGCACGTCCTCAGAAATAAAATGTTATGTACTTTGCTAATGTTAAACACTGTAGATAAAAGTGCATGAACTTGAGGCAGTAATATCAGTTCTTTATGTGGCTTATTGCAAAATTTCAGAATTTGAGAAAGATGAACACTAATGACATCAGATGGGAGAACCTGGTGTTGTGTTTGTCGCTGTACCCCAAACAGACCTCCCAGAGCCTCTGGCTCATACTCCAAGACCCTAAGCAGCTTAGGCCAATGTGATTAAACCTGGGGTTTACCATCTGTTTATAGCAGATGTAACAACTTTGGTGCCTCTGGTGCTCTTTCAAACTTTAAAGTGTACATGAAAAGTAGTTCTTGCCAACTAGGAGAAGCTGATTTCCTGAGAATCTTGGTATATAAGGATCTAGTATCTGGCTATATAAGTGAAATATTAAGTGATGGAAATGTAATGGCTAAGGAAGTTTGCTTTTCAGTTGCTACTGAGGTTTAAGAATGAAAAGGGTATGTGTTGACATATGAAGATTTCAGAAGCCCATAAGAAACTAGGATCTTTATAATTAATTGCTACTTTAAAATATTGACCTATCATATATCACCTGGAGCATTTACTATCCATCTCGGTATTATAAAGTATGTATGTCACAGACATCCGTTTGGAATATAGAAAACATGCCTTTCATTGCTTAAAATGGTGGCAGTGCTAGGAGGAGTTTAGCCTTCTGTGACCTATACAAGTATCATAGTTCACTCAAGACATGAGGAAAGCAGTGTGGAGTATGGGTTGCATTCCACCACAAAGGAATCATAAAGAATCCATTCAGCCTTTTTCTTTTTAAAGTGTAACTCACCTTCAGGATGTTAACTGCTGTACTTGTGGGATGCTGGCCATTTATGGAGGCAAGGGGTATTTTCCTGCAACTCAAAGACGAAGTGTGCATGTGTTCATAATTCTCTATTGAAACACTGCAAAACCTTATGTAGGATTTGAGCAACTCATGAACTGGTATTTACTGATCCAGCTGTCACATATTTTGTAAGGCATAAAATAGAAGTCCTGAGTGAATTTTTATTGCCAGAGATATTTTTCTCTATATGGAAAACTTGCTGACTGTCTTTACACAACATTGCAGTCTGTCTTCTGGTCTAATAATTTTGTAGGAATGGTTAGCAACAATCCAACAGTAAGGTGTACTTAACATCTTTGATGTGAATGAACCTAACTATGTGTATTATTTTTTTTTGATTGTGGCTACAGTGCCTTGTTGACAATTTTGGGTGAATGTTAAAGAAGGAAGGAAACATGTCCTTAAATATTACTGTTAGGTAGATTTACTCTAGGAGTATTAAGAATAGCAGTGAGATGCACAATTTTCAGAGGTGGTCAAGACTCTTTTTCTAAGGTACTCAGTTCAACAGGATGTGAGAATTCTTTAAACTCTTAGAACAGGATGTGAATTTTGGAGGAGGGGAGAATCCCTTATGCAGTGCTAACTATTTGAAAGGATCTCCCAGTGTTGGGAGTTCCTTAGCAAAGGCAGCACCTCCCCCATCGATTGATGCAGACCCTTAAAAGAAGGTTCTCTGTCCAAGCTTGTGAAGGGAAAGAAAGATCTTGAATTTACAATGATAAAGGGCAATTGCAATAGCCTTTAACCTTTAAAAGCCTGAATTAGCATCTGGTTTGCTTCACAAGTGAAACAGCTTGTATTTCAGGGCCTAGAACATACTTCCTATATGCTACAGAAACATTTAATATCATCTGGATTTTTAATTTTTTAGTTTGTTTTGCTTTTTGCCAAGAAGGATTCAAAGTGGCTTACAATGTAAATTTAAAACAGGAAAAATTTCTCTTGTTTTGGAGAATGGGGAGGAAGGTCTTGTGATTATGTAGCTTTGTACATTATGTTTGATCTTCTCTTTTTTTAAAAAAAAATAGCTCTGTTTTGTACCTGTTTAGAGTGAATTAAAATTTGGCTGGAAATATCTATCTATATATATACACACACGTATACATATCAGATATAAGAGGATTTTTTAGCCAGGTAGGATAGGAAATAGAAGCTTGTCAGAGAAAATCAGCTGAGACAGAGGTTTGTTATGTGTCTTCCAGTTGTGACTTATAGTGACCCTTTTTGAAGATTTTCTTGCCAAGATTTATTCAGGGGAGGTTTGACAGTACCTTCAAAGATCTTAGGCTAAGAAAATATTCCTTGCCTGAAGTCACCTAGTGGGTTTCCAGGGATGAGCAGGGGTTCAAATCCTGATCTCCTGGAGTCATAATCTAGCACTCAAACCGAGACAGGTCCACTTGTAGAAATTGTATGTAAGGACTTCAAAAAGCAGTACTTTGGAAGAAAATGGAAAGATACTCATGACATTAGAAAAAACTCCTGGGAAAGTGCAGCTGCTAGTGTATGGAGAATGTATGTATGGGGTAAGTGACAGAAATATTGAGATGGAATTCAGGGGACCATAGAGTCATTGGTTCCATTTCTTTTGTAAAGATGGGAGTCCTGAGATGGCACTGAATCTCTGATGGAGGTTCACCAAATAATTTTTAGAGCTCCTACATTCCTTGCACATTGAAACTCTTCCAGTAACTCTGCACAATTCATACTGCTGAAGGTGCATCTGTGCTCCAAAAGGACAAGAACAAAGGGCTAGTATATTGACAGAAGTCCTTATTTCTTTTTTCAGTAGTGTTTTACTAGCAGAGGGACTGCAGTTATGGACAACACTTTATCCTTTTACAGCTCTTTTACTTTAGTGTATTGATACAGGTGTCAGAGGAGTAGCATTTTGCACTAAACAATTTGGAGTAAGAATGAGTAAGAGAGCTATTTGATGTAGGCAGAGAAGGAAGAGTGAAATGACCAATTCTAACTAATAAAATTTCCTCATAGAAAGGATGATGATAATAAAAGCACATTTTTCCACCAAAATAGTCTTTAGACCCTTAAAAATATTCTTGTTAAATGTGAGATTTAACAGCTGTTTATTTGTTAACCTACAGTTGACGTACAATGATTTAGTTGATTATTTATTCAGCTTTTAATCACTTCACAACTGTTATATGGGCACCAGCATTTTTACTGTAATTTCGAAAATCTCATAACAATCATTTGAAACTGTGTTCTTGAAAATGAGGGTCTGCTGTTTACCATTACCATTACTGTTAAATGAATATCCATGACTTGTGACTGTTCTGTGTTGCCAGTTATTTTAATTGGCTTATAGCTACTACAGTTATTTTAACTGGATATTTTTATAGTCTGTTTATACCTCAGCTTGTAAACTTTTGAGAGAGGCAAGTAGATTTAGAAAGTTATCAGTGTTTGTGTGACCCGCACTCTCTCCCATGGTGATAGGTTCTTGGTGGGATTAGTCCTCAATAATTTATGGCCCTTTAGGTGTTGAATTCTAATTTCCATCAGCTGTGGGCAATGAAGCTGTCAGGTATTCTGGGAGTTACAGTTCAACATCACTTGGAAAACTGTAAGCTCCCCATTTCTGCTTTAGGTGAGGAATACTTCATATATGGTGGCTAAGATGGTTGTGGCATTTGTATAGGCCCAACATACTGTCACTGAGTTCTTTACCCAGTATTCAGTGTCTTACTTTTTGATCTTTGCACTCATAAATAGTATGCACATTTATTTTTCTCCTACCTTCCACTAAATGTGTATTCATTTTATAGGAGGCTCACTCTAGTGTTTTTACCCTAGGCATTTCATGAAATGGCTCCCAGAGTTTGTAATTGAACTGTTATGCTACCATAAAAATTGCAGTCCCATTGCCATAGCCACACTGGGGACATAATGTGTATGCTTATTCTGAACCTTGACTCACTTTAGGAGGACATTGTGCCTTCAGAAATTGGGTGCAGAATAAGTGTCAGAAAGGGTATGGTTTACTACAGACAATGAAGGAAGAGTGGAATGACCTATTGTAAATGAAAGATAAAATCTTCTTAACTGTTCTAGGTCTTACATTCCCTTTCCCACAACTTGTGTTTTAACCTTCCTGTGAAAATAACCAATGACAGACCTTCAGTGTTGCAAAGTACATATGAGTAATATGTTTTGCCATCTGATCCTAGTCCTGTTTACTCACAAGTAAGCTCCTCTGTGTTAAATCAGACTTTTTTGGGTGGGTGGGGAATATGTCTAGAATGGAAGGCTTAGCTTTTTGGACTGGATAGCTGTCTTGAAACTACCAGTGACCCAGTGGCATGTCCAGAATTTTTGCTAGATTAGTCCTCCTAATTTCATTGTTAGAAGTATGTGTCTTGAGAATTAGGCAAATGACTTGTCAATGCTTGATTAAATACTGAATCCAGTAGAACTTAGGTAAATTATAACAAGGAAAGACTTAAGCTGTTCATAAAAATAATGATTCCAGTTACGTTCTGGGCAGTTCTGTATGCTGAAGACAGGAAGCTAATGAACAAGATGAATGAGCAACAAGGAAGAAAATTAAGCTGATCTGATTTATTCCAGCTCCTCCTCATGTCTTGTCTTCTGAGGCTCCAGAATTATGTACTGGCTCATCTAGAGTCTGTGGAGAAGGCTGCTGCTTCTGTTGTGAATAGTGTTGGAAACTGAGTTGCTAGATGAGAATTATTACTGAAAAGAGTGGGCAAGGAATATAAAGCTCTTACATTTCCTTACCAATCAACTGCGGTTCTGTAAAACTATTCTTACTTTCTTGCCCACATAAAAAGGAGATGGCTCAAGTTTAAGAGTTATTAACTGTTTGGACTCCAACTGATCTTGGCCAGAACCACAACCCCACAACTTTCTTTTTTCAGATTTTTTTCCCCCTTAGATATGTGCTCTATGAAGAATATCTGACAAAACAGTTCCAAATTAGCCAGTGGTCTTGCCAGTTCTAAGCCAGCATGGTGTAGTTGTTTGAGCATTGGATTACGACCCTGAAGACCTTGGCCATGGAAGCCCAGTAGGTGACACTGGGTAAGTCACACTCTCTCAGCCTCAGAAGAAGGCAAAGGCAAACCCTCTCAGAGCAAATCCTGCCAAGAAAACCCTGTGATAGACTTGCCTTAGCGTCTCCATAAGCTGGAAATGATTTGAAGACACACAACAAACATGCACACACGCGCACACACATGCCAGTTCTCAGATGTACCTGTTGGCTGTTTCCAGGACACTGTATGCTACAACATGGTGAAAGACAGGCATTTATCATGCTCTTGTGCCCGTTATTACAGTATGAAAAAAACTTAATGAACCCTTTTCTACATTTTTGGCATTTCCTTTTTAAACAAGTGTGGGATTTTGATAATGTGTATATAAACAACATGAACTAATGTTTTACAAGATCTCTTCTTCAAAGATTGGAATGTCATGGTTGTTATTTCATTCTGACATTTGGTTACCCACAGATCTAGAATTATTAAACTAGACAATATAGTGAAATAAAAACAAAAGCAAAATAAATATTTAAACTTTTAGTCAAATGAATTAAAACATTGTCACAGTAAGACAGAGACTGTTACTATTTGTGAAGTTCCGAAAGTTTTCTTTATTTTTAAAATTAGAATAGGAGGCAGAATAATGCAATACAGTGAGTCCTCAGTATCCGCTAGGGTTTAATTCCAGTCCCTTCCTCCCGTGGATACCAATATTCGTGGATGCCCAAGTCGCATTATGTCCAATGGTGTAGTAAGATGTCGTCCCTTATACGAGATGGCAGAATCAAAGTTTGCTTTTAGGACTCTTTTGGGGAATATTGTCAAGCCATGGTAGGTTGAATATGTGGGTACAGAATCAATGAACATGGAAGACTGACTGTACTGTAGATGAGCCACAGAACCTAACATTTTCTAGGTGCTGTAGAAAGCACCTCTTGCCCACAGATGTGTAATTTAATTGATGTGACACAGAAAGAAAAAGAAATAGGGAGGCAGCATGAACCAATTTTTAATAGTTTCAAAAATACTGCATAGCCAGATAAAATTGCTGTTGAGATAGTTTTGAGTGAAGAATAGCTAGATGGATAGGTTTCCAGATAAGCTAATATAATAAACTATACTATGGCCCTTTCCACGCGAGGAAGTTAAAATGGGCCAAGGTGTCCTGTCACGGAGGTCGTCCGCACCTTGGATTGGACTAGGTTTGGACTATTTACCTTAGTTCCGCACCTTAGCCCGATCCAAATTGCCCCCAAATGGTCCTCCAGCATGCTAAATGAAGACCGAAAAAATCTGGTCTTTCAATCTTCTGGAGCGCGCCATTTCATTCCTGTGCACTTGTGCAGATGCGCAGGCTCGCACCAGTGCAAGCTTCCGATCAGCGGCGGGCGGGCTGTGGGCATGGTCAGCGTCAGTGGTTGGTCTGGACCCATGAAGAACAGGAAACCATCATTTTCAGCCTCAGCAGTGCGGATCTACGGACCTCGCACTGCTCTGATTAGCCCTGCAGCAAACAGAGGAGCCCTACCGAAGGGCTTAAGGGAAAGTCCGCGTTGCTTCAAAGAGAGAAGAACTGGTAAGTAACGGCATGGAGCGATTTATTTCTATGTCACCTTTTTTTTTTTGCTCAGGTGCAGAATGGCTTAACAAATGGAAAATAACCCCAGCCAGATCGCTGGGATGAGCCATGCTGTCTCATCTCTCCCTTTGCTGTAGCCAGGTGGAACAGCTGCTGATAAAACTAGAAAAGTGCTGAGAGGAACTGGTTGGGGGCCAAATTGTATACGAACAGTATTAGGTCTTCGAGTGCTATTTATGAGTCAAAATACACACATGGTTTGGAAAGGCCATTATCTTACATCTTGATTGGCTTAGATTATGAGTAGGTAACTACGGCTTTGTAGTTGTTTTTGGGCTGCCACTCCCATAATCTATTACCACAAGTTATCTTGGATAGAGCTGATGGAAGTTGTAAGACCCACCACCACCAAAAAAAAGTTGTCTGACAGTTGCTGGGCAGGATAGTTGATACCCTAAAGGTTGATTGGTTTTTCCAGAAAATGGGTGGTTAGGGAAGCAAATTACACGCTGCCTTTGTGTTTCACATCAGCAGTTGATATTTGTGATCCCTCTCTCTCATTCTCTGTCTCTCTCTGTCTCTGTCTCTCTCTCTCTCTCTCTCACACACACACACACACACACTCAATCAAAATTTGCTGCATGTATTTTCCTCCTGAATTTTTAAAATCAATGTGTCCTAGAATAATAAAAATACATATTGGAGTTGGTAAAATCTTTCACATCTGTAAATGTCAATGTCAGGTGTTTATGTGATGGTCATACAGTAGTGAATGAACAGTTTAGTCTTTTAGATGCCTACACAGCTTTCAATCAGTGCAGACTCATAAGATCTGCCCCAGCTGGGGTGATCAGTGGTGATAAAGAAAACAGAAGAGAACTTTGCTGTAGCCTGACCTTTTATGGCTCTCTTCACAGAAGATACTTGAAAAAGACTTTGGTTTTCATCATTGTAACCTGAGCTCTCCTTTTTTTCATTGTCATTCCACAACTTTGTGTTCACTATACTGGAATAAAGTGATGCTTCCAGATGTGAGCTGCCACCAGCAGCTGTATGTCTCAGTATCTGGGAAGCAGATGTTTCATTTTCTTTTTCCTTGACCATTGCGTAATGAGAGGGTGAGGTAGAGGGATAGATTTACAAAGCTAGTTGGCTCAGATAAAGCAGTGCATCCACCAGGCCAGGCTCTGGGTATTGTTATGAGAAAAGAGTGTTGAACAGCCAAGCCCCCATGCTGGTTTCAGCAGAGGCAGCTGCTCAACAAGGCTCATGGTTCCTCTTTTCAGGACTTCGCAGCTGTGAGTTTGGAGGGGAGGAGGTTGCTCAGCATTGACCAGGTCAAAAGTTCAGTGGGACGTGAGGGAGATGTGTGTGCAAAAAGAATATTGCACATTACGAAAAATAAGTGTGGCAGAGCAGATCCCTGAGGCGGTTCTAGCACCTGGGTGCTTCAAGATATCAAGGTATTTAAAATACATTAGCAACCTATTAATCTAGCTAAGAAACAGAAAGTCAGTCCAGGACTGTATCAGCCGTCAGGTTTGAGGGGAATCCTAGTAAATGTTCTTTAAACCTTGATCTCCACTGGTAACAAGCTCAGTCTGATGCTAATATTTTTTTTAAATGGACATTTTTCAGTTATTTGGCAGCCATCTCTCTTAGTACCTGTTTTTTCTTTGCTGTCCCACAGAACAGCATCATCACTGAAACCTGTGTATTATTGAAATGTATTTAAATGTATAGCTTTGACTTGTTCTTGCCTGTCCTGCCTTTTTTCTAGCTTGAACCAGTGCAACCCTCTATTTTAATACAATCATTTTAATATAATTATTTATATTTTAATATAAACAGATCATTGTGGCACCTTCATTACTAACAGATGGACTGCAGTATTCATTTGTGGGGTAGGTCCCATTGGGAGCATAAAATGCTATCAGTAATTGGCAGGTATAAATACATGTCTAGAGATGAGAAGAATACAGTGTTGCACCAAAAGACCACGGATTTAGTAGTGTTTCTTACATTTCTACACAGAGCCTAGGTATATGCAAAAGAAGATTGTAATTTCAGGCTCAGTCAGTGGCCCTTTCCACACCTTACTTTGTTCTGTTGTCATCCAGGCATCATCTGAGCAGTATCTCCTGCCAGGATGGGTGCATCTCCCCAACACTCCCATCCGCACCTGACCAGCTGCCTGTGGAAGGAAGTGTGAAGGACACACCTCTTCCTTCCACATTGCAGCTGGCCATCTTCCCATGCTGCAATGGGGGAGGAAGTGTGTGGTTGCGCTTCTGGCCCTTCTGCATTGCTGACTGCGATGGAAGGCTTGCACAATCAGGGGTCATTGGCAAAGTTTTTTCATCAAGGATATACCTCATGATCGTGCTGGCTGGCAACATGAGAACAAGACTACGATGACGTTGTGCAGAAGCATCATCATGGTACCACTCCTCTTACATCCCCCATGGCAGGATGCCGCCATCTTGTGAAAGGATTGTTCAGAACAGTCATTCACTATACAGTCCTTTCTATATTTGCAGGTTTGATCTTCATGAATTTGATTAGTTGCAAGGCATGTGCTTGCCCATTTTCCTCCTCCCATTCCCTTGCATTCCTCACCCTGGGCTTGCCAGGCTTGTATTTAAAATGGATGCTTTTCTTTTTCTTTTTCTTTTTTGGTGGGCAAAGGCCCCTTCCCACTGCTGGAGGTGTGTCGTCTCTCCCATGTGACTGCACTTTCTGCTATGTAATGCCTGTTGGTTGTTCAGGTGCTCTCTTTTCTCCTCCCTTTTCAAGATGGCCACTGGAAGTAATTAGAAGGAAGGACTGTGCCCTTCTTTCTGTGAGAGGAAAGTACTGGTAAGCTCTTTACTGTGTATTTTTTCTTCTCTGCGCCCCCATGCCAGGACCAGAGGCAGAGAAATGGGAGGGAGGAGCTCTAGAGGGGAATCACAGGGGTGGAAGTTATTTGTGATATTTCCACTTTTGCAAGGGTTCTGTGCCCCTAACCCTCACACATGTGGAGGAGCTACTGTAGTCTTAATTATATTGTGCCAAGTTCTAGTTAAGCTCACTTGAACAGAATCATATTTGCCAATAAAAGCAAATTTGTCTTCTTTCGAAGTGACTTTGTTACATTATTATGACTTTGGGATCAGCAGCAGAATGCTCTGAATAATTCATTGCTTTTCCATTGTTTTCTGGATTCTGCACTATTGCATGTTATGTCACACTTGCGTGCGTGTATTGTCCCATGTAGAGACTGTCTCTGCTATCCTACACAGACCACAGAAAAACATTGCTAGCAAGGAATGGTATATGTTGTACTGAAGAATGAACAGATGAATGGAGCCCTGAAGTTAGTATATCTTGTAACAGTAAATTTCCAATAGGGATGGAAAATACGAGAGTTTGCTGTCTGCAAGACTATGAACAAGCACATTTATATTTCTTCCCTGAACATTGAGGACTGAGAGTATGATATTCTTTTTTTTAAATGCTTTCGTGCTTTGATGTGGGTTCTTGCATGGCAGGAGATTGAACTGGATGGCTCCTGTGGTCTCTTCCAGTTCTATGATTCTGTGATTCTAATTATACACAAATAATGTGCAACTAAAATGCATATATTTAAAAAGTATGCATAATTGTGGTTTAGTCACAGAAAAAACATTTAACTATGTACATGGAGAAAAATGTATTAAAATGTTAAACACAACAGGAAAAGTCTGTACTGAAACATTCCAATTTCAGTGTGAAAGCAAAAATCTGAAGTCAACCTAAAGTCTTGAAACATGGATGGAAAAAAATATTGGCATGATTTGGAGAAAGGCAAAAAATTAAGATACCTAGTTTCCATTAATGATGCAGTTGTGTATTAGTTGAAGAGTTGTGCTGATGCTGTCCAGGAAATTAACTTGTTGCAATGGTTAGTAGAATTTGGTTGATAGTTTGGTTGATACTGAGATGGAAAAAAGTGGAGGTTCTTCTAATTGAATTTCTTCAGTTGCTATGTATCTAAATTATGCAAAAATTATCAAGTGTCTCTCAGAAGAAAGGCCTTTGGAGAAAGGATGTGAAGTAACATAGTTCTAGAGAAGCCATTTATTATTTTGATATATGTTTTAGGAAGAGGAGTAAAGAATTAGAAGTATAACAATGAGAGTTTTATCTAGGGATGTGATGAATCCAGAATTTTCTGAATCCAGATCCGAATCCTTGGAAGGTTCTGGAAATCCACGAATCTTGAATCTTTTGAATCCTTTTTTTAAAAAAAGGGTTTAAAAAGCAAAGGAAAGAAGGATAATCTTGGACAAGACACACTCTCTCAGCCTTAGCAAAAGCCTAGGCAAAGGCAAACCTCCCTCTGAAGAATCTGACCAGGATAATTGTCATAGTTTTGCCTCAGGATCTCCCCAGATTGAAAATGACATGAAGGCCCTTTCTATACAGACAGGAAAATGTGGATTAATGCCACATTTTCCTGCCTGTGTAAACAGGACCACATACTACAGTACAGAGATAATTCAGGTCAAAACTGGATTTTCTTTGCATAGCTCCTTATGGCAGCATCTTGGGGTTAGTAGTTTGATGATGTAGCAGCACACTTTGGCAGAGAAGGCTGTGATACCTTGTAAAACTACAAACCCCAGAATTGTGTATAAAAGAGCTTTGCAAGGGAGCTATGCAAAGGAATCTGTCATCTGTCCTTGAAATCTCAAGAAGACTATACCTTCCAGCCAGTCAGGCCTTTGGTGGGTCCTGGAGGCACCAATTTTTAAAAACAATTTTTCCTTTCTGCTACATGTGATTTGCCATGTGGCTCATGAGAAACCATGACAGACATTTCACTTCCCATCCTAGTCTAGCTATAGGTTTACAACCAGGCACTGGTCTTGTGGAAGGAGGTACACTGGCCTACATGTGGCAATCACTGGATGGGATTGTGTGACCTTGCCCTCTGTCCCACTACTTCTGATGGGCGTCAGATCATTGACCCCAGCATTTATACATGCCATTGATTTTCAGCCCAGAAAATAGTGCTGAACTTAAATATTAAATGTTCAGTTTAAATATATTAGGATACAACCCCGGATGTAATTTCTGAAATTGTTAGCAAAGGCCATTATTACTGCAAGGGAAAAACTCACCTACTTGCCATCTCCCCTTGTGTATCTGGTCTCCCAGATTTTCAGGCATCCTGGTCAAACTATTTGGTTGGTGGATTTGAAAGATTCGGTTTGCCTATTTTAGCACAGGGATTCGGATTCACAAATCTTGAATCCTCGCCGAGGATTTGTGGATTCGGTTGGCCCATCCCTACTTTCATCTGTCTTTTATGTATCGTGAGACTGCTGATGTTTGGGGTGAACAAGAAGCTGCTCACCTAATCTTAGATCTGAGTGGTACAGTGGTGAGAATAGGACACTTTTCTTTTCTTTTCTTCATCTTGATGTATGGAAAACGTTGTGGCAAGCATGAGGGTGTTTGGATGCAGGGATTCTTATCTCTAATTTTGTTGTTCCACAACAAGCTTTAGGAGTCTTGCCTTTTTCATGGCTTAGAGTCCTAGCATCAGTGTTTACTAAGGTTTGGAGGCCTTTCCTCTAGCCTGAACAAACTGGCATCCTTTGTTCTTACATCTCTTGGATTTGACATACGTACATCCTCTGGCCTTAATTCCTCACTCCTCTCTTCTCTAACAGTCTGCTCTGGCCTTAATTCCTCTCTCCTCTCTTCTCTAACAGTCTGAGCTATCTCTTCTTTTAAAATGTTTTTTTTTCTTTTGTTTCTTCTTTTAAAATGCGTGTACTAATGTTTTGCCACATAGCTACATAATCTCCTTAGCATCCAGAAACACATCTGAATGTGCTCACTGTACTTGCTCTACTTGTAGTTACAGGATGACTGAGCAGTAATGAACAGTGCAGTCGTCATGCTAACCATGGCAATGTTGTTGACCCAAAAACACAACTTTCCCTCAAATCTGAAAGAATTGTTGAAGTTTATAAAGGGCTAACAGTTGACAATATCTAGATGGAATAATAGTTCATATACACTTTTTATGTAAGATACTGATGAGTGCCAGTTGGTTGTAACAAGACCCTTGGGGTTTGTGTGTACAGATTTATTCCTGTGCACAGGTAGGAAATCCCTTCATTGAACTGTGAGGTATTTCTTGGTATTACATAGTGATGTCTGATGACAGTAGCCAGTAGAAGATGTGGTGGTGGTAAATTGTTCTTAACCATGTATATGCTTCAGGTTAATCATGATGACAGCAGCTCCTCCTTTGCCAGTCTCTTTAACTAAACTGTCAAAATCATTTCTGAGGCTGTGAGGCATGATGACCGCATAGCTCAGGTGATGTAGCAAACAGTGTTGTTCACTAATGATGTTGGCCTAGACATGATAGTATAAGCATGCTTTGTTTTTGTATTTTTAGAGGCTGGTGTGAAACAATCCTTTGCTTTCCTTCCCAAAGTTCCCAGTTGACACTTGGATGTAACGTACTGTAACTTCCCCCAGAAATACCTAACTAAAGTAACACTACATCTCCTTGTAGCATCATTTTAGGGCAGGATTGAGGAAGGTGCTCCACCATCATTTCAAAAACAATATGGAAAGATTCTAGGGAATATCGAGGCTGTCCAGGACTTTCCCTTCACTAGAGCTGGTTTAAGGCCATGCGGAGGGCTCTTTTCAGAACTGGTAATGACTTTCGGTCACTTGGGGGGGAAAAGGATGGGGGGGCTGTTCTGGATCTAATTCGAGCAGAACCTGACACATGCTGACAACATTATTCAAATACTCTTTAAGACATGTAGCAGGGCTTTGTAGTCATATTTTCTTTTTAAAATTGCAGGAAGGAGGTGAGGCTCTTCCGGGTCCAATGGGTGTGTGACTCCTGGACATTGAAAAGTTGCCCATACCTGTTCTAGTCCTTATGGGACCCTGGCATCTTCTGAGAGGAGGTTTGTCCAGCAGTTAGTTTCACCTCCGAAATTTCATTCCCTGTCCCTGATGTTTTCCCCTGGAATGCTGAAATTCTGTATAGATTCTCCATGAAGACCTTTTGGTTCAGCCTCAGTAAAAGTACCAGGTCAGATTTTTACTATTAACGGAGGTGCATGTAGAATTCTTATTTCTGGAGAGCTAAAAAGAACTACAGATGGATTGTTTCAAGTCACAGCCCTGAATTGCAACACCTTCTGAGGGCTGTTGATGATTGGGGCACTCTCATTCATAGAGTTTGCATACAAAGTTCATTTGATGACAAATTGCAGGAATAACAATAACAAAAGGAGGCTACAGATTAGTCAGTAGTCCAGTGGTATAGTCAAAGCAAAGTTTTGTAGATGATGGAAATAAACCTCTGAAATCTTGCAGAGCTGTTTCACACATTTTTGTTGTAACAGATTAAAGTTAATGTCCATTAACCTGGGAGTAAAACACATTGAACTCATTGAGATTTCTGAATAAGTCTGGCATGTATAGGGTTACAGTGTAACAATTTTTTGAATTTTTTTATGTTAAGACTAGATGATGAGATCTCCAATTTTGAAGATTTCTGTGTAGAAATCATTCGTATTCTGACCCTTCAACCACTAACTAACATATTTACTATCTTGTTATTTTCCTTCTGTAATGGATAAAAGTTTATTAAAATTATAATCCTTATTTGACTTCAGTGAAATTTTCATTTTTAAGTGTATAAACACCCCACTGTAGAGCTAAGTTGCATGGTGAGATCGTAATACTACTTTCATAGTTTCAGAACTCTGGAAGATGATTGGATATTTTCTTGGAGGGCTCACTATATTCGCCCAATTTTACCCTTTTTGTTTGTTTGTTTAACTTTGTTATGTCTCTAATTTGTGCTCTCAGATTTTGAACATTAAAGCCTCCTGGTTGTCCCCATTCTTTCTTATTCTTTCCTTTTTAAAATTGGTTTCAGTTCCATTTTCCTATTACTGTTGGAGTGTGTATTAAGAGGTTTGCACATCTGAGTGGATGCCATGCACTATACAACAGCATAAAGGTGTTGTCTATTTGCACTATGGTCAAGTCAGGTTTTAAACTTTGCTTTTCTATATCTAAGCCCAATAGTCTACACTCTGTCATGCTGGATCTCTGTGAATGCCAGGAGTGTGATGTCAGTGAAGAAGTCAAATGGAAGGGGAATGGTGAATGGAAAATGATAAGGGATTCTGGTTTAATTTAGGGATAATTGGATGTACTTAAGGTAGGAGCAATTCTTAGGTAGAGTTTTACTGTTGATATATTGTTTGCAATGGTTTCGAAGACTGTTTGGATCTGCAGTCTTGTCCGCTACCTAGGAGTAAGTACCATTGAATAGGACAGACTTCTGAACAGAGCTTGGAAAACTGGTTTTTAACTGATCAGAGTGTCAGTTCTGCTGCTCCTCAGTTGTGAATAGTTCCAGTATGTTCATTGTTCTTAAAAGTAACTTTTCAAAATCTGCTTAAAATGAGCATGATAAGACTGTATGGTATGCCTAATATATAGTCAACACTCCAGATTTTTGCAAAATTTTATTATGATCACCTAAGGATAATAAGTGCTTTTCATATGAAAGAAATTAGCACTCTAGGTTTGCCACCTTTTGTTTCCAGATTAATACAACTCTCATATCTGTACAGCAGCAAGGTGGCAAAAATATTTGCCTGGTCACAGTGACCTGGTCTGATTCTAGTTGTTAGTGACGTGGCATTTGGTTGATAGTACTGTGAAGGTGTGGATGGATCTTTATACTGCAAACAGAAGATTGTACTGACAGATTCCAATGACTCTTTCTTCCTTATTACCTGCGCAGATATCAGAGCAGTAGTGTGGTCTGAGAGTCTGCCAAGCATATGGAACTGAAAACGTGACTTTCTGTGCACAGCTTTAGACTCTACTTGTTTCAGATTGATTCTTCTTTTGTATCATGTAAAAACAAATGATAAATATTTGAAAACACTAATACAGAACTTAAGAATAAAATATCATGTGAAAAGGGTTCAGAAGCTTGTTCAGAAGCACAAAACTTCCATTTCCAAAAAATTGTAAAGCTGTAAGTTAAAGTTCCAAATAATAAACTATGGATCTTTGAGACTGCTTTTCATTGGAATTAATAACGCAAGTTATAATCTTATTTTCAAGGAAATACTGTATTTACTGAAGTAAATAAAGATAAAATTCCAACAAAATTTTTGAAAGTCTGTAGTCAGTTTGCTGTAAAACACAGAACAATTTAATAGCACTAAATAAAATATTAAGTATAAATGATTTTTTAGATATGTTGCTACTTCATAGTTATTGTCCCTTTTTTAAAAAATCATGTTTTTCTGTTTCTGTAGGAGAAGCCACTTACAAAATAGTCAGAATGTTAAATAAATAAATGTTAAATATTAAGTAAAATGGTTTTTAAGCTGGATAATACAACTTTCATTTTCTTAACCACAGGGTTTCTGGTTTCTTAATGTAGTGCAAGGCTGTAGCTGTAAGTGACTGATGTGAGCTACAAGTATTCATGAAGCTGATCCTAAGCTATATTTAAGAGGAAGGAACTGGCAAAACCACCTGTGAGTTTTCTTTGCCCAAGAAAATCCTATGAAGTTCATGTGGTCGCCATAAGTTGTCAGGTTTAGCAGCAGTAGCTATCATGACTGAGAGAGACTTTTGGATTTGCTAGGAGTACTCCTTCCATTTGAACCCGGAAGAAACCTGCAACAGATGGAGCTTGAATGTTTGTATGCTCAGCCAAGAAATCTAACTATGTTTTTTTTAGTAAAGATTAAATCTCAGCGTTGAAATTCAAGTGACACAACCAAGAGATCAGCATGAATTTTAAGCTTCAGTATAGATGCAAAATTCTGTTTCAGTAAGCTGAAATGGAAAGGTAAAAATTGTCAAATAAAATTAATTACGGGAAGAGGCTGTTATTAATTCATGAGAGTTGTATGTGGACTGAAGTTCCATGATAAAGCTTCATCAGTTGAGCAACCACCATAAGGCCTAATTCAGTGCAAAAATAATGTTTTAGGTAAAGCAGCCCAAATAGTGTGCAGAGCAATCCTAGGCTTTCCCACATGGCATTGTTTATTGGTGCCAGTCCACGCCTGGCATCTGTTCAGTGCCTGTTTGGTGGGGTGTGGAGGAGGGGGGAAGCTGCTCTTCATGATATCTTCAGATGCTTTCATGTTTTCAGAAGAAGTATCTTTGAGAAAAAAGGCAAAAATGTTTGCTTTAAAAAAGGAAAGAATAACTATATTGAAAAGCATATAGATTTAATGTTTTTATAAGAGACTTAATTGGAAAGTAGATTTTAAAATATTCCCTTGTAACAGCAACAGCAGTTGCATCTGCCATAGTGTGAGAACAATGCAGCTTAGCCTTCTTCCTTACAGTAGAGAATCCAGTTAAACACACAGGCTCTTAGCCTCAGAGTGTATCCTTTTCAGTAGACTTGTTCCTTTTAATGGATGCCCATTCCTGGGGTCTTTATTGTTTCAACAACAATGGCACTAGAGGCAGCTGATTTGGTTGACAGAAAATGTGTTAATTTAACAGATCTATTCACTGTTGCAAGTCTCCTCTCTATTGTGCTTGTTCTCTTTTGGTTCCTTGGAAAGCTAAGTTAGCAGATTATGCTAGGTGGGGTACTTCTATAATTAAAAGCTTTCTGGAGTCCCATGTTTGAAAAGAAAAACACTTGCTAAGCAAATTGATCTTCTTTATTGGTGGACTGTACTTGCTACTCAAAGTTACCAGAATAAAAACATATCTCTAGAACTGTGTACATTTCCTTCTAGTTTACTTTCAAAAACAGAGTAGATTTAATGTGATATTGTAGGAGTTGCATTCAGGAACAACTCCCTTGTGGATTTAAATGGAGCTAGAATTTTACTAAGGAGTTTTATTTTGAAACTGTTAAAGTGATCTAACCCACAAATGATTCTTCAGTGGGTAACAGCTACATAAGAAAAAAAAAGAGCAAAAGTGTGTTTTCTCCACATAAGAAATGGTTAGCTTAAGAAAAGGCTGTATGTGGATGTCGTAGCTTTAGCAATGTCAGTGCAGTCTATGTTTTTGAAGGGATGACTGCCATGCAAATGAATCCATTTGTTTCTGGAGAGTGCAAAGTATTGTCAGTTCTGTGCAGGAGGATATTGTTGTATAATTCAAAGTAAAGGCTGAGATCAGGAAAATGCAACAATTTCACAAGCCTTTATAAATCTCCTTTCGTTTCCCCCTTGTTCATTTTATATTCAATTTATCAGAACAGAAAATCAACAGTGTTCTTATTTTTGGTTCCCTTCCCAGGGCTGCGACAACAAAAGATAGTCAAGTACTTTGCAGACCATTTAGTTTGCTGGTGCTCACTGTTTGGTGTTGGTCACAAATTATGCACCCTGTTTTTATTTGAATTTTCCAGGTTTCAGAGAAACTTTGCTGTGCTTTGAGGGGCCAGATGCCTGTTTGTATGTGACTATGTTAATTTAAGGGCCTAAATACCCTAAAAGCACAAGATTCTGTATGATCTTGGGAGCTAAGCAGGATCAGCCCTGGTTAGTACTTGGATAAGAGGCTGATAATGAATACCACATGCTGTAGGCTATGCTTAAGAGGGAAGAATTGTCAAAACCACCTCTAAGTATTCCTTGCCTAAGAAGACACTCTGAAATTAATGGGGTTGCCATAAGTCAACAGACAACTTGAAGGCACATAAACACACAGAGATGTGGATTTATACTCTTATTGCTTAATTGCAGCTCTACAACTATACGGGGCTAAGATATCAGTGGTACTTGAGGCTTCATTGGTCTGTTAAGCACGTGTAGCGATATTACAGCTAAGATATTTCCTTTTGCATACAGCAGCATACTATTCTGGTGTCTAAGTGTTCTGTGGCTATGGAACATGATTTTTGTGCAAGTGACTGAATAGGACAGAATTCGCATAGATTAATAGGAAGTGATAGTTTGTTATTGCTAATGTTAATGCTTATTAGTACAGGTTGAGCCTCCTTTATGTGGATATTTGTCATTCAAAACTGAACATTTTTGCTGCCAGCTGCCCACTTCTGCCTTCAAGGTGGTAGCTGTGGCATTCCTTAGGTTTGAGAGACCAACGAGCTGAAGTGCTACAACCACCACCTTAAAGATGGAAGCAAGTGGCTGGCATTAAATAGAGAGACTGAGGATCTAAGAGAGGAAAAGACAAGAGTCTCACAGCTGTCACTTCAAAGGTAGAAGCTGGCAGCAAAAAGAGAGAGAGACTGGGGATTTGTGAAATGGTGGGAGGCTTGGATTTGTGCCATGCACTATGCTTGGATTCCCACTATTTCACAGATCCTCAATCTCTCTCCAGCCTCACATCTCATATACAACACAAGTAGCAAACAAATGAGACATAAAGCTATTCCAAAATTATATTTTATTCCAAAATCTGCAAAAATCTAAATTATGGAACACTTCTGATCTTTGCATGTTGGATAAGGGAGGTTCAACTAGTAGTTTGTTAACTTTAGTTGATGTGTTAATAAAATTAACAAAGAACCCATTAGGAATAAACTTTGACATGATGATCTTTGATTTTGTTCTTCTGTTGTGGTGTTGGAATATTGCAGACAATTTTACCTGTAAAATAACTGGCATTTAGAAAGAATCGAAAGAACTTGGATATTTTTTCATGTCCAAATAGATGTTTTCATGGATAGCTATAGCCATGTTTTTAGTGTCATACTCTCTTTCTGTGAGCTGTGGGATAAGCAGTGCTATTTGAAACCATTGAGAATCTGGTAGAAAAGTGAACTCTTATGTACTTAAATTGTAGGTTCCTTGTCCCTTTTCTTAATTTGTATGGGTTTTTAAAATATTACTTAGATATAATAGAGAGGAAATGGCAAGAGATTGAAAAAGAGTCATTCATGGCTGGTGGATTCATTAAATCCGCTACTAGTTCATTGGAATTAGGTTGTTAATAAATGAGATTGCAAAACAGAATTATGTATGAAACTTCGCAATTTGCAATTTGCTCATTCATAATAGTATCCTGTCTCTCCAGATCTACAGCCTGAGGTCAAGTGCCTTAATTTGGCTATTGAGATGAGCAGCCCAGGCTGTTACTTTTAAGTATACTAGTGTTTGAAAATGATTGTGCTCCTTCCTAATTGACATATTTTTGTGAAGCATTTTTTTGGCTAAACCTGATTAGTTATGTTTTTGTTTTTAGGGGTTTCTTTTTTGTTAAAAAAATGTTTTGTTGGATATTTGGGATTTGCTGACATTATGTTTGATTAAGCAGAAAATCACAGTTAGATGTGATGCTAAGCTATAGTTTAGAGTTGTACTCATGGACCTGGTATGTGTGCCACTTTTCTCTTTTGGAGTGGCTATATGGAAGGGATTGGAAGCTTTTGTTTCTGATTTCATCTAACTATAATTTGTTGTTATGCATATATCAGTTGGGAGCTGTGGCTGGGTTTAGCAACAGCTTGTGCAAAGAAGCTGGGAATCAAGACCAGTGGTTGAAGTTGGCTTGTGTAGACAAATCATAGTTAAAACTAAACACAATTTAGTTTTACAAACGCAACACAATTTGTCTTGGCTTGTATCTAGCAGCAGATCACAGTTTGTTGAAAGTGGAAGCTCTTCTTTGTAGCTGTGCCAGAGGAGGAAAGATGGGGATCACATGATCCTGAGATTCAGTCACATAGTAGTAAACTTTAGTTTAGTCCTGTGTCTGACTTGCAGCAGTACTAGAAAAACTATAATAGAAACAAAAAAAATGATATAAAGATATTGGTGAATTAGGCATGGGTGGAACCACACAATTTGTCAATAATAGGATAATTTCTTTTATTTGTGAAAAATCCAAAAAAGAATCTGTTCTAGATAAATGGTTTGCATTTTCTTACCTGTCCATTGTAAGTTGGCTGACTATTGTGTCTACTACTCACTCAATTCATTAATTTGCCACACTTATTTCATAAAATCATAGAGGTGGAAGAGACCATAAGGGCCATCGAGTCCAACCCCCTGCCATGTAGGAATACACAATGAAAGCATTCCCAACAGATGCCATCCAGCCTCTGTTAAAAAACTTCCAAAGAATGGACTCTACCACACTCCCAGGAACGATATTCCACTGTTGAACTGCTCTTATTGTCAGGAAGTTCTTCTTAATGTTCAGATGGAATCTCTTTTCGTGAAGTTCGAAGCCATTGCTCCAGTCTTGCTCTCTGGAGCAGCAGAAAACAGTTTGTTCCATCTTCCATATGATATACCTTCAAATATTTAAGCATAGCTATCATATCACCTCTTAACTTTCTCTTCTCCAGGCTAAACATATCAGATTCCTAAGCTGCTCCTCTTAGGGAATGTTTTCCAGGCCTTCTACCATTTTGATCACCCTCCTCTGGACACATTTGAGCTTGTCAATGTCTTTCCTGAACTGTGGTGCCCGGAACTGGACACAGTATTCCAGGTGGGGTATGACCAAGGCAGAATAATAGGTAAATTCTGGAACAGAAGGATCAAACTTGCTTCTTAAGGTGGAGACTATAAGCTTACCCAGCACAGGCTAAATTCTTGTTCCCTGATCTACCTTGCAACTGATGAGGAGCGTCATAGAATCATAGAATCATAGAATCATAGAAATGTAGAGTTGGAAGAGACCACAAGGGCCATCCAGTCCAACCCCCTGCCATGCAGGAAAACCCTCAAAGCACTCCCGACAAGTGGCCATCCAGCCTCCGCTTAAAAACCTCCAATGAAGGAGACTCCACCACACTCTGTGGCAGCACATTCCACTGTCGGACAGCCCTGACTGTCAGGAAATTCCTCCTGAGGTTCAGGCGGAATCTCCCCTCCTGCAGCTTGCATCCATTGCTCCTTGTCCTGGTCTCAAGAGCAGGAGAAAACAAGCCCACTCCCTCCTCGACATGACATCCCTTCAAATATTTAAACATGGCTATCATATCCCCTCTCAACCTTCTCTTCTGCAGACTAAACATACCCAGCTCTCTAAGTCTGTCCTCATAGGGCATGGCTTCCAGGCCCCTCACCATTTTGGTTGCCCTCCTCTGGACCTGCTGCAGCTTATCCATATCCTTCTTGAATTGGGGTGCCCAGAACTGGACACAGTATTCAAGATGAGGTCTAACCAATGCAGAATAAAGTGGTACTAATACCTCCCTCGATCTAGACACCATACTCCTATTGATGCAACCAAGAATTGCATTGGCCTTCTTGGCTGCCACATCACACTGCTGACTCATGTTCAGCTTGTGGTCTATGAAGACTCCTAGATCCCTTTCACACGTACTGTTAGCCAGCCACGTGTCCCCCATCCTATATTTCTGCATACCATTTTTTCTGCCTAAGTGTAGGACCTTACATTTCTCTCTGTTGAAATTCATTTTGTTAGCCTTGGCCCAGCTCTCCAATCTGTCCAGGTCCTTTTGAATTTTGATCCTATCGTCAGGTGTATTAGCAACCCCTCCCAATTTGGTGTCATCTGCAAATTTGATCAGCGTGCCCTCTATTCTTTCATCCAAGTCATTAATGAAGATATTGAACAGCACCGGGCCCAGGACAGAATCCTGTGGCACCCCGCTAGTCACTTCTCTCCAGGATGAGAATCTGCCATTGGTGACCACCCTTTGGGTACGGTCAGTCAACCAGTTACAAATCCACCTGACAGTAGCCCTGTCCAGTCCACATCTTACTAGCTTCTTTGCAAGAATGTCATGGGGAACTTTGTCAAAGGCCTTACTGAAATCAAGATATACTATGTCTTTTTGGGATTAAATTTCAATTTGTTCACCCTCCCTCAGTCCATTGCTGATGCCAGACATTGATTTAAAAATGAAACTGCTTCCTTGGAGTTTGGTAGGAAGGAGAGAGTTGTATATCATCAGCGTACTGGTAGAGCTGAACTCCAGATTTGTGGATGACCTCTCCCAGCAGTTCCATGTAGGAGTTGATTAGAATAGGGAACAGAATGGATCCCTGGAAGACCCCACAGACCAATGGCCAAGTAGATCCCACTCAGCCCTGCTCAGAGTGTTTTGAGCCAGATCTGAACGATTAATATCTATGTTGTAGGTGTTCTAAAGGTTTTTATGCTGATGTTGGTGACTACAAGGTCAGTTTTTTTGTAGCCTCTGACCATTCAGTTAAGCTCTGGATTATTGCTACTCTAATTGCACCCTAGTGTTCTGACAGGCAATGTGTGTGTGTTGGGAGGGGCTCTTTATGCAGTTAAGTGTGTAATCTGCAGGTGCTTGGATCTACTCTGAAGATCAAGTTGTATGAGCAGATGATACTGCACATGGTGTGGATTACTGATTACCTATGTCTGTACCTACAGTGTGGCTCTGGAGGATTGAATGCCCCTTTAGCATGGCTGTTGAGTGTTATAGGGGGTGAAGAAAGAGAGAAACTGGTGAATTCCTTACCCTGTAGTTCCTGAGCAGAAAAATGTGTTCTGTCTCTGATCCACCTATCAGATTTGGTTGGATTGACTTGCTTGTCATGGTTTTTTAGGCCGGAGGCCGAAGCCTTTAGAACATGTCTGGGAAACTCTAGCCCTTTGTGTGCTGGTGAACTGCATGCCTCAGGATCTCTTACCATCTGTAAGGATATCCTCCCCTATTGTAGAGAGAGATACTGACAGGATAAAATACAGAAATCCTGTTGTTGTGTGGGCTTGCAAAATCATAACATAAGAATACAAAAATCCAAAGCTGTTAATACATTTGATTTGCTTTCAGTATTCTCATGTACATATTTAAGAAGAAGCTGGGAGGCAGCAATCTCAGTGTGTGCAGCCTGTGCCTCAGTAGAAGATGAAGATGTTCATTCCACTGCCACATCACAGAGCCCTGAGTACCCTCTCTCTCTTATGCATCCTCCCCTCCCCAGCTGCCCAGTCATATTGTGTAGAAGTGTCTCATTTCTCGTATCTCTGTTAAATTGTAATGGGTCATTTGGATCCAAAATCTCTGGTAAAGGAGAGGAGGGAGGGGCACACTAAGGCCCTGCTTCAGTCTGACAGCTGCTGGTTTGTACTTTCCCTCAGGCTGGAAGTAACGCTCCATGACATGGAGGAGAGAGTGATGTGCAAAAAGGGTGGGGGAGGTATTCTGGCGTCCTTCTGAGAGTTTTAATGGCTTTGTGTGTAAGTCCTTTCCCACATGGATGGCAGTCATGCCCCATATGTTAAATAGGTCTCTACACAGGCTGTGCCAGGGCTGGAGAGTTATGTAGAAACTTGAGGAATGAGTCAAGCAGTCTGTTGTACTGCACTTAGATAACTCCAGTTTATGAGTGGGCTACATTAGGCAAAGTGTACATGTATTTATTTCCATTCTAAAATATGAGGATTTGTTTTTTTTCCTAATGCCCAATGGTTGCATGTTTTATTGGAGAAAGCAGTGGAAGGTAGATTGAGAGTTTTAGTTTGATACAAGTGTGCAAAATAGTAGTGCTACTAACTTGGGCCACACACTTGCCAGGCTTTCTTTTGAAATGTAAAGGCTAAGGACATTATTTTTAATTTTAATTATTGTATATAATCTTGTATTATTTTAATGAAGGCTACATTGGACTGTCTAGTGTTATCTTTGCCCTGCGTAATCTGGAACCCGCTCTTGTATAATCAGTTTGGTCTGGAGTTAGTTTTGTGTGACCATGTGAAATGTTGCTTCTGAACTTCTGAGGATAAAGCGTACGTTTATATGTGAGGGGGAAGAGAATGACTCTGATGATTTAATACATTATAAATGTAAAATGGAAGCATGTAGAATTAAAACAGGAGTGTTTCCTGTTCATCTTGTGGGCTTGTTCTGAGCGGAAACATTCAGTTTTTTGAAGTGCGAAGGGGAATCCTTTTTCTTTCCCTCATTCCTTCTTCCTGATTGAAAGCTGGAGCCTGTGAAAACCTTGCCTGCTTTTCCTTCCAGCTGAAGGGCTGTCTCATGATTGGAATGACAGCTTTGAACTGGAAGACTTTATTTCATTATCTTGCTAATCAGATACAGAGGTTACCTGATTGGCTACTTAATAATGAAATAAAGTTCCTTGTAATTCCTTGAGCACACAGAGGGCTAATTAAATTAACCCTTCACTGGCTGGCATGCATGCATTTGGATCAAATGCAGAAGGCTTTGAAAGCCAAATGTGAAGAATTAGGGTGGGGGAAATGATTCTTTTGAGTCTATAGATGACACTTGGCTTCTTAAATTGGGAAGCCCATGCAAGCAAAAAAACAGCAATACCAACCTAGGGGGCCTTTCGCTGCTTAAGGACTGGTGTCCTGAAATCCAGTTAATACTTAACACTGTGATTTCATGAAGTAATTTCTGTGACTAAGATCTTGTGTGAAAGTTGCTTTTAGGAACTTTTCCATCTCAGATATGTTTGGAATTAGGAATACATTCTAAAAGACAGAATGTAACTTTCATTATGTGTGAATTTATTTCATTCCTTTTCCCCATTCTTTGAGAGTTAATGGCAAGTGAAAGGGTATTAAAAACAAAAAAATGATAAGATAGATTAAAATTAATTGTATCTAAATTAATCTTAGATTTTAAGCCCCCTCAAGAAGGAGAGTTACTTCATATACACTACACACTGTTCTTTTGTGTTTTGAGTCCACTAACCACTCACATCTGAGATGGAATGGCTTGCATTGCTCTTTCAGAATATCAGTATAAGATATCATGACGTTAACTGAAACAGCACCATCTTATTTGGGCTAGTAGTAGCTTGGGGGTAATTGTTAAAATACATGCTATTTTTATTGAATCGGATGCTTTATAAACTGGTTAATCTGCACAACAACTCCAAGAAGATTGTTTCATTTCAACTCTGGGGATTCAGGTTGAGAGGCATTAATTTGCTCAAAGTCTATATGTTCATTGAGGTGTTATAGAATCTTGCACAGGCTTGGAAGACTTTGAAATACATAGAAGCTATGTACAAGGTATAGGCTTTGACACAGCTTTCAGTCTCAAACTCTACTATTCAAGTGTGTGACAAAATGCTACAACTTTGTCTGCTTTTGGTCCTCTTGAACAGAGATACATTTAAATAGACTGTGTGGTTTTCTTGTTTCAGGAAACAACTTGGCCCTTGTTGTGACAACAGATAGTACACTTACCTAACATAAAGGGCACTAATTTGAATGAAATCTTGGGGTGTTATTTTTACTTTTCAGCCTTGTCCCTCTCTTTGTAAAAATTAACCTTCCCTAATTGCCTGTCACCAGCAATCAGAATTAAAATTTGATTAAAGTATTAGTAGTAGTAATAGTTGTTATTTGGTAGTGTATGCTTCTGAATTGGTTTGCTTTCTGGCATGCAATCTACAGTTCTCTTTGTGTAACTATTGCATTTGCAGATATTCTATATGTTTCTGGATGGTTTAATACTGTTAGAACTACCAAGCAGTACTTGAGAAAAGAATGTATTTTCCTTCCTGATAGTTGGCTGTATCCCTGGGGATGGTTTAGAAATGTGCATATGTTTAGAATGGAACAATGGAACACTGACATTTTGACTTACAGAAAGGATAAAAGTCAGGAGGAAGAGCAAGCATGGTATCCCAGTGCCAGTTTTTCATGATGTTGCCAAGTTTGTATGGTGTGGTTCTTCATTCACATTTTAAATCTGGTAACACATTGTAATACAAACTAATGCATTTAATGGATTGAGGTTCTTATAGGATATAGCTAGGTCAATGTATATATCATGATTCGTAGAGAAAGATACAAACTGGTATTAGGCACAGAACTCAGCTTCTTAAGAAATCTCATTTTCATTTAAAATCAGGAAGTTCCTAGCTATTCTGTCTGTTAAATATATGGGAAATACCTTTCAGATGGCCAAGAGATGGAGCTTCTGTACCCAAAATAGATCTTTCCCTTGCCCATAAATGGGGGGAATATTAATTAAACAAATGTTAAAATATTGCTCAACAGAGTATGCAAAATGAAAGTAGCAATGAAAGTTTGATTAGTTCATCTGCATCCCGCAAAGAGTACTCAAATCCAATGACAATAAAAGTTTGTAAATGTTTTTTGAGTCACAGCCCTTGTTGTAGTCCGTTTCTTCTAATTCTGTAAGCAGAACTGACAGTGTTTTTGGTTGTAAAATTAACTCAATATGACTTTTGAAAAATTCACCTATAAGATCTGTCCTTCAAGAAGCCAACTGATGATTCTGACTGAGAATAATTCAATTTCAGTGTCAAGAGCACTAAACAGGAATGCAGCTGTTCTTAAAAGTGGATGCACAGTGCCTAATAGTTTTGCTGTGTTTTACTCAAACCAAGACACTGGAGGTTTAGATGGCTATTTGAGAACAATGGTTCAGCATGCCCACTGTTGCACTGAGTAAATTGCAGGTCTAAATGGGTACTGCTGGAGATGTGTGTACAGGACAGACTTTGTCTATAAGAAGTGATGGCATCACACCCTTCTAAAATGCCTCAACATACTTTTGACTTTGCAATTTCATGCCTTACAACAATTTCCACCTATGTGGTAGGAAACATGATTTTCAGTGAGAACTTGAATAGTGAGAACATTATCAAGTTAGTGTTAAATCTGAAATTGCCATGTACAAAAATGGGCACCAATAATCCTGCTGCAGCACCTGTCTCTTGACCATTGACCCAAATCCACATGTTTTTTTGAAGCGGAGGACCAGGCTACACAGGCTACACAGTTTTGGATGTAATAAAGCCAGGGACAAAGTCCCAGAATTCATTCTCCTTACCAACCTAAGCAAAGAGATATTAGAAGGCATGCAGATTGTTGCAACCATTTGACTATTGCACAGATTTCCCATGAAAGTAAAGTGATGCCCAAGATTTTACAACAAAGACCATTATCTTATATGTTGTGAGAGTGCCAGGTGTTCAGGCAAGGAAGAAGCACTAGGATACAAACTGCAAACATAATTTGGATAATAAAAAGCACTATACAATTTTAGAAGAAAATCATCCTGTTCTTTGTCGATTATAGGAAAGCCTTTGATCATATAGATCATGAGAAATAATGGTTCACTCTAAAAGAAATGAGTATGCCACAGCATTTGATTGTCTTGATGTGTAACCTATATTTTAGACAGGGGACAATGTTAGAATACTTTATGGAGAAATAGAATGGTTTCCAATTAGCAAGTGGGGCAGATAAGCCTGCATTTGATCACTCTGTCTGTTGAAATTATGCACAGAATATACCATTCAGAAAGTGGGGTTAGACTCAAAGAAAGGAGGCATAAACCATTGAGGGGAGGGAGCATTGACAATTTAAGATACAATGAAGACAGCATTTTACTAGGAGAAACTAGAAAACAATTGGAATAATTAGTGAAGAAAAGAAGGAAAGTGCAGAAGCAGGGTTACAAAGGAGTTTTAAGAAAACAAAGAAAATTACCACATAAGATATATTTAAATTTAAAGCGGTAAATTTGATGAGGGCATCAAATTGGTAAATATTTTCTATACCTTGGCTCAGTCATTAATCAAAATGGAGACTGTTGTCAAAAAGTCAGAAGAATGCTAAGATTTGGGAAGGCATAAATATATATACCTAGCGTATATACTAAGCATTGCCGGGGATTTTATTTTCTCATAGGTAATACTTGTTAGAAAGATTTGAGATCCTGTGCCTCTAATTCCTCAAACTGTCCTGTCCAGTACCTGTAACTTTTCCCCATATTCCCCCATCCAATCTGTATTCAGAGTTATTGACATACAGAGGCTGGGTTCCTGAGAGAATACACTGCCCTCCTCCTTGCTGCTAGGCCACATCTCCTTAGCAACTGGCCTATTTAAGAGCGACCCAAGTCCTCTCCAGCTGAGAATTCTAAAGGCTCTCCCTAAACTGCAAACCCCAGAATTCCATAGAATCTTCACAGGCAGCCAGTCATATGAAGTCTTCCCCTCACACAGCCAATTATGTGAGGTCTTCATCTGCCTGACACAGACAAACTTAAAAACTTTGACTTTTATATATTCGATTAGTGAATGCTTAGATAGGTCATTTTCAACTGGTGCCCCCTAACCCTGTGGCTCAAAGACTGCCCTCTTTCTACAAGTTCTTGTTTTGTGACAGAAAGTTACTACTTTCATATTGTTACCATCCTTGTCTTCTGGGGGGGGGAGCAGGGGGAGAAGTGTATTAACTGATTGAGTCTTATAAATATTGTTTTGCTTTTAATAGACAATCAGAAGAACCATATTTGTATATTTATGATCTTATGTGGGAGAAGGCACTACAAGTAGGATATTCTAATAACTCACTTAGTCACCCTAAGCTTGATACTGAGTGTGAGGCAGCATCCTCATGATCTGCTGGTTCAGACTTGGCTGACCTCAGCTTCCGTTGAGCTACTCAGGAGGACTTGGAGACTGGAAGATCTTTAATGGCTTCTTTGGTGACAGAACTATCTGAGTTGGGAATAACTGACACCTCCATTCCTAATTGCTTCTTCAGTTTTTGATTGGTAAAGTTTCTGATAAGGTGGCACCTAAATGTTACGGAGTATGTTCTTTATGTCCCAAAAGAAGTCATAATCTCTAGAATAGTTTTCTGTTACGGAAAAAGCTTTAAAACCTATAGATGCTTGAATGATACCAACCCATGCATTGAATCTGTGTTTTTCTTAAGAGTACCTTGGTACCAAAACAAGTTGTGTCGCAAGAGCTGTTGGACTCAAATAGTTCTTTCTCTACAAATAGCAGCCCTGGAAATATTTGCAGTCCTCTCGGTATACATCCTACCAGTAAAAGTCTTGCCCTCAGTTTTGCCACCTGAGTCTGACTGAGTAAGGCATCTGGTATTGAAAGGACAAAATATTGACCTTACCCTGGAAGATTCATAGTTTCATTCACTTGGACTGTGATCCTCTTCAGTGGTGTTATTCACCAGATCATACCTGATGCTTGCCCACCCCTTGTTTGTCATGTTCGGAATGCTTACTGCTATTACTATGAAAATCTAAAACCTTTAGAAGATAAAACTCTCACTCTCTCTTTCACCAAGGTACTGGGAGTATACAATTTCCTTTGATTCTGCAGGGGATAAAAAAAGAGAATCCTATGGTGGTGTTCACTGTGACTCTCATCAGTAACTTCTTCTTCCTCTGTTGATGAACTCAGCCATAGACTGAATTTGAGATCCCTAGCTCCTGCATGCGAAACATGTACTCTGCCAGTGATCTTTGCAGATTATGCTTTCTGATTGGGAGTGGAGTGACAGAAAGGACACAGAGATTCAGTTGTGGATAAAAATGTTCTGCATATGCTCAGAGAAGGTCAAACTATATTTCTCTATATGATTGTCTGAAAATATAAAATACATTGTGACATTTTATATAGATAACATATGAAAACCTCTGAGTGTCCCTAATGTTGAAGCATCTTGCATACAGTCAAGCCATGAAGTGCAGTAGCAAGGGCTCCACTTGTAAAACGCTAGTAGCAACTGCTGTTTCTTAAGCCTGCATTGGAGATTTTGTAGCAGAGAGGGATCATCCAAGAAGCTTTACCAGAGATACTGATAGTAAATCTCAGTTCCTCCAGAACCATGCATGCAGAAATGGCAGTGTTGTATGGGGTGTGTGTGTGTGTGTGTGTGTGTGTATGTAACACTGGCAAATACAATTAAAGAAGCAGAATCAGCAAGCAGATGAAAGGCAGTCCCTTTAACTTTTGCTCCTGGAATCCAGCAATTCTCAGCAGTTGGCCGGAGTCTATTTGGGATGATCCTGTGGAGTTCCAACAAAGGGGTGAAGCAAACTCCCACCCCGTGGGTCCCTCTTCCTGACAATGCATGAAACAACTTGATAAATGATTGCTCTGTCCAAGGGATGGTGAAGATGGAGATGTCTGGGAGCACAAGGAGGAATGTATCTAATTTGAGGATTGTTACAAGTTGAAAGACTGCAAGGAGATAGAGATGGGAACACGTGGTAGTTGTGCTGTCACACTGGAACAATTGCACAAGGGCATGCAAATGAGATCAGGCTCCTTAGCACTTCTTCACCATCCCAAAATGCTGAAAAGCCTGATAGTCTGAAAAAAAGTGGCAAGATGTACAGAATTTCACAAGACCTCTCCTTACTCTGGTGTGCCTGAGGCTTCATTTCCCAGTAAAGACAGAGAACTCAAGAATATTTTCAGTGCAGTCATTCTCTCAGCCTCAGAAGAAAGCAAAGGAAAAACTCTCTTTGAACAAATCTTGTTAAGAAAACCCCACGTAAGTAGGAAACAATTTGAAGGACACAACAACAACAAACCAGTTCACTTTCTCACCTGCTGCATCAATACTGGAAAACTGGTCTCCCTCTCCTTCCTCTCCCTGTCTCTTAAGCACATACAGAGCTTTCAGCCCAGCCAATGCGGCTTCTGATTCAGAATAAAAAAGAATAGAGAAACAGAGTCAAGCTCTATTGAAGGGAACATTAATTACCCTAAAACAAAAACAAGGGGACGTCACAGCTGGGGCCCAACATGCTAAATTCCCTTCCTCCCTTTTCCACTGCTTCTCTAGAGAGAACATCAGCTATTTATGCAATTTTTCCTTGTTGGCAGTGCTGTTGGACCCCACAGGACACTTGGTCATTCTCCACTCCCATTGGGATTTTATAGGATAGTGTTACTCACTACCAGTTTCAGACATTTCAGAACAGGAATGGAAGGCTTCCAAAGCCACAAGGTTCTGCACAACAAAACCTCCAGGTCTTTGATTTACAGTGTCTCCTTTGCAGGGAACAGTGCCAATTAGGATGCAAACAAATCTTCCTGATTTGTTACTGGGTCTGGGGAAAGGGAGGCTCTATGTATCTGCTTGAATAGAATAGGTAGGCTTGATTTTACACTGCTGTGGGAGTTGCTAGGTTTTAGAATTATTTCTCTTTTAGTTTGCAGTGGTTTTTTATGAAGAACACAGTGTGGTGTTCCAACGTTCTTATCTTAAAATTATTTTAAATCTGCTGATTTTGTAAGTCAGAAACAGAGTTCAGTTCGTAAAATAGTGTAATAAATGGAAGGCACTATGAATGCACAATAAATGGAATGCACATGTTTACAGTAGCCTTTTTTAAAACCATATTTGAATCAGAGTTCTGGCAGGAGCAGCCTACAGTCCAAATGAACTGTGGGGACATCCCACTGTAAAATGGCATATGAGCCCCTCTGGACCATGAGCCAGTGATATTTTTTGATTACATTTATAGGGGCTAAAAGCCTGATAGAGAGTTGGAATCCACACTAGTCTCTCAGTACACGTGTATGTACTGAGTGACAGTTCTGTTTTCTGTTTGTGATTAGTAAGGTCAGAACTGGGTAAGATGGTTATTCTAAACTAACTTGGCTTTGTGAAGTTTTGCCTCTTGGATGTTTTGAAGAAGACAGTAATTATCTTTGTTATCTTTTATCTGCTATCTGTTGTCTTTAGTTATAAAGAATTTTTTTACTTCAAGGAATGTTTTCCATATTGCTGTTTGTTGAAGATAGTGCAATGAAACTTTGTGCTGTTTTAATACATGAAAACACCATCCAGCCCCTTGATTTCAATACACTTACTCAAATTCTTAAAGAAATAACTGAAAACTAGCTGAAAAACCAGGAAGTAAATTTAGGAAGTGGCTTCATAAAATCACTAAGCCTCATTTTTGGCTGATTTTTGACCTAAAACGGAATTGTTCAACCCACTACTTGGGCAAAAATACCCCCATTTGTTCCCTATCCCTGCTGTAGGCATTTCTGGTTTGTACCCCAGAAGGCCTACAGATATGGGGAGGACTGAGAGAGGGATAATTTTATCACGTGTATGACTAAAAAGGAAGATGAACAAATATATTTTCTAATAACTATATAAAATTTCAGTTATATCCTTTCTATTTTGAATTAATATAACAAGAATAATTCAAGCTTGAAAGCCTTTTAAAAATTTTCTTGTTACTAATTTTAGTTACTCTGATTTTAAAAAATCCTTAAGTATTTAAATGTAATTCAAAACATAATGAAGATCTAGGTTCCTTGCATTTCCGTTTTCTAAAAAAATAGAAGCATGGAGAAAGGGGAATGAATTGATTATCCTTTTGGGCTGTTGCTGAAGTACATTTAAAGCTCAGAATAAAATAAGTTATTTGTTGAATTTATCCAATCTCAACTGGAAGGAAGGTTTTGATTAAAGGTTAAAATAATAAGTGTTTTAGGCAGGAGTAAAGCAACCCGTTTATCATTGTGGTATTCCCTTCAGTTCATGGTTTGATTGAACTAACTAATACATGTAGACTTTTCAGGGACACATTGCAAATACAGCAGATCATGCACCACAGTACAGCAAAACAATGAAATTGGCTCACTGTTTAAAAATGGCAAAGAAATAACAATTCTCTTTTACTATAAACATTTAGAGAAGCATAACACTGGCAGACATTTCCCAATAGCAATTATGGAAAAAGCAAAATGGAAGCGGACAATCAGCTATCCTGTGGTCTGAAGACTTTCGGACTGATTGAAACTGAAAGTTTGGCTAAACTCACATTAGGGTCCTGAGAGCCATACATAGTCTGGTTGCAAAAATTCAGGACACAGATAAACTCTATCTTTTGACTTTTGTTAGTTTGTGGAATATAACCAATGTGGAGGCAAAGGGAACCTAAATGAGAATTTAATGTACAGTGACCCCTCCATTTTCGTTAGGGTTTGGGGATGCAAAACACTTGTGAAAGAAAAAAATCCACTCATATAACTCCCCCTTGCCTTAGTGAGCACCCTCTCCATTCCTTTCTGGGGCTCCCTCTTCCTATTCCCTTGCCTTTTGCCCAAGCATGTGGAAGGAAGGCATGTGCACCTGGGTAAAAGGCAAGGGAATGAGAGAGGAAAATGTGGGGAGGCAAGTGAACACCTTACAAATGATCAAATTTGCAGAGGTCAAATCCATGAATGTGAAGGGAGGACTGTATGGTATTTCCCTGAAGATCTTGAGCACAAGTCCTAGGCTCTCACTTTACTAACTAAATAAGTAAGCTTTTGGGCTTTGAGTCAACAAATCATAAACACAGCCCACCTTGAGCCACTGCAAGCAACAGCTCCCTAAGATTCCGAGAAGCTCACAGAAGGTCAGTGGCCTCAAGATTGGAGACTCGTGAATGGAAATTGACTAGAAAAGCTCAGTAGTGACTCCACAGGGAGTGAATGTGTATCTGTAGCTAAAAAACAACAGATTTGTTTGAGTAACAAGCAGGATAGTTTGAGCAATGAGACTGAGGAAGTTTGAGGATAGTTTGAGCAAAGAGACTGAGGAAGAATTTTGGCCCTAGAAATACAGGAAGATTCCAAAGTAGGAAGAGTTTTAAGAAGGTTCATGAGAGACTGATTATGAACCAAGCAGTTTCTGAAGCTGTGTGACAGTCAATCTACGTAGGGGGTTTGCAGTCAAAAGAATACTCAAGAACATGTGTAAACTTCAAATACAAAGGCAATTTATTTTGCTGGACTCAATGTAAGTTAAAATCAAGAGCCTCTGGAGAATAAAAATAAATCTCAGGGCAGTTCCTGCCTCCTTATTGCAGAAGCTACAGCCCTGTCCTGTACATCTCTACATAGAAGCAAACCCCAGTGAATTCAGTGGAACCTATTTTCAGATCAGCATGATAGTACTGTAGCAAAAGGCATACTTAATAGGAAATAATCCCCACTAAATATAATTGGACCCAACTTTCAAGTACAGAAGCATAGAATTCCTAATAAAATCCAGATTTTATAAACAGTGGAATTAAGTTGTGGGGCTGTGAGGAAGAAAGTGATCTGTATGATACATGTGGAACTAAACTTCAAGTTAAGTCTTCAGATCTTCATTCCATATTTGTCTGGATGATTATATGGCTGTGGGCAAGACACCTCATTGGTCTCTTGCTATGACTAGTGTGCCAAGCACTGTGCAAACTAACGTTTACATACCAATTCTTAACAGCAAAAAGTTAGAGAAGGCTTTTTGACTTGAGGTCTGTGGAAGAAATATGTGCTTGGAGCAAGAAGTATAAGGGCACTAAAGCTCTGTTAATCAGTGGATGGTCTTCATAAGTTTCCAGTCCTCATAGGTGTATTTTAAGCGAAGCCATTCGAGATGCAGTGTAAGAGTTTCAGAATTATAGTTTTGTATAATTGAAATATAGATGGCTCTTGTTAGTGGTGTAATTATGTGGAAGAGAGAATCAGCTTCTATTTTCTTTTTCATGGTCTCTTCACAGTCTCACGCCAAGAACTTTGTATGTATAAACCAGCCACAAAACTTTAAGATAATTTTAGGAGTTTTTACTCTGTTTGTAAGTCTGCTTTTTTTCATTTTTCATTGGAAAAGATTGGGAGATATTTTCACTTATTTCTGTCTTTGCTAATTCAGAGTAAAGGCTTTTCTTTGTGATCTTGCATTTGTTGCAAGATAATATTTTACATTTCGTTGCCATCTTTATGCATATTTATTATTGTTGCTGTGTACCTTCAAGTCATTTCTGACTTATAGTGAATCTAAGGTGAACCAGTTGTGGAGTTTTCTAGGCTGAGAGTGTGTGATGCACCCAAGGTCACCCAGTGGGTTTCCGTGGCCAAGCAGGGAATCGAATCCTGGTTTTCAGGGTCATAGCTCAAATGACTACACCATGCTGGCTCTCTACACCCCCATATTTCAACCGTACTATATATCCAAGTGAGGCAAAAATAAGCAAAATGGCATAAAAACATAAAAATAATAATATATTATAAAAGGATTTTTTAAAGGGGAAAGATCACAGCAGCGTAGTAGACCTATAAATAACCTGTGTTACCCCCAAAATCCTCTAGAAAAATGGAGAAATGCTTCAGTATGCTGGAAAGATGGCCTTTCATTAGCTAAAATGTTTTGAATAAAAGATTTATATTGCTCAAAGTTTTTTTTTAAAAAAACTAGTGTTCCAACATTTTGAGATGTGTCTCCTTTTTGTTTTGTAGATTTTACTAGATGCCTCTCAGTTTTTGCTCCTTTTGTTATCCTCAAAAGCTTGCTGGAAAAGCCACATTTCCACCATTTGATAGTGGACAAGCAATGATGGAACCATTCAGGCTGGAAAAGAGAGGACATTTAACACGTAAGATCATGTAGGAAAAGTCTTGTCTTACATGCCCTCTTGTCAAGTGGCTTATAGCAGGGGAATACAGAACATGGCCTCACATGTTAATAGGTGCCTAGGTAAATATATAGTGGATATCCATATAGGTATATAAAGAAGAAGGCAAATATGGAATCCTGATGTCAGGAACTGCCAGGACATGAATTGGAAATCTTGGCCATTTCCACCCTACACAGCTATAGTACTATTATTCCCATTGCAACACCCTGTGGAATTCTGAGGTTTGTAGTTTACTAAGGCCAAAGAGCTCTCTGGCTGAGAATTCTAAATGGCCCTTCCTAAACGGCAAACCGCAAAATCCCATAGGTTGTTGGAAGTGGAATAATAGCACTAAGTGTAGGGTGGAAATGGCCTTTGACTCTGTGTGCTGCTGAAATGTATGCTGCAGCATTTCCCTAGGCAGCTTATTATCCTCAGATCTTGGACTGATCCTCCCCATAAGGTTAGTAATTGGGTTCTCCTGAAGGATTATAAGAGGACTTTCAATTGAGCCTTGCTTGAGCAACAATGTATTTCTGTATCTTTTGTTTATGCTTTTTAATCTTTACTTCTGACTTGCTCCTCAGTACTGATTACTGGCTTCATGCTGTCGATCCCTGGCTTATCTCAAACTTCTGCCCTTGATCTCGTCCCAGATTATTTAGAACTTGAAAAGTCAAAATATGCTGAATTGGTCCTCAAGACAAATTGGCAGCCAAATGAAACGGAACAACATTGAAGTTATAGGTTCCCCTGGGTGAATTTTACTTAATATTTTGGCTGCTGCATTACGATCTGAGTTAAATTTACAAGCAATCTGTGTAGAGTGTATTATAGCAGTGTGATGTGAAACTACTAGATTCCCATTACCTTTCATTGTTTGATTATTTGGATTATCTTAATCTCCTGAAATTATTTCTTAATTAGTAACTAATCATATAGATGGAAAAAATAGATGTGGCTTGCAATTTATTCTGAAAGGAAGGTTTTGTGCACATATTTAAGGCTGCAGTCTCAACCAACAAGGAACTCAAATTCTGGGGTTACTGCTGACTTGAACAGCTGGGGAATCTGATTTTTCCCCCTGGAAATAGGCATACAGTTAGGGAGATACGTTTCAGTAGAAGATTCCCAAATGCTTCACTCTTGAGTTGTATAAGTGGAAGTCTTACATTTGTGGTAATGACAGAGTTCAGTTCAAATCTGTGAGTACCTGTAGCTTGGGAGAGTTAAATCTGCCTCTCAGGAGCTAAGAGTCATATTTTAGGACACCACCTTTTGCACCCAAAGAGCAGGGTGGCAGGGATCAGCCTTGGAAATCCTTTTAATATACACTTTTATTTCTGAATACATGAGGACTAGAAATTAGTAATTCATAAAAATGAGATATGATTTCTCAGAAATTGGACCAAAAGATCTATCTTGCAGTAGTGCAAAGTGGAGCTGCTAGTTTAGATTCATAGGATCTTCCTGGTGAATTGTATGCAATATGTGGCTTAGTTCCCTTAGTCTAGTTTGTGTGTGGTTTGACACTGAATAAATTCACAGGTATCAGTAGGATATAGTTTGTCATTATATCTCAACCAGTCTTTGTTGTTTTTGCGTATGTACATGCATTCATTTGTTGTAAGGGTTTGAACATTGGTCTATGACCCTGGAGACCAAGGTTCAGTCCCCTGCATGCTCATGGAAACCCGTTAGATGACCTTGGGCACATCACACACACTCAGCTGAAGAAATACCTGTGATAATTTGTCTTAGAGTCACCATAAATCAGAAATGACTTGAAGGTACATAACAGCAACAAGCTGAAAATATTGTTGAGTTTCACCAGAAAGCTAAGGTAGCTCTTAATAAGCAATCTGGAAATAAAAATAGCAAACATGTTTACTTATGCTGTAGAGCAGTGATTCTTAACCTTTTCTGTACCAGAGACCCCTATAAATATAATTTGTTGCTGAGGACCCCCAAGACTTAACACAAGATTTAAATATATAAATTTAGATTTAAATATTCAAATATTTATTTAAATAGTCAAATATTTATTTATTAAAGGCTTCTGGAGAGTAGGATTCAGTTCCTTGCTCAGACATTGGGTAACCTTGGGCAAGTCACAATCTCTCGCCTCAGAGAAAGGCAAAGGCAACCCCCCTCTGAACAAGTCTTGCAAAAAAAAATAAATCCCTGTGATAGGTTCACTTTAGGGTTGCCGTAAGTCAGAAGTGACTTGACGGCACACAACAAGAAGATCCTGCTGACAAGAGGAGGTTCTTCCTAGCCATCATGTCTCCCCTCTTTGAAAATTGACTTATGGCAATCTTAAGGTGGACATGTCATGTGGCATTTCTTGGTAAAATTTGTTGCTTTTGCCTTTTTCTGAGAGAATGCGACTTGCCTGAGGTTACCCAGGGGGTTTCCATGGCCCAGTGAGGATTCAGCCTCTGGTCTTCAGAGTCATAGTTTGGCATGCACACATGTCTGTGACTGTGTCCACTTTATTAGGGACGAGGCAGAGGGTTGTGTGTGGGTGCCTAAACTGCTCCCTGCCTTGTAAGCAAGGGAGCAGTTTGGGTATGTGTAGATGCTTGCTGCTGTGATTTTTTTCATCAGGGATGTGGCAGAAGGGGTGTGGGTGCTGAAGGACACAGCAGCAAACTGCTCCCTCATTTTCATTGTGGACATGGCAGCAGTCAGGTGGGATTGCAGGTGCCAAAACGGCTCCCTCATTTGGAAACTTCTTCTTAGTTTGTGCACACACATGCACATTCCTGCTGCTGTGTCACTTGGCAGCCACATTCCCTGCTGCCGCTCTGTGGACCCCAGGTTAAAAACCACTGCTATAGGGAAATATTTTATTTTACTTCTAGAGTGTGCTATTTTGATAACTGTGAGTGAAAGTAATATTAAAGATCCACTAGCCCACTAATTTGTTTATTTTGTAAATGCTAGTTACACTTTGTTCTCTGCATGACATTAATAAAGTAGATGACAGCACACTTTTCTCTTCAGTGTTAAATTATGTTTTAATTACACTGGTTGATTGCTTGTTACATTTTTTTTTAAAAAAAGCAAGAAGTATAACTTGCTAATGCTTTCTGTTTTATTTATGATATTTCTGTTCTTAGCAAATCTGAGCAGTTTATGTATTCATTATTCTGGTCTACTAAAGAATCTGTTTCTTCTGTAACATATTTGTTAAGAATAAGATCTTAATTTTGAAGATCTGTTTGGAAATGTTTTCAGCTTGTAGTTGTTCAGTCAGTCTGTCTTGAAGTTTTGTAGAGGTAGTCCCCAAAGCATCAAATTATTTTTTCTTTTTACATTCCTACTAATGTTGTGTGTGCTCTGCCAACATCTTTCCATTCCCTTCTTTTTACCCTTTAGTCTCATCCTCTCTTGCATCTGCTCCTTTTTCCTTGCAGGTCCTATAATGGAGCAGCTTCTCCTTTTGTTTCTCTGTAAAGATTTGCTCAAAGAGGCAAGAAAATTAAAGCACCCTGATGTAACTTACCCCAGCATGCATTCAAAAGAGCATTACGCTACAGTGCACAATTGGTTGCCCCTTGTTCAGTTGAGTATTGTTCACCACACAGTACCTGGAAGGTTGCCACAGGAGGCAAACAGAACTTTCTGCAGACACTCTGCAGTTATTATGGCAGAAAGAGAACAAGTCCTGATTCATTATGCTTCGGTGCATCAGCATCATTCTGCATATTAATAGCACCAAGTCTGGATATGTTTCATTGTTATTCCTTATTTTCCGATTTTTCTATTGTTTAAAATGTTTCTTTAACAGCTCCTACTCCCATGCACTAGAGGGGAGGTGTCAGCAGGCTTGCAAATGATTGTGTATGGTCAGTGGACATGGAATGGAGGGAAGGGAAAAAGAGAAAATGGGTGAGGTTGGATTGGAATAGAATCTTTTGGCTGGTTTGAATCCCAGACAGAAGTACTCTGCATTAAAGAATATAAACAAGATCAATGTGAATACATATCTTTTCTAAAGCATTGGCTCAAGGTCTTTCCTACAAGGAAAAGCTAACTGTGTTGGCATATATGTGGAAACCAGGTTTAAACTTTTACCTAGGGTATTAAATCTGGTTTAATATTCTGGCAAAAGTTTGACAATAATTTAAACAAGCCACTATCTGCCAAGTTTCAGTGCTATAACAAATCATCATTCTTAACCAGGATGGAACATTTAAAATCTTTCTCGTGCATGATTCTAAAATTTGAATCATCTCGTGCATCTAACAGTGAACCATGGTTTGTTATATTTGAAATATCCATTACATGATAGACTAGAAGTAAGTGATTAGACATGGGTTTCTGAGTTAATTATTAATGCAATCATATATGGGACTCATGGCAAAGTTTTGGAATGTATTCTTGCTCCACAAGTTCCTATTCTGCCAGTCTGGAGTAGGAGCCTTGTAAGTGGTGTTTGGGACTGGGTGGTGGATCATGAGTGAGGAAGCGATAATAGACTCCTTTCTCTTTCATTAGCACCCCCTGTCCTCTCGTATTCTACTAAGGACTTTATAGTCAACCCCCCACATTTATGGGTTTGACTTTCTTGGATTTTTTCCTTCAACCCCTGCTCCCTGCCCACCTGAGGTGCTTCTCCTCTGGGGGAAACCTCCTCTCTCAGTGGCTCTGATTAGGCAGTGCAGCTCTTTAAATACCCACCTGTCATCCTCCTGCTCCTCCACCAGCCACTGCCTGGCCAGCTAAGGACAGCTTTCACTCTGATTTCTCAGGACCACAATCTTTCTCCTGGTGCGCCTCACACATCCAAGGAAGTAAATGGGTGTGAGAGAGAGGAAGTATGGAACCACCATGCCAACCCACCCCTCTTCCTTCTCCTTTCCCTGACCTAGTATGGACCCTGGGTGCTCACTCTCCCCACCAAGCCTTGGCACGTGTGCGCGTGCGCACACACGCACACACACACTTTGATATTTGTGCATTTTTGCAATAGTCCTGTGCTCCTTACTCTAGCAAATGTAGGGGGCCAACAGTGTACCTATATATTATTAATGCAGATGCAGTACATGAGACTGAACCATCTCATAATCTTATGACATACATGAGGAGAGATTGGGCAATAGCTTAGTGGTAAAGCACATGCTTTGCATGAAGATGATCCTAGGTTCATTTCCTAGTATTTCCAGGCAGGGCTAGGTAAGAATCCTGCCTAACAATCTGGAGAGTAATATCCATTGAGAGTTGACAGAACATAGCTAGATAGACCAATGCTCTCAGTCAGTATAAGGCTGTCTCATAAGTTCCTGCAACCTAATTCATGCAGCCAGCCTTTTTTCCTAGAATGGTTTGAAACCTACCCTAGTAAGTAAGCCAGTAACTAGGCTTCAGTGAGGTTCCATAAGAACCTGCTGGGAAAAAAATGGCTTTTCTTTAATTTCTTTAAATTTCCTTAGTTTTATCAGTTTTTGAAGTTTGAATACAAATGGATAGAGATGGCTTTCTCCATGAATTTCTACATCACAGGAGGAATCCATCAATGACTACAAATTTGCTCAGGCTTCTTACTTGTGGATGCTGTAGTTTACTCAGGCTTTCTTAGGGATTATAGATGGTCTAAGTCAGTGGCAGTCGAAAGTATTTTGGGTTTCAACTACAGTATTGTCGGCTATTAAAATCCACAAATCTGGAAGGCCAGAGTTCAAGAATCATTGGTTTAAGTTGTCCCTGCTGATAGCACTGATAGCAAACTTTGTTCTAGATAGATTATAAAGAAATGGCATTCTGGCTAGTTGTGGTATCTAGCTAACAGTGTTGTGGTCAGATATAACATTTGGCTCAAAGAATGTAGATACTATCTTATAGATTAGACTGATGAGTATCTCATTTACAGGTACAAATTGTTGGATGAAATGTTGGACCCTGAAAAGAAGTATGAAAAGATCATCTCAGTAGCTTGAAAGGCTAAAAGGATCAGGAAGTCAACAGTCCATTTGTAACTATGAAAGACTATACGGCAGAGTAGTCAAATCTAATGTTCTAAGACATACGGTAGAGTGTTCAAATCTAATGTTCTAAGACATTACGTAGATGCACAATTCACTTGATGCCTAGACTTTATACAACCGCCTCTGTTATCTTTTTCATTTTTTGTCAAAGTCAATAGAGGCTTCAAAAAGCAAGCATGTGGGTGAAGGAGATGGTTTTAAAGGATTATACTTCAGGAGCTTCTGATTTCTGCCTTCTCCCAGAATGTAGTGGTCTGCACCTTCAACCTGGAAAAATGCTTGCTGGCAAAATGACATACTGTACCCACAGAAGTCTCTAGGAGGCAATTTGCCACTCGAATTTGATTGCCATAACCTACTTGTTGGCCAGAAAAAAAAGTTAATCACTTCCATGGGTGGAAGTATGCTGCCTTGGAGTGTGGTAGAGTGTCCTTCTTTGGAAGTTTTTAAACAGAGGCTGGACGGCCATCTGTTGGAAGTGCTTTGATTGTGTATTCCTGTGTTGGTGGCGGGTTGAACTAAATGGCCATTAATGATCTCTTCTAGCTGTATGATTCTGTGAACTGAATGGATTATCCCATGTTTTCGATAGTAATGTCCAATAAGAATGGAAAATGTATCAGTCATCTGAAATCTCAAGTAGCTCAAAAAGTCCTGGAGAAGCAGAATTTCAAAATGGGATCCACAATATTGATAATTTCTATGCTGAAACGATGGCATTTCCTAGTGGCAGTAAACCTCTGAGGCCTGTTGCACTTGACTTAGTATACTTATCTGTGTGGATATTATTAAAATATTGACTAAAGATTGGAAGGCAGTTAAGCTGTTTGTTCAAATCAATGGTATATGTAGCAGATACAAAATATAAGATAGTGCTTGTAATATTGGCATAGTCCAGCGTGAAAGGTCTTAGCACTGAAACAAAGCCAACACAGTGCTTTGTTTCCAAAGTCTAGTGTTAATGAGTGCTTTATTTACAACACCACTCTGCATTTGGATAGCTAAAACAGTGTGGTTCTTGTCTCCAATAGTGAATTTCTTTGACAGTTATTGTCCATCAGTTTCACTGTGTGTAGCAAAAACTGGTCTGCTACAGTTTTTTTTCTTTCATGCCTGAAAAGAAAGTTCCCCTTTTCAGATTTTATTTCATTTAACACAGCTCACCTTTATGGCCTTAGACTTAATTAGCCATACCCCAGGTGCCTTTCAGTACATCACTGAACTTGATACTGAAAATTCTGCTGATAAATTCAGAAGGCTGTAGTATTATGCGCAAAGGCAGCAATCCTACCCATTTCTTACTGTGCACCTTCATGTCTTTCTGACTTATGGAGACACTAAGGCAGGCCTGTCACTGGGTTTTCTGAGCAAGATTTGTTTAAAGAGGCTTTACCTTTACCTCCCTCAGAGGCTGAGAGAGTGTAACTTGCCAAAGATCACCCAGTAGGTTTTCCATGTCCAAGTGAGGATTCAAATCCTGGTCTCCGAAGTCACAGTCCAGTGCTCAAACTACTGTATAACACTGGCTCCCAACCTATACATAGATGCCATAACTATAATCAACACATGAGACTTTTGGCTGTTTAATTTTGCTTCTGTAATTTTTGACCAGAGTCTTGGACAATCAGTTTCTTTTAATATGCTAGTTATTCCTCCACTTACTATGTAACAAGTTCCTGTAAGAAACTGATCAAAAATGTTTTATACTCTGTAAGAATTAAAGTAAAATACATTATGTGTAACATCCAGCCTGAAAACACAAAAGATCATAACTGTGTTGAGGTTTGCTAGAACATTTACAAGGATTACACTGGGGTAGGGATGTGGTTTGTTTGTAAGCCTAGCTCCATCCAGCATTGCTCAACACCCAGAAGTTAGATTTTTCTGCAGCTACATTCAGTTGAGCATGGTTAGAAAGTTCTTGATAAGGTGGGGTTGAGTTCTCATTTGTAGGAACTTTGTAACAGTGGTCAGCTCTCTTCAGATACTCATACTCAATTTATGAAGGTCTAATTTTCTCAGGCAAGGAATACTGAGAGGTGGTTTTGTCAGTTCCTTCCTCTGAAATATACCAGGTGCTGTAGGCTATATTTCAGAGAAGGAACTGGCAAAACTGACCTCTGAATATTCATTGCCTAAGAAAACATTGTGAAATTCATGGAGTCACCCTAAGTTGACAAGTGACTTGAAGGCACATATGCACACAATTTACTATGGGGGTTTGGGACTGTAAGTATGTTCATGTCTCTGTCTTGCCACTTTAGCTCTTTGTCTAGCCAGGCAAATGCCTGAACAGGGCTAATATAATAAGTCTATGCATTGAAAAAGATTCTCTTCGGTCATCTGGATTCTGTTTTATTCACTGTAGGTGACCACCAGGCTGATGAATACTTGGTAACAAATGTTTACAAGTCATGTTAGCCTAGATCAGTGGTTCTCAACCTGTGGGTCCCCAGATGTTTGTGGACTTCAGCTCCCAGAAGCCCTGAGCATTGAACATAGTGGCTGGGGCTTCTGGGAGCTGAAGTCCACGAACATCTGGGGACCCACAGGTTGAGAACCACTGGTCTAGATGAAGCAGAGCAATGACAATGTGTTGTAAGGAAGAATGCTTCCAGTTGGGTACCAGGGCACTAATGATTGTCCTGAACCAAGATATTGATGTTGTAGTCTTAAGTATTTGGATTAATATTTATCATCATTTTAAATGATGATATAAATTCATGAGAATGTAGTTTAGTAAAGTCAGAAGCTCCATTTGTCATAGGTGAAGGTGCAAAAGCAGAGTTTTCATCAATTTTCAATACTTCTCTAGAAATAATTGAAAGCAGTGGCTTTCTCTGACATATTAAGAGAAACCCATACTATTTAATTGCTAACTACATCAGTCTTGTGAATAACCCCATCCACCTGGTTGCCCAAGGCAAGTCAGAATTGCTTTGAGGAAACTAGACAGGAGAGTTTTGTAAGTCAGAAGAGAATTTGTTCTTTTGCATTCTTCTAGGCTATTGGTATGCACCAGATGGTGAAGATATTTGTGTGGACTTAATTGCAAGATTGTCTTTCATACCTAAGAGTAGTAACATTCTATATCCCATTATTATTTATATATCCATTTGACAGAAAACAGTCAAGAATGTATGCCTATATTTTTGGAATGAGACCTAGTGTGTATATGTATATTTTTGAACGATGCCTCAGCTCTTGGAAAGAACATGTTACAGATGACAACATTGCTTATATCAGTGTTATGAAGAGATAATGAGAACATGGTAACATACAAAGTAATATTTATTAATGTGTAATGAATAGTATTTATCCTTATAAAACATGACTTCATAGAAAAGGATGTGGAATTGTTTTGATTTTTAAGTATATTTTAAGAATAATTTGTAAAAGCAGCTAGAAAGCTATGCCTTATTCTCTTGAAATGGTGACTAGTGAATAACTATAACAACACACATTTACTTTTTTGAGAGGAGGGAGAAGAAAGAATGAATTACTTTAATCAAACTCTGTGACACCTCTACGTTAGCAAGTTGCTCAAAACGGAAAATGAAGAAAGCAGGCAAAAGGCTACAGTAGCAAACTCCTTCCTGATATTATTTTTAATTTTAATTTTAATTATTTTAGATGTGGGGGAGTGATTGAGAGTGGTATGTCCTACCTTTAAGCTGAAGTGTTAAACAGTCTGTTTTTCAGCTTCTGTGTATCTAGACTCAACCATATGAAATCCTGAATTCTCTCCCCTCACAGACACTGTAAGCTTTTAAAATTTAAGTTTATTTGATGCCCAGATCTAACTATGTCTTAAGTTATTTTGGTGTGAAAATTTTGACTGTTGTAATCCTGCCTGACTCTTCACAAGAAAGATGGACTGCAAGTCAAAGCAGTACAGCCAGCTGCATGTTCTTCCAGTGTTAATTGTTCTTTCTGTCTTTTCATGCCCTTCTTAAAGTGTGAATGCAGTGCTTTTTGTCTACAAAAGAAATGTCTAATTATTTACAGTGAAAACTGCAAAGTTTTTGGAATGAAATCTACAACAGAATTTTTTTTTACCTCACAGCTCCAAGCCCATAGTCTTATTTCTTATGCACATCTTTCTCACCAGCTGTGATTAGTGGAATGTGAATTCCTGTGAGGATCCTGGTTCTTCTCTCAGCTGCTGTGAAAGCAGTAGTGTTGGTCACTAAGCAACAGTGTTGGGTCCTATTTGGTTTTATTTTACTAGCATCCTGTGCCGGATGACGGCTCAGTGGAGCAAAGCAGTACTGTGTGGCCATCAGGAAAGCCGAGGAAATGTGGAATTCCAATTGGAATTAAGAGGCCAGCCTGGGAATGTTAGTTAGCAAAATCAAATCTCTAAAGGATCCTTGAATAGTTCTATCAGAGTCTGAAAGTCTTTGCTGTTCATCTTTTTGATGGAACTTGCATACTGAATGGTGTTGCTTTATGTATATAATCTGCTTCATGTATATGAATAGTTTACTGTTGTGTATTAGTGCACAGGTTGTGCTGCCATGATAAGTGACACAAATTAGGTATGTTATCTTGGGATGTTTGGAGCATTTTTTATACTTTCTTCTATGTGTATCTTATGATTTTTCTAGTACATTGCTTTTGAATTCCTTCTGATTTCTTAAATAAAAGCATTGAGTCTTTTAACACATTATTTTAGTTATGAAGATCTTCATTTATGTATTTTACACTCTTATACATTAATTTAGGGATGCTTAAGTAGAATATGAATATATTTATAAGCCCAAGTAATTGTTGTAGAATAGTGAGAAGTAATGACATTTTAAGTCATTAGTTTTAAGGTTCCAGTATTCAGAACAGTTCTTTTGATAGTACATTATGTCTGCCCAAAATCTACTGCATGAGTAAATACATCATTGTTCTATTAGAAACTGAAAAAGCTTGGCGCACTGAATAAAATAGTTTCTTGAGAACACCTAGCCCAGTGTTTCATGACAGATTGCCACCCATGTAGCACAATATGTCATACAATCTTAAGCATTTGTCAGGAAGGAAAAAGCAGTTTGCTCCCAGGCTGTTGGTTTTATTCCTCATGGTTGACTATTAAAATCAAAACATGTGATAGGTATTTACTACATGTGTGTTTTGTGGGATCCCTCTGCAGAACAAATACACTAATTGCACAAACATTCAGTCCTATAGAAAATAGCTGCATGGTTATATTCTATAAGGAGTACCTTAATCTAAAGCAGTTTGAAACTCAGTAGTTAGATAAAAAGACAAGAAATTAGCAGAAGTTTGTTAAATTTCCATCCTGCCAGTCTTTATCAAGTCAGAGGAAAATCAGTTTTTATTGGTGATGAAATGGTTAAATAATTGTTTCTGAGTCTTTTGTGATAGCTAGTTATTTGTAATACAAACACAGTGTTGTAGTGGTTTGAGCATTGGTTTATGACTCTGGAGAATCTCCATTCATACATGGAAATCCACTGAGTAAACTTGGACAAATCCGACTCTCTCAGCCTCAGAAGGCAAAGGCAAACCCCCTCTGAAGAAATCTCACCAAGAGAACCCCGTGATAGGTTTGCCTTAAGGTTGCTGTAAGTCAGAAGCTGCTGGAAGGTACACAACAGTGGCACCAACAAGGTTATTTGTAGTAGTTAGTTATGTATGCTAGCTTGAATTAGACACTGCAGAAAATACAGTGGTTGTTAGTTTCCGGCCCCAAAATCTTACTGGATTTCCACAGATTCTTTGGGGAAAGGTAGATTTATTCATTCCAGATTAAAAGGAAATTAGACAGGGAGATGACTGCAGCCTGTGGAGGTGGTACACTGAAAAATAAATCTTCTGTACTCTAGTCATGCTTTTTGTGTCTTTACACTTAGAATGCAACTATTAATTATTGTATACATTGGGAGAGTGATGGAACTTTTCTTGCCCATTGCATAGACTTCACAGAGCTGGTATTTGTGCACTGTTTGAATAGAAATCTCTTCAAACTAAACAGTAGGCACAAAGAACTCTTTCAATATAAGAAGTCAACAATATAAACTAGTAAGAACTAAATGGGCTAGTTCAATCATAACACAAAACCAGTCTTCTCTTTGGCTGACAATCCTCCCCTTCTTTCTCTTAGGCAGCTGCTTCTAATTTTTAGCTGGTCACCTCATCCAAGCCTAGACTGTAGTTTATCTTAATTAAGGTTAGTAGAAATAAGCCAGCTTCAAGCCATGATTTATGAATCTGTCTGCTTTCAACTAGTCATGGTTAAGAGTGATTAGAGTTATAGTTAATACAAAATGGAACCAGAAACATCCCATTTCCTCATGGCTACACTAGAGGAGGGAGGATAGATGGGTGTGGGTGTCTGTGTGTGTATGGCTAGACTTGTTCGCATAATGATGAACTGTGGCATAATGTTGCTTGTTCAATCGGTGAATGCTTGTTCAGTCAGTTGGATTGAATCAAATATACTGATTGAACTTACAGTATACTTTTAGCAATATCAACAAGTGCCCCCTTTTTAAATATTTGATTTCCCACCTGAAGTTCTGTTTGTTTATTGCCATCTTGTGTTCTTTCTCAGATAGCATCCACACATTTGTTTATTTAAATATTTATACCCTGCCATATAGCTAAAGACCTCCGGGCAGCAGATAATAAAATGAAATCAAGCAATATAAAACAATTTAAAATTTAAAATTATGAGGGACAATTTACAGTTTAAAACTATATTAAACTATTTAGCAATTTAGTATAATTAAAACAGCGCGTGTGTACAAGTTGAATAAAATGATTAGATCCCAAGACTTTAATAAAAAGCCATGTTTTTACTTACACAAAGCCAGTGTCAGTTGCCGTTGGGTCTCAGGGGAGGGGGAGCATTTCATAACCAGGATGCCACAACAGGATGCCATAACCAGGATGCCACATCCTGACACCAGTTGGACTCAGAGGAGGGCCACTAAAGCAGGCTTCAGGCAGTTTTATATAGGAGAGGCACTCTTTCAGGTCCCAAGTCACTTAGGGCTTTAAATGTTATTACCAACACCTTGAATTTATACTGGAACCATATTAGCAGCCAATGCAGTTCCTTTAAGATGAGTGTTACATAGTTTGCAATCCAGAAACAAGCTGCTACGTTTTGACTATTTGCAATGTTTGCGTCATCTTCAAGAACAGACCCCCACAGAATGCATTCTAGTAATCTAACAAAAAAACTACCAGCTGACAGACACAAAAGCCCCTAATCCAGAAAGACATCATTTTATTGGGATTTAGTTTCCATTATTGAATTTGATGTAGCCCTTTACAGCATCTAAACCCTAGTCCATCTGACTGTGATGGTCTATCTGACCATGAAAAAGGGAAGTCAAGTTGAATGTCATCACCATATTGGAGGAAACCCACCCACAAACCTCTGAATGGCCTCACCTAGTAGCTCAGCATCGTTATTGAAACAGGACTGGGGACAAGACAGAACTCTGTGGTTCCCTGTAGCTTAACAGCCATGGTGCAGAACAGGAGTCCTCATCTGTACTCTGAAACCAGACCTGTAGATAAGCATGGAATCCCCTTAAAAGAATGACTCCCAGTCCTATACATTTATCTATTGGGTTTATAGACCACTTGCCTTCCAGAAACAAGGTAACTCGTAAGAAGACTGAACATAATGCAATTAACCAATTCAAATATTAAAACACAACTGTATTAAAATAATTAAAATATAAGTTAAAACAATAAAAATACAAAGGACCTCAAAAAAGAAAAAATAATGAAAACTCTTCATTAGCAATTAATCAGTTGCCAAACGCCTGGTTACAAAATGTTACAAAAGCAGCTGCAAATTGTTAGGTCTTTGGCTGCTGGCAGGACAACAGAACACAGCCAGAATAGTCTCCCTTGGTTGGATGAGTCTGAGAGCATTAACCATTGACAACTCCATAGCAACATGATACCCGTTTGCTACTTGGTTCCCAGCTGGCAGTGATCACCCATGTGACTTATTCAGGAAGGTCTCTCTTAATCACCTGTTTTGTTGATTTGCTTTGTTAACTTTCAGTGATATCATCAAATCTAAATAGTTATACAGTATTGTGATATTGCATTTACAAGATGCCCAACTTCATCCTTTCTTTCTAGGAAGAAAAATGTTCCAAAAGCAGCTGCAGAAGCAGATTAGAGAAATGATAACAGTAAATATGAATGGAAAAAAAAAATCAGTGTTCTCTGAAGGAAGGGTGGTATGTGTGAAACTTTGAATTTTTATTGTCACAGACAAGATCTGTAGGATCCTTAGTTTCATGTAAGATTGCAAAACTGACTGATAGTTATAGATGGGTATAGTTTGTGAAAAAAGGACTGCTGAAAAATAAATTGCAGGAATTTTATCCTGGTATTTAGATTCAGATTAGAATACTTTTAATGTCTGTTCTTTCATCCTCAGGTTCATGAGGTGGAAGCTACAACTACCCAAGACCAAAAATATGAAAGCATCTTCATCCTGTTTCCTTCTTGTTGGCCAAGGAGATAGCATTTTGAAATAGGATTATGGTTTCAAGCCTCTGGCTTTGTAGTTGCAGCCTGTTCACTACATTGCCAATGGGCTTAAGAGCTTAAGAGAACTCCCACTAGGTACCCAGGAAGCCTCTTAGTGTAGAAGTTGGCAGTGATGTGGGATCAGCTGTGCTGTATTTATCCCACTGCTGCGTAGCTTGAGTGAATACTGGAGCTACTAAAGTAGAGATGCTTCTGGGAATAGCATCAAGAACTAACTGGTTTGTTAGCAGATAGTCATGCTGACGCTATATGTAAGCCTGTGATTGCAGTCACTCAGTGCTATACAAACCCAGAATGACTGTGACTGTTGAACTTACATGCCTGCTGACAGGGGACACATATTCTCAGTATGTGCACAGTGGGTATTTTTTTACACAGAAAAAAATAGTGTACATAAAGTGATGTTTCTGGTCTTGGAAGCTGGAATCTTGAACATTGCTTTTAGTAGTATGATAAATGGAGTGAGTGTGAAGATATATATTTTTTGTATTCTTTATTACATAAACATGAATTTGTCAGCTCATTTGCAAGATTTTGTTATGTTTTTCCAAAGGTAATGTGAGATAAGCAGTTTCATAGCTACCAATTTTTCCAGCATTTTAAAAACTGTTCACTCAGAATTTTTCTCTCATTTTTGTTACATTGGGGGTATTTGCTTTAAGATTATTTGCTTCAGCTATTTGTGTATGTGTATGTGCCTTCAAGTTGCTTTTCAACTTATGGCAACCCCATGAATTCCGTAGAGTTTTCTTAAGCAAGGAGTACTTAGAAGTGGTTTTGCCAGTTCCTTCTTCTGAAATGTAGCCTACAGTGCCAGGTACTCCAGGCAGTCTCCCATGCAGTACTAACCAGAGCTCATCCCACTTAGTTTCCAAGATCAGACAAGACCTTTAGGATATTTAGGCCTGGTTAGGGTATCTAGGTGAGAGTCAGCATGGTATAGTGGTTTAAATGTTGAACTACCAGTTTTGGAGACCAGGATTCCATTCTCTGCCATGGAAACCTGCTGGGTGACCTTGGGGACATCACACATTCTCAGCTGCAGATCCCCATGATAGGCTCACCTTGGGTTGCCATAAGTTGGAAACAACATATGCTATATGGTTGCGATCACAATTAATAAAAGTAATTGTAAGTAAGCAGTTAGGAAATGTCTTTTTTAGATTCCTGAAAAATTGTCAAGTATTTTATGCATTTTGTCTGTTGAACTTTGATTAATCCTTTAGGTTTCACACAGAGATTGGCAGTGCAACAGGCTTAATCAATAGCATTTTAGCCAGATTCCCTGAAGATTTCATAACACAGACCTACAATAGTGTTTCATTTCTACAAGGGGAGAGAGAGAGAGGGAGAGAGGGAAAGGAGAGAAATCTAGGACAAGTACATAGGCATTTTATAATTTCTATGCGTGTGTACATACACAAAAACACACTTTCAGGTTGCCTATTGATTTGTGGCAACCTCATGGATTTCATACCGTTTTCTTAGACAAGGAGTACTCAGAGGTCTTTTTGCTAGTTACTTTCTGTAAGTTACAGCAGCTGGTATTCCTTGGCAGTCTCCCATCTAAGTAAAAACCAGAGCTGACCCTGCTTAGCTTCCAAGATCAGACATAAATGCCAATCATTGGATATATCGCCCATACGCGTGGTGAAGTCCAAAGGTCAGCTCTATTTTAAATTCATTGGTCATTTATGTATAAACTGTTGTCTAACTTATACTTTCCTGAACAATTACGTTTGTTTTGTCTTTGGCTAGAACACTGTGGTAATGGTGGTCTTCTTATGGTGTCTTGCTATAGCTATCCTTTTCAACAGAAGAACAGAGTAAATATACTTTATTTTTTTAAATTAAATTTTATTTAAACATATATTTAATAACAAATAATACGCAAAAAACACAAAAACAAAAACTATAAACAAAACTACAGACTACAATACTACCATACAATATAATAAAATGAAACAATATACTAACATATAACATCTACCCCCCCTTCCCCTCCTTGCCGAAACTCAGGTTCCATTGCTTCATTTATCTATAACAATCCTTCTTTATCTCTTCTTTTCCAGAGTAAATATACTTTAAATATATTAAATATATAAATAAAATAAATGTGCACAGTGGGAAACCTATACCACTCTTACCCTCTCCTGTTGACATCAAGGCCTGATACCTTATTCAACATGATATTCCTTTCAACCAGCAAAAGAGACATATGGATAAGCGGGATGGATGTTTTGCTCTAGGGGGAAGGGGATTATTTAAAAGGTTGGACAGGACTATTAGCTGTAGTGGGAGAGAACGGCATGGTCTCCAGATGCTTTGTCTGCTGACAACCCTGCCGCATAACTGACTAGAATATAGACATTCTGAGCTCATGGATTCTCTCACTGAATCTGCTACTAAATAAATGCCTCTTTTATAAGGATGAGAGAGAAAGGGAGATGTGTGTTTAATGCATGTTTAAATGTATTTAAAAGCACAGAACGGCTTTTTATGCAAACAGTTTTATTTAAACCATTCACAGTTGCAGTTTTTAAAACTGTTTTGTACTATTATAAATTTGTTTCTTTCTAGTTCTGTTTTCTCATTGCAGAAAAGTTGATGGAGAGCATAGGAATTTTTAAGTACAATATTTATTCTAGCTGGTAGTGGACTTTGTGATCATTTTAATGATGTATCCAATAATGCGTCTTGCAGGACCTGTGAAGGTGCACAGGACCTGTGAAGATGCAGTAGATGCAAAACTACTTGTCTTCACAAGGCAACAGTTGAAGCTGATGTGTTTATGCTCTGAGTTTTAGGCCATTCTTTTTACAATCCAGTTTGGAAAAAAACCCACAGAAGAATAACAAGTAATGCAAGGATGTGTGATACCTTTGTCCTTGAAAACTGCATTTGTATGTGAAGATCATATTGTTATCATGAATTTCTGGGAACAGAGCAGGAAGGGTGACAGGAGGGTGCTGCATCTGCATCATGTTTGGTATTTATTTGGTATTCATTGAATATGTCCATAGGTGCTTTGATAGCTATGACCATTCACTCCTTTAATTTTTGTGCAGGGTACAATTTTTTTCTTCATTTTTAAGAGGTTTTCTGAGGATCTGTTTGCTTTTAAAACCATAGGTTCCTGTGGTATACTTCCTTCTTTTTCTGTAGACCTGTTCCCTTGAGAGCTTGATCATCTGTTATAATCACACAGTTCAGTTGAGCTGTATTTTGTTGTCTTTAGATGTTTATGTAAAAGTTTCAGAATTCTGATTCTAGATGTATGGTATATAGTGAGGGTGAGCAGAATTTTGTGAGTCGTATTGCTGTGGATCTCACTGGAAATGCTACTGTGCTCTTCCATCTTAATTTAACCATATCCATGCGACTGGATAAATACACACAGCTAAGCCAAGGAGACCTAGCTTCAATTACATGGTCAGTCACAAAGCTTACTAGGTGACCCTGGACAACTTGATCTCTATCGGTGCAATCTTCTTTTGTGGTAATTGTGGGGGTGAAGAGAAGGACATTGCCATGGCCATCTTGGGAAAACATGAGTAAACAGGAGGAGGTGGAGGAGATGATGATGATGATGATGATGATGATGATGATAGAACATCCATTCTGCTTTCCAGTTGTGCCAATGACTGTTAAAACGGCCAAGGCAAAATAGCTTGTTAATGGTGCAGTGATGAGAGACCATGTCTTCAAATCTGGAAGATGCTTCTATAGTCAGCCCTCCACTTTTGTGGGGGTTAGAAACACAAGACCTCCAGAAAAAGCAGAAGAAACATGAATAAAAATCAAAATCACAAACACTGTTTTTTTCCCTAACCTGAGAACATTTCTCTGGCTCCCCTTGTGCAATTCTAGGTCAACTTTGTCTGGAGGACCTACCATTGCCTAGAAAAGTGTTCTGTCTAGGAACGTCTAGGCCCTGAAGTGGAAGAGGACCACAAAATTGTGCTGGAGAACCTAGAGGTTCCAAGAGAGAACATATTTTTTTCCATGGCACGGCAAATACAGTAAGAATTTTTTAAATATTTAATTGAAATACTGCACTTGCTGTTGTATAAGACTTTTTTTCTTCGAAAAATGCTGTTTGAAAATGGAGTGTTTCTTATACGCCGGTGCATCTTATATGCTGGCAAATATAGGAAAATTAAGTGACCCACGGAATCTGCAGTTTCTGAACCTGCGAAAGTAAAAGCTGACTGCAGTATCAGAGCAGTGCTGTCAGAGGAAAGGAAGGAGTCTATAGGATCAGCAGCCTGGCCCTTCAGCTGTTTTTGCAGCTTGTTCAAACTCTGACTCCTATTCCTGCTTGGTTCCTCACAGTAGTCCTGCTTAAGAGTCCAGGTATCTCTATATGGCATACCAGCAGAGGGGGAGAGAAAAGTGAAGCCCAAGGCTTCCGCTTCAGCTCTGCTCAACATATCAAGGTTTCTAGTCTGCTTTTTACAGATTCCTACAGGTTCTGCCTACCTCAGTCTGCTCACACGAGCATGACAGCTGTCAGAGAAATAGCCAAGCAGACCACACTCTCCTCAAAAGAAGTAGTGAAATGTAAAGTCGTCCTCTCCATCACCACTCCTCTGGCTTAACTTTCTACTCATCCCTCAGGTTCAGCTCAGCCCTCAGAAGCTGCCAATTTGCATGCACCTTTACTGGTGCTGGGTTCTCCAGAACAGGATCAGTCTTTGATTTTGAGACAATTTAATCCAGGATTTCTTATCCTCAGAGGATTCTGAGTTGGATTCTTCTTCCACTTCTTCAGACATGCCACCAGAGCACCCCTGCCAGCCGTTCTAGGGGAGGATGAATTGGTTTCACCTGTTGATGTCTGTGCCTTCGTGGAACAGATGATGAAGGCAGATGATGAAGGCCACACAAACACTGCAGCTGTACATCAGGCAATTGGAAACCAAGCCTAAGGATCTCATATACCAGTGAGTCCAAACAAAGGCCCCTACGTCTGTGTCGATACCACTAGTGCTGTCTGTCTTGAAGTCAGCACATAGATCTTGGGTTATCCAACCAATGTCAAAGAATGTAGACAGTCTGTACTGTATAGTGAAATCTGGTTCAGATTGGCTCCTACATCACCCCAAATCGGACTTATTATTATTAGAGTGCCACAATCTATGTCCACTCAGAAGAAACTCAACCCTCCTGCAAATAAGGAGATGAGAAGATAAGGCGACATATAAATAAGACAAATAAGGAGACATGAGATGAGAAAAGAGCTTAGACATAAGTCAAGGAACGAGATTCTGCTGTCCTCTTTTTCAGAATCAAGTCTAGGAACTGTTTGCTGAATTTGTATTACTCCCATTTTTTCCCGTTGAAACACTCTTCCTAGTAACTTGATTGGATAACAATGTGCAAGAATAAGTATTTAGGATCACTGTACCATGCTGGAAAGAAGAGATGTCCTGATTTAATGAGCAAATTCTATTTAAAAGTACTGCTCTGATCAAGCATTTTCTTGACATGCATCCTCCTGTTTGCTTTTGTTGCAATGGAATGCTTAATTAGTATAGAAATTCCTGCATGGTTCTGTTCTGTTACACATTGTCAAACTATCCCTTTGCCCAGATATGGATGATAATGTGTGGGTACTGATAATCAGTGTAAGTAGTTAATCAGTATATTTGACTCTACAAACTCCTAGGTCCCTGTGGTCGCACAGAGACGACTCCTTCTTGTTTGCATGCCCTCTCTTCTTTTCTAAGAACGATGGCTCTTCAGAATTCTCCAACTTGAACTTTTCCCATAGTTAGTTCGAATTTAGGATACCTGAATGTATATTTAGAATACATGTTTAGATGCAACATGTAAAGTCTGTAATGTAAATGCTTCCAGCTTGCTTTTGTTTTTAAGAAGTTAGTCTCAGTGGAGCAAGCCAGTTTTCTGCTGCTCCAGAGACTAAGACACAGAGCAGTGGCTTCAAACTATGGGAAAAGAAATTCTACTTAGACATTAGGAGAAACTTCCTGATGGTAAGGGCTGTTTGACATTGGAATATGCTGTTTTGTTAATGTGGTGGGGTCTCCTTTTTTGGAGGCTTTTAAGCAGAGGTTGGATGGCCATCTGTTAGGAGTGCTTTGATTGTGTATCCCTGCATTGCAGAGAGTTGGACAAGATGGCCCCTGCGGTCTCTCCCAAATCTACAATTCTTTATGATACCAACTCCACGAGTTCCGATTCATACTGCTAGGTACCAACAAATATTCATGTAGCAAAAGATGTCAGTAAACAAAAAAGATTTGTTGAAGGATGAAAAGCATCATGCACAGACATCCATTCACAGTTCTGATGACTTGTTGGTGTCTAAAGATAACTCTGCATCTTCACTTGATGTGTTGGTGGCTGAAGGTTATCCCATTTCAACATCAGATCATGTGACATCCTTTTCAGTTCAAATAATAACAATAGCTAGCACTAGAATTAGAGAGATCAAAACCGAAAAAGAGGTCATACATCTAGTTTTCAGAACTCAGACTTGCGGCTTTGATATCCATTTCCATATTTCTTTCATTCTGTCCATCCCTATTGATAGCAGATAAAATTCTTCTTTTTAAAAAAGTTTTTCTCTCCTTTACCATACTTAGCTACTTGTGGATTTGCCTAGTTAGTGTGAAAGAAATAACAGAATTGCTTTGTGACTAGTAGTTTATAACCTTCCCTTTAACAAAGCTATTACAACACACCTCTGTTTTAAGCCCCCATTGTAACATTATCCCCTTGTTCTAATGCTTTCCAAACATCCTTCCATGTGTAGTTATAAAAAGGTTGGGGGAAGGATGTGAAGTGTAGAAACAACAGTGTCATTAAAAGTGAACCCAAAGAAAAACAGATCTCTCCCTTCACTCATATCTGGCTCATGTTTGAATAAGTTTAAGATATCCTCTTTTAGTTCTTCCCCTTTTCCTATAAGAAACTGGCAGCATCCTTCATAATGCTTGACTCCTCCAGAGTTGAACATCCTAGTGAATGAAATGCCAAGAAGCTTCTGTGAAGAGGGCCATTGATTTAATTTCTGTTGGCTGTGAGGAAAAGTTTGTATGTTGGGTTGTGTGTGTGTTTCTTAACTCCTATGTCATTGTCTTTTGTCTTCACTGTAGAGGCAGTTCAAAAACAGAATTGGGGGTAGCAGCAGTGGGGCTTACAATTCAGGAAGCCATAAAGCACTTGAGCATCTTGTTGGAAGTGAGTAATATACAGCCCTTTTGCTGTGTAATTGCCTGCAGGGATACAGGGAAGCTAAGATGCTGGGAAATCAGGGAAGGAGTCCATTAACTGCAGCTGTGACAGGGAAATGATGCACAAATACAAGTGTTTTCGCCAAGCTGCTTGCAAGAGAAATGAAGGCAGATGGAGTCAGAGGCCACACTGTGCATTTTAGGCTTGGTTTGTAAAGGGACTAGAATCCCTTAATCCCAGCAGTCACAAAAGGAATAGAAAGCTGATTCAACACAGAATTGGTCCATAGAGCTACTGAGAGTTCAGGGTTTGCTTACTCTAAATGTTAAAAAAAAATGTTTAAAGCAAATTTAGTTAGCTCTCTGCCTTTTTTGCAGGAGTTCTGAGCATAAGGTGAACAGCTCAGTGAGTGTGTGTTCTCATTTTCGTTCTCAGGACCAGTAGACATAAGCATAGTTACTGATACT